>FMWQ01000062.1:600000-962154 GCA_900102585.1 Microbotryum saponariae | reverse complement strand
ACCAAAAGGCGAGGCACCTCTACTTCAGTGAGCGCATATTGTCCTAGAAGTGAGATGGAGCGAAGTTCAACACTGCCTCCGTTGCTCATGGACCGGCTCGCGATTTGGGATTGACTCGACGGTGGCTCGCGCTCTTTGGCTTCGGGGTTCTGAGTCAAGGGAGGGATCAGCAGACACAGGCAGAAAGTCGGCTTTGAGGGGCCAGGGACTGCTGAGGTGGAGGTTTTGAGGGGCCTCCACCGCGTCTTGTTGTGACCGAGCATAGACTTGGGGACTTCGCGGGTCAGGGTAGCTGCGCAGTCGCTCTCCTGTCTTTGTCTCGACCGAGTTGGGAAGTGGGTGCGGGGTGGGCCTCTTGTCGTTAGTACGCCAGTTCTTTTTCATTTTCTCTCTTTCTCTTCTCTCTCTCATTCGTCTCCTGGGGGGGAGCAACCGCTTGGCTGGGGCACTTGAATCCGAAGTATCGGATGGTGGACTTGGCCCGTTTCTCGCATCTGCGGGCGGTTTGTGTTATCATCGTCGACTTCCATCTAGTTTTTCCGTAGGCCAATCAGGGGGGAACAGGAATTGGGGGCAATATGATGAACGGTTTCTACAAAAAAAAAAAGGGCTTCCTTCGAGTACACGCTGTCATCCTGACACTGTCCCCCCAGAAGGAAGTCTACCGTGCGGCGAGGCGGCGGTTCGAGCGATCGAGGCGCGCGAGGTAGGCGTCGAGGACGGACGGATGGTCAAGGCGAATGGACTGCTCTGACATCCAAGTATCGTCGGTGTTGTTACGGCCTACCCATCGAACCAAGAACGAACGAGCGCCCCGAGCGTTCCGCCGATCGCGAACAATCCGTTCCGGAATCGCAGAATTGTCGGCTGCGTCGGCTACGTCTTCGACAAAAAGAACTGCGGGGTCACGCCCAGGAAACCTTTCAGCATCATTCTCAACGCAAGGCCGAAGCAGTCGAGCATGGAAACGATTGTGCACTCGCGACATCGCTGGAGGGAGCTCGAGGTCGTAGCTGGACGTCGCAGGGATGGCCGCTCGGATACGGAAGGGGCCGATGTAGCGCGGCAACAACTTCGACTTCATGCCGTCAGGAACTGCCAGGTTCTTTGTCGAAAGATAGACGTAACTGCCGGTCCGAAAGGCGGGGTCGTCTGGGCGTCGATGCTTGTTGGCCTGATGGGACTGGTTGAGGCGTGCTCCAATGATCGCATCTGTCACGTCGAGGTTCCGTAATTGTCGGATCCGAGCAAACGCTTCCGCACGAGGGACGTCCGAGACAGACCAGGAATCCGAGGGCCAGCATCGAGGAAGGTAGCCGTAGGTTGCCTCAAAAGCCGACAGCGACGTGGACACAGCAACAGAAGAGTTAAGAGCGAACTCAGCTTCAACAAGACGAGATGCCCAAGCCTCGTGGTTTGACGAGACCATGATCCGCAGGGTTTGGGTGACCATCTTGATCCGATTCTCGCTCGATCCGTCCGTCTTGGGGTGTGCCGCGGTTGACATTCGCAAGACGGTGCCAATCTTTGCCTGCAATGCCCGCCAAAACTGCGAGGTGAACTTGGGATCACGGTCGGAAACGATGGCGGAAGGCATCCCATGCAGTCGGAAGACGGTGGCGTAGTACTTCTCGGCAACGAGCTCCGAGTCGGCATCGGCTGGGAGGGGAATCAGGTGGACCATCTTGCCCCAAGTGTCAGTGACCACCATGATTTGAGCAACCATCATCCCTTCGAGCTCGACCGGAGGCAGTCCTGTCATGAAGTCGATGGCCACTTGTTCCCAAGGACCAGAAGGGATCGGCATCGGATGCAGTCGGCCATAGGGGACTTGAGTGGACGCCTTGCCTCGGGTACAGTCTTCACATGAACGGCAGAACTCGGCGCAATCGGCAGACATGGACGACCACCAGTACAAAGACGGATGGCGGCCAAGGTGATGCGATGTCCTGCATGCCCGACACTTCGATGAATCTCCGAAAGCACGAGCTCGCGCAGCGATGGGACCTTGTCGGAGTTGACGACGCCAGTAGCGAGACCACGAGGCACAAACAAGGAAATAGACTCATCTGGATGTACACGCAAAATCCTCCCTTCCTCGGTCACCCGAAACATAGGCCATGATAGCGGGTCGGTAATGATGACCTGGGCTTGCGAATCGTTGGCGTATGCTCGGATGACGGTGTCGAGGAAGGGTTGGGGCAGTGGATCAGGCGGCCGATGGACTACAGGGGTGTCGTTGACATCATCGGTGGCAACTCCCAACAAATCGAGTTCGTCGGCGTCGGCATCGACCGGAATGGGCGGGTCGTTGGTGTGAGGAATCCACTCTCCGCTCGGCTCAGGACTTAGGCGCGCGGAGCGAACCGGGCGCGGACTTAGGCGCGCGGAGCGAGCCTGGGCCATTGGCTCAGCCCCAGGCTCGCTGGCTGTGGACTTGGGGCGCGCGGGTCTCTTATTGTTAGCTTCCTATTCATCACTCTTGGCTATAACTACATCGCTGACGTAGTAGAGTTGATCGAATAGGTTATAAGCCCACGAGCTACCAGCCCCGCCGCTTGAGGCTTTTTCGCTCGAGCCCAGCCACTCGAGCCGCACACGTCCATCGCACCATCACATCATGGACAGCTCTCCCGCCTCGCCTTTGGCCCCCAGGGATCCCAGCTCCCCTGAATCTTCGATCGGCGAACAAATTGCCACTCTACAGGCCCAGCTTGCCGCTCTGCAGGCCTCGCAACCCGCCGCCGCCGCAGCCGCCGCACCCCCGGCCGTCACCGTCGTGCCGGGGAACGCCGCCACCGCATCCAAGGTCGTGTTTCCCAAGCACGCTCGTCTGGACGGCCCCAAGTCGTTCACCAACTGGTTGCGTCAACTCCGTCTTGCACTCCCGAACCAGGTTCGTGGTTACGTTCTCGACGGTGTCGTTCCCCCTGTGAAGAGTCCACTCTCAGCTCGACAGGGGCGCCTCGGTCGTTGCGCGCGCCTGCTAGCCTGGCCCCTGTGGTGGGGACTTAGGCGCGCGCGAGTGCCTCAGCGCGCCGGCGCCGGCGGTTTTCGGGCGCGCGCCGCTAGCCCGCCCTTGCAGTGGGGACTTAGCCGCGCGCGACTGCCTCAGCGCTCCAGCGATTTCGCCCGCGCCTGGGCATATCCCAGCGCGGGCCCCCTTTCCATTTCTTAGCTTCCTTCTCATCACTTCTGTTCGACTCTCGACTTCTCCTGACAGTAGTGGTGATCATCTCATAGGTACGCTGAAATAGATCACTTCTGTTCGACTCTCGACTTCTCCTGACAGTAGTGGTGATCATCTCATAGGTTATAAGCCCATCGAGCTACCGCTGGCATGGACACGTCGTCAACCCTCGCGACGAGCGCCACCCCGACAATTCCCGCCGAACAGCTTGCCGCACTTACATCGCTGCTGTCGGGACTCACCGCTGCCGCTTCCGGCACTACCGCACCCGCCACGACATCCGGCTCCAATCGCAATGCCTTCCCGAAGCATGCGCGGTTGGACGGGCCGAAGACGTTCGCGAACTGGACACGCCAGCTTCGCCTGTGCCTAGCGGACGACATCCGCTCCTACGTCCTCGACGGAATCACCCCCGACGATTGGACGCCTTCGCAACGCTCCGCCCGCGACGTCGTGGCACGCGAGATCCTTGCAAACTCAATCGACTCGGCCGAAGTCTCGGCAGTCCTCGACAAGATCCCTACGGCCGACCTCACAGCGCCCAAGATTTACTCGACGCTGAAATCGCGATACGCCCCTGATGACGCCACTCGCACGCTCGAGCTCTTCTCGCGACTCTGGGGCTTCCGACCCATGCCCGGAACGGTTGGCGAATTTGACAGTTGGATCATGGACTTCAAGTCGGTCGCGCAAGAGATCATCGATACGAAAACGACGATCAACGACGTCCTTGCCACACTCCTCCTCGCGATCGCCCACCCGTCACTCGAGAGCTTCAAGGCAACGTTCACCGACGAACAACGCACGCAACGAACTCTCCCTGACATCGATTCAGTGGCCGACCGTATGCGAGTTCAACTCCGGTCAACGAACCTCTCCAACGATCAATCGGCCCTCCTTGCCTCGTCGTCGCCACGTTCTACCCGTACCAAGTGCCTCGCCTGTCGCAGCTCTTCTCACCGCGTCGCACAATGCCCTACAAGGGCCCAGCATCCACCGCCAGGCCCGTGTCGCTCCTGCAAGAAGAAGGACCACTGGTCTTTCGACTGCAAAAAGACTCTTGAGGACGGGAAAACGCCCGACACCTCTGATGCGCAACACCATGTCGGATGTCTCGCCACCGGTCTTCTCGCACATCGTCGTCAGCTTCGCAACAACTCCTTCGTCGTCGACTCGGGTGCCACTTCGCACATGGTCTCGGACAAGTCGCTGTTCACGGCCTATCGCCACATCGCTCCTACGAAGATTGGTGGTATTGCAGGGGGCATCAACGCCGTCGGAACGGGAAACATCGCCTTTGTTGCCGCCTCCGGTCACCCGATCACGCTTACCGGCGTGCTGCACACCCCGGGCCTGTCTGTCAACCTCCTCTCGGTCTCTCGACTTTGCGACACCGACGATGTCCGTGTCGCCTTCACGAAGCACGGCATCCATATCGACAAGAACGGCAATGCTATCGCTGAAGGCGCAAGACTCGAGGAAAGGCTCTACTTGCTGGACGCTGATCATTCCAAATGTCAGCATCTCGCTCTCCTCTCTCGCTCACAGTCTTCCGTGCCCCTGCTGACCCTTCACCGCTGCCTCGGCCATCTCGCACCGTCGTCCATACAGAAGATGGTTGCCGCTGGTTTGCTGGAAGGTCTCGGGGCCGGATATAGTGACGAAGAGGTAGAGAAGTTTGTCTGCAATGCTTGCCTCAGTGCAAAGGGCCATCGTCTTCCTTTTCCCGATTCGGACTCGCACTCCTCAGAGAGACTCGGCCTCGTACACAGCGATGTGCTTTCCTTTCCCGAGTCGTCCTTGACTGGCAAGCGTTACCTGGTCACGTTTCTTGACGACTTCTCGCGCAAACTGTGGGCATACGCGATCGGACACAAAAGCGAAGTCTTTGGCGTGTTCAAGACATGGCTTGCCGAGGTCGAACTCGAGACGGGTGCAAAACTGAAGGTCCTCCGAACCGACAATGGTGGCGAATACTGTTCGAGAGCGTTCACGGAATTCTGTAAGGCACGCGGCACACGTCGACAATACTCTATCCCTCGAACGCCTCAACAGAACGGTCGTGCCGAACGAGTCAATCGTTCTATCGTCGAAGGTGTCCTTGCCCTCCTTGCAGACGCCCACTTACCCAAATCATTCTGGGAGGAGGCAGCAGCTTATTTCGTCTACTGCAAGAACCTGTGCGAACACTCGGCCCTGGACAAGGCAACACCGAACTTCGCCTGGCAGGGCGACCGCACCAACGCCTCGGCGCTTCACCCGTTCGGCTGCACGGCTTGGCTCACAGTCGCGCCTGAACTTCGCTCGAAACTCGACCCGAAAGCGGTTCGCGTTCTCTTCACCGGCTATGACCTGGCTTCTAAAGCCTTCCGTTTCTACGACACGACAACCAAGAAGATCAGTTTGGGCAGAAATGCCAGGTTCCTCGACAACGAATTTCCCGGGTTACGTAGCGACTCCACCGAGCAAGACGCCGACACGCACTTCGCCAGCGCTTGCCCGACCACCGAATTGTGAGGAATCCACTCTCCGCTCGGCTCAGGACTTAGGCGCGCGGAGCGAACCGGGCGCGGACTTAGGCGCGCGGAGTGAGCCGGGCGCCCCGGCCCAGGACTTAGGCGCGCGAAGCGAGCCTGGGACTTAGGCGCGCGGAGCGAGCCTGGGCCATTGGCTCAGCCCCAGGCTCGCTGGCTGTGGACTTGGGGCGCGCGGGTCTCTTATTGTTAGCTTCCTATTCATCACTCTTGGCTATAACTACATCGCTGACGTAGTAGAGTTGATCGAATAGGTATGTTGAAATGCATTGATCACTCTTGGCTATAACTACATCGCTGACGTAGTAGAGTTGATCGAATAGGTTATAAGCCCACGAGCTACCAGCCCCGCCGCTTGAGGCTTTTTCGCTCGAGCCCAGCCACTCGAGCCGCACACGTCCATCGCACCATCACATCATGGACAGCTCTCCCGCCTCGCCTTTGGCCCCCAGGGATCCCAGCTCCCCTGAATCTTCGATCGGCGAACAAATCGCCACTCTACAGGCCCAGCTTGCCGCTCTGCAGGCCTCGCAACCCGCCGCCGCCGCAGCCGCCGCACCCCCGGCCGTCACCGTCGTGCCGGGGAACGCCGCCACCGCATCCAAGGTCGTGTTTCCCAAGCACGCTCGTCTGGACGGCCCCAAGTCGTTCACCAACTGGTTGCGTCAACTCCGTCTTGCACTCCCGAACCAGGTTCGTGGTTACGTTCTCGACGGTGTCGTTCCCCCGACCTGGACCGCCGACCAGCTTGCCGCACGTGACGACGCCGCCCGGGAAATCATCGTTGGCTCTATCGACTCCGCCGACGTATCGGCCACCCTCGACGCCATCCCCAGCGACGACCTGTCGGCACCGCGCATCTTTGCCGCTCTCAAGGCTCGTTTTGCACCGGACGACGCTACACGCACTCTCGAGTTGTTCGCTCGCCTTTGGGACTTCAGGAAGATGCCTGCCTCCGTCGAGGCCTACGACACTTGGCTACGCGAGTACATGTCGATTGCTCAGGAAATACGCGACGCCAAAACATCGCTCAACGACGTGCTCGCCACCCACGTGCTCGCCATGGTCCCGTCTTGCCTCGACAGCTTCCGACTCACGTTCACGGACGAGCAGCGAAACCGACGCGACCTTCCCGAACTCACGACGCTTACGGACCGCATTCGCATCCAGCTTCGTTCGGCAGGACTCTCGACCTCGCATTCGGCCATGCTTGCCACCAGCTCCCCCTGCCCCGCCTGCCGCGCTCCCGGTCACCGCCTGCGCGACTGCACTTCACGTGCGAAGCACCCGCCCACCGGCCCCTGCCGCCGATGCCACAAGAAAGGTCACTGGGCACTCGACTGCAAGAACCGGGGTGAACAGGCACGTAGCAGCGACGACACCCAGGACGACACGTCTTCCTCCGCGGCCTCGCAACCGAACGTCGGCTATTTCGCCTCCTGCCTCTTCGCTCGTCGCCAACTCCCAACTGACACCTTTGTAGTCGATTCGGGTGCCACGACACACATGGTCGCCGACCGATCTCTATTCACGACTTATCGTCAGACGGCACACACCAAGATCGGCGGCATCGCGGGCGGCATCACGGCTATCGGCATGGGGGACGTGGCATTCGTCGCCAAGACTGGACACCCGATCACGCTCCGTGGTGTTCTTCACACGCCTGGCCTACACGTCAACCTCCTCTCTGTCTCTCGCCTCTGCGACACCGACCGCGTTCGTCTCGCCTTCACCAGCGACGGCATCGACATCGCCAAGGACGGCCGGGCCATTGCTCACGGTACCAGGGTCAACGACGGTCTTTACCTTTTGGACGCGGATCACACCAAGTGTCAGCATCTTGCCTTCCTCTCACGCTCTGAGTCTCCCGTGCCCCTGCTTACCCTACACCGCTGCCTCGGCCATCTTGCCCCATCCTCTATACAGAAGATGATTGCTGCAGGTTTGCTGGACGGGTTTGGGGCCGGGTACAGTGACAAAGACGTAGAGGAGTTTGTTTGCAATGCTTGCCTTGGTTCCAAAGGTCACCGCCTTCCCTTTCCCGACTCTGAGTCGCATTCCGCCGAGAGACTTGGCCTCGTGCACAGCGACGTCCTGTCGTTCCCCACTCCGTCCTTGACCGGGAAGCGCTACCTTGTCACGTTTCTAGACGACCACTCTCGCAAACTCTGGGCATATGCGATCGATCACAAAAGCGATGTTTTCCCGACCTTCCAGACTTGGCTCGCCGAAGTGGAGTTAGAGACGAACGCGCGGTTGAGGATCCTTCGAACCGACAATGGCGGGGAGTACCGATCAAACGCATTCACGGAGTTCTGCAAATCCAAGGGCATTCGTCGTCAATACTCTATCCCTTACACGCCTCAACAAAACGGTCGCGCCGAACGTGTCAACCTCTCCATCGTCGAGGGCGTCCTCGCTCTCCTTGCGGACGCCCGTCTGCCGGCCACCTTTTGGGATGAAGCGGCTGCGTATTTCGTTTATTGCAAAAACAGGTGCTCACACTCAGCTTTGGCCAAACAGACTCCAGAATCCGTTTGGAACGGCCAACGCACCACCGCCACCGCCCTCCACCCGTTCGGCTGCACAGCCTGGCTCACGGTCGCCCCGGACCTTCGCAGCAAGCTCGACCCCAAGGCCGCGCGCGTGATCTTCACAGGTTACGACCTCGCCTCCAAAGCTTTCCGTTTCTTTGACCATTCCATCAACAAGATTGTACTTGGTCGCAATGCCACCTTCCTCGACGACGACTTCCCCGGCCTGCCAGTCACCACGCCCGTCGATGCAGACGACACCGACCGTCAGTTCGTCGTTCCCGCCGACACGCCCGCCCCTGCCGTCAAGACGAGGACCCCACTAGTAAGGTCGGCGCACATGGACGTCTCATCCTCCCTTGATGATTCTGCCATGAGCGCCGTTGACGTGGCCCCAGGGTACACTGGCGGAACCTTACTTAATTCCACAGATACCGAATCGTCCTCGTCACCGTCTCCTGAGCCGTCCTCGTCACCGTCGCCCACAAACCCTTTGTCACCGTCGCCTGCGCTGTCACCGTCGTTGGCAGCGTCATCGTCACCCTCGGTCTCACCGACCGACTCTGACTACTCCGCCGACCCTCTGGACCTCATCGGCTCACAGACCCCGACTCGCCTTGGCCCACCGGACGTGCACCGCCCAGACTTCAGCACGTACCGTGAGCCCGCATCGGCTGAGGAGTCGCCCGACGAACTCGACATCATTGGGCGTCACTCGCGCGATGAATCGCCGGATGAAATCGATTTCCTCACCCAACAACACCGCGCCTTCATCGCCACAGACGACGACGACCCCACCCTCGACGCCATCGAGCCCGTCAAATCGATCACTAGCGACCCCCAGACCTGGCGCGAAGCAATGTCCAGCGACGAGCACAACATCTGGGCTGAGGCCGCCGCCGCCGAGTTCACCGCCATGCGCGACGACTTCAAGGTGTTCACCATCGAGCCTCGCTCATCTGTACCGCCGGGCGCCACCATCGTCACCTCCAAATTCGTCTGGAAGACCAAGCGCAACGCAAGCGGTGAAGTCACGGGGCGGAAGGCACGTCTTGTAGCGCAGGGTAACCGACAGCGCGACGGCATCGACTTCTCAGAAACCTTCGCACCCGTCGCCCGTTTCTCCTCCATTCGCTGCCTCCTGGCTCTTGCCGCTGCCAATGGCTACCACGTTCATCAGGCCGACATCGACAAGGCTTACCTCCACGGCGAGCTCGATCATGATATCTGGATGACGACACCACGCGGTTTCGACTTCCCGAGCGATAAGGTTCTCCGGCTGCGACGCTCAATCTACGGTCTCAAGCAGGCCGGTCGCATCTGGAATCGTCACATTGACACATCACTCAGGAATCTGGGGTACAAGGCAACAGGCACTGATCACTGCATTTACTCTCGCATTGACGATCAGCAGCGGCCTCACTATATCGCCTTGTATGTCGACGACCTCCTCATTGTCAGTCCAGCCCTCGACGAGATCGAACGTGTCATCTCCGGCCTTGAACAGCGGTACGGCGTCAAACGACTCGGCCCCGCGGAGTACATCCTCGGAATCCAAATACGCCGCCTGGACGACGGTTCCATTGCTCTATCCCAGGAGCGCTACATCATGGACGTGCTGGCCCGTTTCCACTTCGACACCACGACACGCGGCACTACGGTGCCGATGACGCCCGGCCTCTCGCTCACGGCAATTCCGGGTCAGGGAACGGAGCGCATTCGTTCGTGGTACCTACAGGCCATCGGCTCCCTCCTCTACATCTCCCTTGGCACTCGACCCGACATTGCCTTCGCCGTCTCGTACCTGTCCCGGTTCGCCAACAACCCCGGCCGCCGCCATTGGATTGCCGTCAAACACGTCCTTCGCTACCTTCGCGCCACGTACCGCGATGAGCTTCTCTATGCCCGCGGCCCAGCAAAAGTCACGGGTGTGGTTGGTTATTCTGATGCGAACTGGGGCGCCTGCGTCGACACATCCATTTCAACGATGGGCTACGTATTTTACTTGGCAGGCGCCGCTGTCTCTTGGTCGTCGAAGCGTCAGACTCGGGTAGCGGATTCCACCACTGATGCCGAGTACCTGGCCTTGTCGCACGCGGGTAAGGAAGCGATCTACCTTAACCAACTCCTCTCCGAGCTCCACGTTTGCCCAATCGCTGCAGCTCACATCTTCACCGACAACGAGGCCGCGGCCGCCGTCGCTCACGACCCCGTTCGCACCTCCGGCACCCGGCACATTCGCCTCCGCGAGCATTTTGTCCGTGACATGGTCAATCGAGGTGATATCTCTCTCTCACACGTTGGCACAGCAGACATGGTTGCGGACGTATTCACCAAGGCGCTAGGCCCCAAGATTTTTGGTACACATTGCTATGCTCTAGGCCTCCGGACGCGACATCCACGGCTCAAGTCTACCTCGCGTTCGCGTGGGGGGGGGTGTGAGGAATCCACTCTCCGCTCGGCTCAGGACTTAGGCGCGCGGAGCGAACCGGGCGCGGACTTAGGCGCGCGGAGTGAGCCGGGCGCCCCGGCCCAGGACTTAGGCGCGCGAAGCGAGCCTGGGACTTAGGCGCGCGGAGCGAGCCTGGGCCATTGGCTCAGCCCCAGGCTCGCTGGCTGTGGACTTGGGGCGCGCGGGTCTCTTATTGTTAGCTTCCTATTCATCACTCTTGGCTATAACTACATCGCTGACGTAGTAGAGTTGATCGAATAGGTATGTTGAAATGCATTGATCACTCTTGGCTATAACTACATCGCTGACGTAGTAGAGTTGATCGAATACGAATCCCAAGCCGTTGTCAAGACATGGACCCCACTAGTAAGGTCGGCGCACATGGACGTCTCATCCTCTCTTGATGACTCTGCCATGAGCGCCATTGACGTGGCCCCAGGGTACACTGGCGGAACCTTACTTAATTCCACAGATGCCGAATCGTCCTCGTCACCGTCTCCTGAGCCGTCCTCGTCACCGTCGCCCGCAACTCCCTTGTCACCGTCGCCTGCGCTGTCACCGTCGTTGGCTGCGTCATCGTCACCCTCGGCCTTACCGACCGACTCTGACTACTCCGCCGACCCTCTGGACCTCATCGGCTCACAGACCCCGACTCGCCTCGGCCCACCGGACGTGCACCGCCCAGACTTCAGCACGTACCGTGAGCCCGCATCGGCTGAGGAGTCGCCCGACGAACTCGACATCATTGGGCGCCACTCGCGCGATGAATCGCCGGACGAAATCGATTTCCTCACCCAACACCACCGCGCCTTCATCGCCACCGACGACGACAACTCTGACACAGAAGCCATTCAACCAGTCAAGTCCATCACCAGCGACCCACAGACATGGCGCGAGGCAATGTCGAGTGACAAGCGCGAAGTGTGGGCCAAGGCCGCTACCGACGAGTTCAATTCCATGCGCGACGACTTCAAGGTCTTCACCATCGAGGACCGATCCACGGTACCAGCGGGTGCGACCATCGTCACATCCAAGTTCGTCTGGAAAACGAAACGGAATGCACTCGGCGAAGTCACCGGCCACAAGGCACGGCTCGTGGCGCAGGGAAATCGGCAACGCGACGGCATCGACTTCAACGAAACCTTCGCACCAGTCGCACGCTTCTCCTCGATACGCTCACTCCTCGCGCTGGCGGCCGCCTATGAGACGTTCACCACTACTGTCAGGAGAGGTTGAGAGTCGAACAGAAGTGATCTATTTCAGCGTACCTATGAGACGTTCACCACTACTGTCAGGAGAGGTTGAGAGTCGAACAGAAGTGATGAGAAGGAAGCTAAGAAACAGAAAGGGGGGGGCCACGCTGGGATAGTCCCAGGCGCGTGACAATGTACATCCCTAAGTCAGCCGCGGGTGAAATCGCCGGCGCGCCTAAGTCCCCACCGCAAGGGGGCGGGCTAGCGGGCGCGCGCATGAATCCGCCGGCGCTGGCGCGCTGAGGCAGTCGCGCGCGTCTAAGTCCCCACCGCCGGGGGCGGGCTAGCAAGTGCGCGCAACGACCGAGGCGCCCCTGTCGAGCTGAGAGTGGACTCTTCACACCCCCCCCCACGCGAATGCGAGGCAGACCCAAGCCGCGGGTGTCGAGTGCGAAGGCCGAGGGCGTAGCAGTGCGTTGAGAAGACCTTTGGGCCGAGAGCCTTGGTGAAGATGTCGGCCACCATGTCGCTGGTACCCACATGCGAGAGAGAGATGTCGCCCCGATTCACCATGTCCCGAACGAAGTGCTCACGCAAGCGTATGTGCCGAGTGCCAGAGACGCGGACAGGATCGTGAGCAACTGCAGCAGCGGCTTCGTTGTCAGTAAAGATGTGAGCCGGTGCAACAGGTTGTACATGGAGCTCTTCGAGCAGCTGACTGAGGTAAATCCCTTCCTTGCCAGCATGCGAGAGGGCGAGGTATTCAGCGTCGGTGGTCGAATCGGCAACTCGAGACTGGCGTTTGGACGACCAGGACACGGCCGAGCCAGCGATGTAGAAGACGTAGCCCATGGTGGACACCGATGTGTCGATGCAGGCCCCCCAGTTCGCGTCGGAGTAGCCTACCACACCCGTGATGCGAGCCTGGCCGCGAGCATACACGAGTTCGTTGCGATACGTGGCCCGGAGATAGCGTAGGATGTGCTTGACCGCAATCCAATGACGACGACCGGGGTTGTTGGCGAAGCGGGCCAGGTAGGACACGGCGAAGGCGATGTCAGGGCGGGTACCGAGCGAAATGTAGAGGAGCGAGCCGATAGCCTGCAGATACCATGACCTGATCCGTTCGGTGCCTTGACCCGGGATAGCAGTGAGCGAAAGGCCGGGAGTCATCGGAACTGTAGTGCCGCGAGTCGTGGTGTCGAAGTGGAACCGAGCGAGCACGTCCATGATGTACCGTTCCTGGGATAGGGCGATAGAGCCGTCGTCGAACCGCCTGATCTGGATGCCGAGGATATACTCGGCCGGGCCGAGGCGCTTGACTCCGTAGCGTTGGTCCAGGCCTGAGATGACACGTTCGATTTCGGCCAGTTCCGGGCTGATCATCAGGAGGTCGTCGACGTACAGTGCGATGTAGTGTGGACATTGACGATCATCGAGCCAAGAGTATACGCAGTGGTCGGTGCCCGTCGCCGTGTAACCGAGGGCCCGAAGCGAAGCGTCGATGTGTCGATTCCAGATTCGGCCAGCCTGTTTGAGCCCGTAGATGGAGCGTCGCAGGCGAAGCACCTTGTCGCTGGGAAGGTCGAAGCCGCGCGGTGCCGTCATCCAGATGTCGTGGTCAAGGTCGCCATGCAGATATGCTTTGTCGATGTCCGCCTGGTGCACGTGCAAGCCGTTGGCGGCCGCCAGCGCGAGGAGTGAGCGTATCGAGGAGAAGCGTGCGACCGGTGCGAACGTTTCGTTGAAGTCGATGCCGTCGCGTTGCCGATTGCCTTGCGCGACCAGCCTTGCCTTGTGTCCAGTGACTTCGCCGAGTGCGTTCCGTTTCGTTTTCCAGACGAACTTGGATGTAACGATAGTCGCACCCGCGGGCACCGTGGCTCGGTCCTCGATGGTGAAGACCTTGAAGTCGTCGCGCATGGAGGTGAACTCGTCGGTGGCGGCTTTGGCCCATACTTCACGCTTGTCGCTAGACATCGCCTCGCGCCAGGTCTGTGGGTCGCTCGTGATGGACTTGACTGGCTGAATTGCCTCTGTGTCAGAGGTGTCGTCGTCGATGGCGATGAAGGCGCGGTGGTGTCGGGTGAGGAAATCGATTTCGTCCGGAGATTCGTCGCGAGAGTGGCGCCCAATGAGGTCGAGTTCGTCGGGCGACTCCTCAGCCGATGCGGGCTCGCGGTACGTGCTGAAGTCTGGGTGGTGCACGTCCTGTAGATCGAGGCGAACCTGGGGCTGTGAGCCGAGGAGGTCGAGGGGATCGGCGGAGTCTTCAGAGTCGGTCGGTAAGGCCGAGGGTGACGATGACGCAGCCGACGATGGTGAAAGTGCAGGCGATGGCGCAGACGACGGTGATGAGGGCGACGCAGGCGACGGTGACGAGGACGATTCGGCATCTGTGAAGTTAAGTAAGGTTCCGCCAGTGTACCCTGGGGCCACGTCAACGGCGCTCATGGCAGAATCATCAAGGGGGGATGAGACGTCCATGTGCGCCGACCTTACTAGTGGGGTCCATGTCTTGACAACGGTTTGAGATTCGGTGGTGGGAGCGCTGGCGAAGTGCGTGTCGCCGTCTTGCTCAGTGGGGTCGCCATGTAATCCGGGGAATTCAGTGTCGAGGAACGTGGCATTTCTGCCAAGTATAATCTTCTGTGTTGTAGTGTCGTAGAAGCGAAAGGCTTTTGAAGCCAGGTCGTAGCCGGTGAAAAAAACGCGAACCGCCTTCGGGTCGAGTTTGGAGCGAAGTTCGGGCGCGACCGTAAGCCAAGCTGTACAGCCGAACGGGTGAAGCGCCGAGGCAGTGGTGTGGTCACCCTGCCAGACGGAGTTTGGTGTTGCCTTGTCCAGGGCCGCGTGTTGACACAGGTTCTTGCAGTAAACGAAATAAGCTGCAGCCTCCTCCCAGAATGTCTTGGGTAGGTGGGCGTCGACAAGGAGGGCAAGGACGCCTTCGACAATGGAACGATTGACCCGCTCTGCACGACCGTTCTGTTGAGGCGTGCGTGGGATAGAGTATTGTCGACGGGTGCCTCGTGTCTTGCAGAACTCTGTGAACGCTCTCGAACAGTATTCGCCACCGTTGTCGGTTCGGAGGACCTTCAGCGTCGCACCCGTCTCGAGTTCAACCTCGGCTAGCCAAGTTTTGAATATGCCGAAGACTTCGCTTTTGTGTCCGATTGCGTAGGCCCAGAGTTTGCGCGAGTAATCGTCAAGGAATGTGACCAGGTAACGTTTGCCAGTCAAGGACCGCTCGGGGAAGGAAAGCACATCGCTGTGTACAAGGCCGAGTCTCTCTGAGGAGTGCGAATCCGAATCGGGAAAGGGAAGACGATGGCCCTTTGCGCTGAGGCAAGCATTGCAGACAAACTTCTCTACCTCTTCGTCACTATATCCGGCCCTGAGACCCTCCAGCAAACCAGCGGCAACCATCTTCTGTATGGAGGACGGTGCGAGATGGCCGAGGCAGCGATGGAGAGTCAGCAGGGGCACGGACGACTGTGAGCGAGAAAGGAGAGCAAGGTGCTGACATTTGGAATGATCAGCGTCCAGCAAGTAGAGCCCTTCGTCGAGTCGTGCGCCTTCAGCGATGTCGTTGCCGTCCTTGTCAATGTGGATGCCGTGTTTTGTGAAGGCGACACGGACATCGTCGGTGTCGCAAAGTCGAGAGACCGAGAGAAGATTGACAAACAGGCCCGGAGTGTGCAGCACGCCGGTAAGCGTGATCGGATGACCCGAGGCGGCAATGAAGGCGATGTTTCCCGTTCCGATGGCGTTGATGCCCCCTGCAATACCACCAATCTTCGTAGGAGCGATATGGCGATAGGTCGTGAACAGCGACTTGTCCGAGACCATGTGCGAAGTGGCGCCCGAGTCGACGACAAAAGAGTGGTTGCGAAGCTGGCGACGACGAGCGAGAAGACCGGTGGCGAGACATCCGACATGGTGTTGCGAGTCGACGGTCGAGTCAGCGGTGTCGGGCTTTTTGCCGTCCTCGAGCGCCTTCTTGCAGTCGAGAGACCAGTGATCCTTCTTCTTGCAGGAGCGACAGGGTCCTGGCGGCGGGTGTTGCGCCCTCGTAGGGCACTCCGCGACTCGGTGCGAAGGGCTGCGACAGGCGAGACACTTGAGACGAGTAGAACGTGACGACGACGAGGCAAGAAGGGCCGATTGAGTGCTGGGGATGTTCGTTGACCGAAGTTGGACTCGCATACGGTCGGCAAGCGAATCAATGTCGGGGAGAGTTCGTTGCGTGCGCTGTTCATCGGTGAACGACGCCTTGAAGCTCTCGAGGGACGGGTGGGCGATTGCAAGGAGGAGTGTGGCGAGAACATCATTGATAGTTGTCTTTGTGTCGATGATCTCTTGCGCAACGGCTTTGAAGTCCATGATCCACCCGTCGAATTCGGCAACCGTGCCGGGCATGGGACGGAAACCCCAGAGTCGTGAGAAGAGCTCGAGCGTGCGGGTGGCGTCGTCAGGGGCGTACCGCGATTTCAGCGTCGAGTAGATTGTCGGCGCTGTCAGGTCGGCGGTAGGGATTTTGTCGAGGACTGCCGAGACTTCGGCCGAGTCAATCGAATTCGCAAGGACCTCACGAGCGACGGCGTCGCGAGCGGAGCGTTGCGAAGGTGTCCAGTCGTCGGGTGCGATACCGTCGAGGACGTACGAGCGGATGTCGTCCGCTAGGCACAGGCGAAGTTGGCGTGTCCAGTTCGCGAAGGTCTTCGCACCATCCAAGCGTGCGTGCTTTGGAAAGGCAGTGCGAGTGGTGCCGGACGTCGTGGCGGGTGTGGCAGTGCCGGAAGCGGCAGCGGTGAGACCCGACAGCAGCGATGTAAGTGCGGCGAGCTGTTCGGCGGGAATCGGAGGGTTGGCACCCGTCGCGAGGGGTGGTGTCGTGGTCATGCCAGCTGGTGGCTCGTGGGCTTATAACCTATGAGACGTTCACCACTACTGTCAGGAGAGGTTGAGAGTCGAACAGAAGTGATCTATTTCAGCGTACCTATGAGACGTTCACCACTACTGTCAGGAGAGGTTGAGAGTCGAACAGAAGTGATGAGAAGGAAGCTAAGAAACAGAAAGGGGGGGCCACGCTGGGATAGTCCCAGGCGCGTGACAATGTACATCCCTAAGTCAGCCGCGGGTGAAATCGCCGGCGCGCCTAAGTCCCCACCGCAAGGGGGCGGGCTAGCGGGCGCGCGCATGAATCCGCCGGCGCTGGCGCGCTGAGGCAGTCGCGCGCGTCTAAGTCCCCACCGCCGGGGGCGGGCTAGCAAGTGCGCGCAACGACCGAGGCGCCCCTGTCGAGCTGAGAGTGGACTCTTCACACCGCCAACGGCTTGCACGTGCACCAGGCGGACATCGACAAAGCCTATCTGCATGGCGACCTTGACCATGACATCTGGATGACGACACCGCGCGGCTTCGACCTTCCCACCGACAAGGTGCTTCGTCTGCGACGCTCCATCTACGGACTCAAACAGGCTGGCCGAATCTGGAATCGACACATCGACGCATCGCTTCGAGATCTCGGCTATACGGCGACGGGCACCGACCACTGCGTGTACTCTCGGATCGACGATCGGCGACGCCCACACTACATCGCGCTGTACGTCGACGACCTCCTGATGATCAGCCCCGACTTGGCCGAAATTGAACGTGTCATCTCGGGCCTCGAACAACGCTACGGCGTCAAGCGCCTCGGCCCGGCAGAGTACATCCTCGGCATCCAGATCAGGCGACTCGAAGACGGTTCTATTGCCCTGTCCCAGGAACGGTACATCATGGACGTGCTTGCTCGGTTCCACTTCGACACCACGACTCGCGGCACTACAGTCCCGATGACCCCCGGCCTTTCGCTCACCGCCATCCCGGGTCAAGGCACCGAACGGATCAGGTCATGGTATCTGCAGGCTATCGGCTCGCTCCTCTACATTTCGCTCGGCACCCGCCCCGACATCGCCTTCGCCGTGTCCTACCTGGCCCGCTTCGCCAACAACCCTGGACGTCGTCACTGGATCGCGGTCAAGCACATCCTCCGCTATCTCCGGGCCACATATCGCGACGAACTGGTTTATGCTTGCGGCGAGACACGCATCACGGGCGTGGTTGGCTACTCCGACGCGAACTGGGGGGCCTGCGTCGATACGTCGGTGTCCACTATGGGCTACGTCTTCTACATTGCCGGATCCGCCGTGTCTTGGTCGTCCAAGCGTCAATCTCGAGTTGCCGATTCTACCACCGACGCTGAATACCTCGCCCTCTCGCATGCTGGCAAGGAAGGGATCTACCTCAGTCAGCTGCTCGAGGAGCTCCATGTCCAACCTGTTGCACCGGCTCACATTTTTACTGACAATGAAGCCGCTGCCGCAGTTGCCCACGACCCTGTCCGCGTCTCCTGGCAGGCAACGTCCTCTTCAGAAGACGTTGACTACACGCGGAGGAGGGGATCAGGCCGAAGGAAGGTCGACTGGGCGGGGGCAGGCGACCGAGGGACAACCGAGGAGGGGACGCGGTTGTGAGGCTCGCAGCAAGTCAAGTATATCGGACTTTATTGCCAACGAGATCGAAAACGAAGGATGAAGGTGAAGGGATCTTGGGAGATGTAGCGGACCAGGCTGAGTGGGAAGGTGCTAAAAACAAAAGGGAGGCACTCAGGCGCAGAGGGGACTTAGCCAATTCAGCTACTCCAAGAGGTCGCCTCAGGGGGAAAAAGGATTGCTCGCGGGAGCACCGGTAAAAACCCTGAGGCCGCGCCTCAGCTAACAAAAAGAACAAAAACCGAGAGAAGATTGCGCTCTGCGCGCCTTGAACCCGCGACCATTAAGTGCGCGCCCGCGCGCCGAACGACTACGCCATCACGCCCACAATGCTTGAATGGAGGGAAGCATTTGGTGACCTCAACTCTACCTGCACATTACCTCAGGGACTTCCTTCGAGTGTTGCTGTCAGTGTATCGCTGTTTGCCTGACATTGTCCCCCCCAGAAGGAAGTCTACCGGGAGGACAGGCGGCGATTTGAGCGATCGAGTTGTGCCAGGTAGGCGTCGAGTAGGGATGGATGGTCGAAGCGGAGGGACTGCTCTGACATCCAAGTGTCATCGATGTCCTTACGGCCAATCCATCGAACCAAGAACGAACGATTGCCCCGAGCGTTCCGACGATCGCGAACAATCCGTTCCGGAATGGCGGAGTTGTCGGCCGCGTCGGCTACATCTTCAACAAAAAGAACTGCGGGGTCACGCCCAGGGAACCTCTCAGCATCGTTCTCAACATAGGGGCGAAGCAGTCGAGCATGGAAGCGACTGTGCACTCGCGACATTGCTGGGGGAAGCTCGAGGTCGTAACTGGACGTCGCTGGAATGGCCGCTCGGATACGGAAAGGACCAATGTAGCGCGGCAACAACTTCGACTTCATCCCTTCAGGAACTGCCAGGTTCTTGGTCGAAAGATAGACATAACTGCCGGTCCGAAAGGCGGGATCATCCGGGCGTCGATGCTTGTTGGCCTGGTGAGTCTGATCGAGGCGTGCACCAATGATCGCATCCGTGACGTCGAGATTCCGTAACTGTCGGATTCGGGCAAACGCTTCCGCACGCGGGACGTCCGAGACAGACCAGGAATCGGTGGGCCAGCGTCGAGGAAGGTAACCGTAAGTCGCCTCGAAAGCCGACAGAGACGTGGAAACAGCAACGGAAGAGTTAAGAGCGAACTCAGCTTCAACAAGACGAGATGCCCAAGCCTCGTGGTTTGACGACACCATGATGCGCAGGGTTTGGGTGACCATCTTGATTCGGTTCTCACTCGATCCGTCGGTCTCTGGGTGCGCCGCTGTTGACATCCGCAAGACGGTGCCGACCTTCGCCTGCAATGCTCGCCAAAACTGCGAGGTGAACTTGGGATCGCGATCGGAAACGATGGCGGAAGGCGTCCCATGCAGTCGAAAGATGGTGGCGTAGTACCTGTCGGCAACGAGCTCGGAGTCGGCGTCGGCTGGGAGGGGAATCAGGTGGACCATCTTGCCCCAAGTGTCAGTGACCACCATGATTTGAGCGACCATCATCCCTTCGAACTCGACCGGAGGCAGTCCCGTCATGAAGTCGATGGCCACTTGTTCCCATGGGCCAGAAGGGATCGGCATCGGATGCAGTCGGCCATAAGGGACTTGAGTGGACGCTTTGCCTCGGGCACAATCTTCGCATGAATGGCAGAACTTGGCGCAATCGGCAGACATGGACGACCACCAATACAAAGGACGTATGGCGGCCAAGGTGATGCGATGTCCCGCGTGCCCGACGCTCCGATGGATCTCCGAAAGCACGAGCTCGCGCAGCGATGGGAGCTTGTCGGAGTCGACAACGCCGGTAGCGAGACCGCGAGGCACAAACAGGGAAAGAGACTCATCTGGATGTACACGCAAGATCCTCCCTTCCTCGGTCACCCGAAACATCGGCCATGACAGCGGGTCGTCAACAATGACTTGGGCTTGCGAATCGTGGGCGTAGGCTCGGATGACGGCGTCGAGGAAAGGTTGCGGTAGCGGGTCGGGCGGTCGATGGACTACAGGGGCGTCGTTGACCTCATCGGCGGCGGCTCCCAGTAAGTCGAGTTCATCGGCGTCGGCATCGACTGGAATGGGCGCGTCGTTGGCGGGGGCCGCGGCGATAGCATGAACTCGATTGACGGCGATGGGAGGAGAAAGGGGACCGGTAGAAGAGTCGACGGCGTCCATAATGTTCTCGGCCAGACGATGGGAACCGGGAGAGCCTGCGTCGTAGCCGTGATCCCAGGGCCCGAAGGCACAATCAACAGGGGGCAACCGATCGTGCGAAGGTGAGGTGTAAGGACGTTCCTCAGGGAGGCTCTCACCAGGTGTAGTGAACTCGTGGCATTCTTCCTTCAAGAACAAATTCCCTAAATCCCGTCCATTCACGTCCTCGTCTTGCGATTCGTCCTTGAGCGCGTAGTATCCGGGAGAGCCTGCCTCGCAATCGTCGCGTTGGGGCCCGAAGGCAAAATCAACAGGAGGCAACCGATCGGGAGATGGTGAGGTGTAAGGACGTTCCTCAGGGAGGCTCTCACCGTGTGTAGTGAATCCGTGGCGTTCTCCATCAAAGAACATATCCTCCAACTCATTCTCCTTGACCTGATCCTCGGGCGATCCCTCCTTGACTTCCCACAAGCGTGACAACGAATCGGCAAGGGAGTTGTTCTTGCCCGCAATGAATTCGAATTCGAAGTCGAAACGGCTGAGTTCGAGACACATGCGGATGTGCCGGGGTGTTTGGCGTAACTTCTGCGTTTTAATCGTGCGAAGGGCTTGGTGGTCGGTGACGATGACGAAGGGGTAACCGATCAAGTGCTGCTCGAACGCCCGACACGCCGAAACGACGGCTAAGAACTCCTTATCAGTGACGTGATAATTGAGCTGAGCGCCATTGAACTTAGCGGAGAAGAATCGCGTAGGAATGGCCTGCGAACGAGTGGGGCCCGAGGCCAGGCAAGCGCCAATGCCAACACGACTGGCATCGGTGAACAAGTAGATTTTGTGCTCGCCGGAGGTGACCTTAGCGCCGTCGATCGGTCGCAGTGTTGCTGGCACGAGGGACTTGACGGTGTCGAAGGCCTGCTGCTCGCGCTCGTTCCAACGCCACGACGTCGATTGCGCTAATAATGCGGTGATGGGCTCCAAGGTGATCGAGAGGTGGGGCAGGTGATCTCGCATCCAATTCACGGTGCCGAGGAAACGCTGAACGTCGGTCTTGTTGTGTGGAGTCGGCCACTGTCGGATACGCTCCCACTTGGCCGGGTCGACCTCGATGCCGTCGTCGGAGATGATCGCGCCCAAGGAATCTAACGACTTTGAGAACCACTCGGATTTGTTGGATCCTAAGTAGAACCGATAATGTCGCAGTGTCATCAGCAAAATCTCGATGTGTCTTAAGTGCGCGCGACGAGTATCGGAATGGACGTGAACATCGTCGAAAAAGATCTTGGCAAACGAGAGGCACGGCTGAAACATCGCCGATGTCAACAAGTTCAGGGTGTTGGGCGCATTGGTGTCCCCAAACTGCATCACCCGCGACGTGTACGTGCCCGTGACCGTGGCGAAGCCGGTGCGATCGACGTGCTCGGGTATGACCCGCACCTGCTCAAACGCTGCGGCCACGTCGAATTTGGACCGGTAGCGCGAACGTGCCACTTCGTAGCGAACACTGGTCATGTCGGGGATAGGTGAAAAACGCTTGGCGGTGTTGCTGTTGCGAGCGCGGAGGTCGATCACAAAGCGAGCGGTCTGGGAGTTCTTTTTCGGAATGGCGAAGACCGGAGCCGCAGAGTCGATCGGACCAGAAACCCAGAAGCGACCGCGAGTGTACTTAGCTGAATGCTCCGCCCACTGGCTACGATATTTGTCGGCAAGGGGATAGACCCTCGGCTTGACCTTCTCGTTGGGGTCGATCAAAGGGATTTCGTGATTGACGGGTCGATAAGGCGGGAGTCGGTCCATTGGGAGCGAATCTACGAACACATCAGAGTATTTCTCGAGTAAGGCAGCCAATCGTGTTCGTGCTTCGGACTCAGACAAATCCTCGAGCGCCGGGTCGTCGACGACATCCAGTAGAGGGTTGTGCGGCTCGAGGCCAATGATCTCGTCGTCAGGAAGCAACCCTGGGTGATCGTAGCCAATGGCAGAGCCGGAGCAGATGGGCGCCACCGTGACTGCGCGATCCCACTCGTGAGTGCCCTTGGCGACCGGCTGCGAAGGGCCCGGCCGTGCGACGGTGAAGACGCCCCAGCCTACCAGCATGCCGGTGTCCTTCAGAAACGGCAAACCCAGGATAGCATCATATGCCGTCACACGGCAAATGAAAAACGCCCGCAAGCCGAGGTCGAGGGAACCGGACGTGAAGAGGGCGTTGGCAAACACGGCGCAGCGGTCAGATTTGTCGCGAGTGCCGAGGCGCAAGTGCAGCGGCGCGGTAAGGCGGGACGTCGTGAAACTCGGGTCTGTTCGCACGACATCCTGATCCACCAAGTCCACTTCCGAACCAGAGTCGACGAGGCAACGCAGCGTTCGCCCAGACGGCAACGTCCACGCAATAATATTGCGGGCGCGCACAATCGCGGGCTCGGCGGGTCGGGCGAAGTCGTCGACGTCGATCAGGGGCGTGTCGGACTCCAAGAGAGAAACCCCCAACGGCACCGGAACACGAACAGAGCTCACCGATGCAGTCCTCTCCGCTTTGCGCGACGACACCACCTCCGGCCCCCAGTATCGCCGCATTCGCGACGCGGCATCAGCATAAGAGGGGACGTCTTCCACCGCGTCAAACGCAGAGTCGGTCGAGTCATCGGCAAGACGACGTAGATCTGCATCACTTGCCGGCGCGGTTGGCTGCGGATTACTTGATGAGACTTCGACGTCGACTGAAGAAGAAGCCCCTTCTTTCATTCGGCCAACGGGGTCTGCGGGAGGGCAAGAAGGGCGCGTCATTGAAGCGGAAACGGAACTCAAAGGTCGAGTCTGAACACGCTCGAGTGAAATGGGGACTCTCACCTCGGGATCCTCGTCACCACCTGCGACCGAGGACCAATCTTCGTCATCCAAGTCGGCCACAGCGACCGCTGAGAGTTGGACGGCGACCGGGGATTGACGCTCCGCGGTGCAGTGCTGCGAGAAATGACCGCCTCGTCCGCAGTTGAAGCAAGCCATGCTGGTGGGTACCCCGCTGGGCGCCGGGGAAAACCAGGTGGAGCGGTCCTTCCACAAGTGCGATTGCTGCCACTTAGTAGCGCGGTCGACCCATCGAGCTCGTCGGATCGGGAACCTCTCGTCGACGGTGGGCGTGTTGGTCGCAGGTGGGCTCACTCGGGGAGCTTTGACGATCGCGCCATAGGTCGCGGTGCGGCTTGGTGGGGTCGGAACCGAAGGCGGAGGAGAAATGTCGTCGGCGATAGCGGCCCACTCGGTAATCTCGTCGATGGACGGGACCTTCAGTCCGAATCGCCCAATTGTCACCAGCGAGTTGTCGTGGTATTCACGTAACATTCCCGCCCGCACTTCCCGCTTGGAGGAGTCACTGAGCGATTGGTAGAAGGTCGTGGCGAGCTGAAGCGGCGACAGGGTGAAACTATCGTTGTCGTGCACGAAGGCACGGTACCGCGCCCGCCACTCCCCGACATGGTCGTAAGCCCGAGACGACGACTGGCGACATCCGTGGAAGTCTTGAGCCACTCTATCGGCGAACCCGGGGTCGGGCCAACGACGTCCCACTGCCTTCATGAGCGACGTCCAACAATGAGGGCGCCCTTCTCCAAGCGCGTCCCTCATCGCCTCGACGGCCCAATCGAGCGGGGATTGGCGGCGCTGTCGGGTTGTCGTACGAAAAAATAGCGTCGCCACAAGCTGGATCACTCGGCTCGTGTCGAAAAGGTCGGAGGTGGAGATGTCGCACAAGAGAGAAAGATACGACTCCCCAAACGCAGTGAAAATCACCAACCTTTCCGGATGATCTCCGGTCCATAACCCTTCCCGGTCCGGCAATGTCCCTCTCCAACGAGAGCTAATCACCGCCGAGGAAGGGCCGTCCCTAATTCCGCTGTGAGATTCCCCCCCAGGGGTACGAGCAAGGGGGTCAGCGGCAGCTCCCGGGCGTCCCAAAAATGTGTGCGGGGGGACGTCCAGGGGGACCGGTCTCACCGGCAGAGCCTCCCCGACCTGCGCCCCAGCAGGTGCGGTGGATTCTCTCATCAATCGTTCCACCATCTGCTCCAATTTGCGGATGCGTGTCTCCGAGTCGCGGCGCAGGGCTTCCGATTCTGCGAGGCGGGATTCAAGGGACGTGATGACGGCGGCGGCCTGGAGCGGGTGCGGCGAATGCGTCGGCGGGGACTTAGGCGGATTCGCGCGCGAGGGGTCTTCGCGGACGGGGGCGGTGGTGTCTCGCGACGTGTCGGTGGGTTCGGCCATGGCGAGTTCGCGGCGTAGCGGTTGGCGGTTGTGGGGAGAACGGATGCGAGCTCGAGAAGGATGGAAGAAGGGGTACGAAGGGATGACGCGTTCGTCGTCGGACTCAGTGAATGAGGTGGCGAATGACCACGACGCGTCAGCGGGGGATGAGTTCGGCAACGGGGAGGAAGCTGACGACTCAGGGGTAGTGGACGATTGCTCGTCCAGGATGCAGGATAGAGCAAGGGCAAGCGAGATCGAAGGTTGGCGGTGCCGGACTTGAAAAAAGTGGCAGGCAACGTCCTCTTCAGAAGACGTTGACTACACGCGGAGGAGGGGATCAGGCCGAAGGAAGGTCGACTGGGCGGGGGCAGGCGACCGAGGGACAACCGAGGAGGGGACGCGGTTGTGAGGCTCGCAGCAAGTCAAGTATATCGGACTTTATTGCCAACGAGATCGAAAACGAAGGATGAAGGTGAAGGGATCTTGGGAGATGTAGCGGACCAGGCTGAGTGGGAAGGTGCTAAAAACAAAAGGGAGGCACTCAGGCGCAGAGGGGACTTAGCCAATTCAGCTACTCCAAGAGGTCGCCTCAGGGGGAAAAAGGATTGCTCGCGGGAGCACCGGTAAAAACCCTGAGGCCGCGCCTCAGCTAACAAAAAGAACAAAAACCGAGAGAAGATTGCGCTCTGCGCGCCTTGAACCCGCGACCATTAAGTGCGCGCCCGCGCGCCGAACGACTACGCCATCACGCCCACAATGCTTGAATGGAGGGAAGCATTTGGTGACCTCAACTCTACCTGCACATTACCTCAGGGACTTCCTTCGAGTGTTGCTGTCAGTGTATCGCTGTTTGCCTGACACCCGGCCGTCACCGTCGTGCCGGGGAACGCCGCCACCGCATCCAAGGTCGTGTTTCCCAAGCACGCTCGTCTGGACGGCCCCAAGTCGTTCACCAACTGGTTGCGTCAACTCCGTCTTGCACTCCCGAACCAGGTTCGTGGTTACGTTCTCGACGGTGTCGTTCCCCCGACCTGGACCGCCGACCAGCTTGCCGCACGTGACGACGCCGCCCGGGAAATCATCGTTGGCTCTATCGACTCCGCCGACGTATCGGCCACCCTCGACGCCATCCCCAGCGACGACCTGTCGGCACCGCGCATCTTTGCCGCTCTCAAGGCTCGTTTTGCACCGGACGACGCTACACGCACTCTCGAGTTGTTCGCTCGCCTTTGGGACTTCAGGAAGATGCCTGCCTCCGTCGAGGCCTACGACACTTGGCTACGCGAGTACATGTCGATTGCTCAGGAAATACGCGACGCCAAAACATCGCTCAACGACGTGCTCGCCACCCACGTGCTCGCCATGGTCCCGTCTTGCCTCGACAGCTTCCGACTCACGTTCACGGACGAGCAGCGAAACCGACGCGACCTTCCCGAACTCACGACGCTTACGGACCGCATTCGCATCCAGCTTCGTTCGGCAGGACTCTCGACCTCGCATTCGGCCATGCTTGCCACCAGCTCCCCCTGCCCCGCCTGCCGCGCTCCCGGTCACCGCCTGCGCGACTGCACTTCACGTGCGAAGCACCCGCCCACCGGCCCCTGCCGCCGATGCCACAAGAAAGGTCACTGGGCACTCGACTGCAAGAACCGGGGTGAACAGGCACGTAGCAGCGACGACACCCAGGACGACACGTCTTCCTCCGCGGCCTCGCAACCGAACGTCGGCTATTTCGCCTCCTGCCTCTTCGCTCGTCGCCAACTCCCAACTGACGCCTTTGTAGTCGATTCGGGTGCCACGACACACATGGTCGCCGACCGATCTCTATTCACGACTTATCGTCAGACGGCACACACCAAGATCGGCGGCATCGCGGGCGGCATCACGGCTATCGGCATGGGGGACGTGGCATTCGTCGCCAAGACTGGACACCCGATCACGCTCCGTGGTGTTCTTCACACGCCTGGCCTACACGTCAACCTCCTCTCTGTCTCTCGCCTCTGCGACACCGACCGCGTTCGTCTCGCCTTCACCAGCGACGGCATCGACATCGCCAAGGACGGCCGGGCCATTGCTCACGGTACCAGGGTCAACGACGGTCTTTACCTTTTGGACGCGGATCACACCAAGTGTCAGCATCTTGCCTTCCTCTCACGCTCTGAGTCTCCCGTGCCCCTGCTTACCCTACACCGCTGCCTCGGCCATCTTGCCCCATCCTCTATACAGAAGATGATTGCTGCAGGTTTGCTGGACGGGTTTGGGGCCGGGTACAGTGACAAAGACGTAGAGGAGTTTGTTTGCAATGCTTGCCTTGGTTCCAAAGGTCACCGCCTTCCCTTTCCCGACTCTGAGTCGCATTCCGCCGAGAGACTTGGCCTCGTGCACAGCGACGTCCTGTCGTTCCCCACTCCGTCCTTGACCGGGAAGCGCTACCTTGTCACGTTTCTAGACGACCACTCTCGCAAACTCTGGGCATATGCGATCGATCACAAAAGCGATGTTTTCCCGACCTTCCAGACTTGGCTCGCCGAAGTGGAGTTAGAGACGAACGCGCGGTTGAGGATCCTTCGAACCGACAATGGCGGGGAGTACCGATCAAACGCATTCACGGAGTTCTGCAAATCCAAGGGCATTCGTCGTCAATACTCTATCCCTTACACGCCTCAACAAAACGGTCGCGCCGAACGTGTCAACCTCTCCATCGTCGAGGGCGTCCTCGCTCTCCTTGCGGACGCCCGTCTGCCGGCCACCTTTTGGGATGAAGCGGCTGCGTATTTCGTTTATTGCAAAAACAGGTGCTCACACTCAGCTTTGGCCAAACAGACTCCAGAATCCGTTTGGAACGGCCAACGCACCACCGCCACCGCCCTCCACCCGTTCGGCTGCACAGCGTGGCTCACGGTCGCCCCGGACCTTCGCAGCAAGCTCGACCCCAAGGCCGCGCGCGTGATCTTCACAGGTTACGACCTCGCCTCCAAAGCTTTCCGTTTCTTTGACCATTCCATCAACAAGATTGTACTTGGTCGCAATGCCACCTTCCTCGACGACGACTTCCCCGGCCTGCCAGTCACCACGCCCGTCGATGCAGACGACACCGACCGTCAGTTCGTCGTTCCCGCCGACACGCCCGCCCCTGCCGTCAAGACGAGGACCCCACTAGTAAGGTCGGCGCACATGGACGTCTCATCCTCCCTTGATGATTCTGCCATGAGCGCCGTTGACGTGGCCCCAGGGTACACTGGCGGAACCTTACTTAATTCCACAGATACCGAATCGTCCTCGTCACCGTCTCCTGAGCCGTCCTCGTCACCGTCGCCCACAAACCCTTTGTCACCGTCGCCTGCGCTGTCACCGTCGTTGGCAGCGTCATCATCACCCTCGGTCTCACCGACCGACTCTGACTACTCCGCCGACCCTCTGGACCTCATCGGCTCACAGACCCCGACTCGCCTTGGCCCACCGGACGTGCACCGCCCAGACTTCAGCACGTACCGTGAGCCCGCATCGGCTGAGGAGTCGCCCGACGAACTCGACATCATTGGGCGTCACTCGCGCGATGAATCGCCGGATGAAATCGATTTCCTCACCCAACACCACCGCGCCTTCATCGCCACAGACGACGACGACCCCACCCTCGACGCCATCGAGCCCGTCAAATCGATCACTAGCGACCCCCAGACCTGGCGCGAAGCAATGTCCAGCGACGAGCACAACATCTGGGCTGAGGCCGCCGCCGCCGAGTTCACCGCCATGCGCGACGACTTCAAGGTGTTCACCATCGAGCCTCGCTCATCTGTACCGCCGGGCGCCACCATCGTCACCTCCAAATTCGTCTGGAAGACCAAGCGCAACGCAAGCGGTGAAGTCACGGGGCGGAAGGCACGTCTTGTAGCGCAGGGTAACCGACAGCGCGACGGCATCGACTTCTCAGAAACCTTCGCACCCGTCGCCCGTTTCTCCTCCATTCGCTGCCTCCTGGCTCTTGCCGCTGCCAATGGCTACCACGTTCATCAGGCCGACATCGACAAGGCTTACCTCCACGGCGAGCTCGATCATGATATCTGGATGACGACACCACGCGGTTTCGACTTCCCGAGCGATAAGGTTCTCCGGCTGCGACGCTCAATCTACGGTCTCAAGCAGGCCGGTCGCATCTGGAATCGTCACATTGACACATCACTCAGGAATCTGGGGTACAAGGCAACAGGCACTGATCACTGCATTTACTCTCGCATTGACGATCAGCAGCGGCCTCACTATATCGCCTTGTATGTCGACGACCTCCTCATTGTCAGTCCAGCCCTCGACGAGATCGAACGTGTCATCTCCGGCCTTGAACAGCGGTACGGCGTCAAACGACTCGGCCCCGCGGAGTACATCCTCGGAATCCAAATACGCCGCCTGGACGACGGTTCCATTGCTCTATCCCAGGAGCGCTACATCATGGACGTGCTGGCCCGTTTCCACTTCGACACCACGACACGCGGCACTACGGTGCCGATGACGCCCGGCCTCTCGCTCACGGCAATTCCGGGTCAGGGAACGGAGCGCATTCGTTCGTGGTACCTACAGGCCATCGGCTCCCTCCTCTACATCTCCCTTGGCACTCGACCCGACATTGCCTTCGCCGTCTCGTACCTGTCCCGGTTCGCCAACAACCCCGGCCGCCGCCATTGGATTGCCGTCAAACACGTCCTTCGCTACCTTCGCGCCACGTACCGCGATGAGCTTCTCTATGCCCGCGGCCCAGCAAAAGTCACGGGTGTGGTTGGTTATTCTGATGCGAACTGGGGCGCCTGCGTCGACACATCCATTTCAACGATGGGCTACGTATTTTACTTGGCAGGCGCCGCTGTCTCTTGGTCGTCGAAGCGTCAGACTCGGGTAGCGGATTCCACCACTGATGCCGAGTACCTGGCCTTGTCGCACGCGGGTAAGGAAGCGATCTACCTTAACCAACTCCTCTCCGAGCTCCACGTTTGCCCAATCGCTGCAGCTCACATCTTCACCGACAACGAGGCCGCGGCCGCCGTCGCTCACGACCCCGTTCGCACCTCCGGCACCCGGCACATTCGCCTCCGCGAGCATTTTGTCCGTGACATGGTCAATCGAGGTGATATCTCTCTCTCACACGTTGGCACAGCAGACATGGTTGCGGACGTATTCACCAAAGCGCTAGGCCCCAAGATTTTTGGTACACATTGCTATGCTCTAGGCCTCCGGACGCGACATCCACGGCTCAAGTCTACCTCGCGTTCGCGTGGGGGGGGGTGTGAGGAATCCACTCTCCGCTCGGCTCAGGACTTAGGCGCGCGGAGCGAACCGGGCGCGGACTTAGGCGCGCGGAGTGAGCCGGGCGCCCCGGCCCAGGACTTAGGCGCGCGAAGCGAGCCTGGGACTTAGGCGCGCGGAGCGAGCCTGGGCCATTGGCTCAGCCCCAGGCTCGCTGGCTGTGGACTTGGGGCGCGCGGGTCTCTTATTGTTAGCTTCCTATTCATCACTCTTGGCTATAACTACATCGCTGACGTAGTAGAGTTGATCGAATAGGTATGTTGAAATGCATTGATCACTCTTGGCTATAACTACATCGCTGACGTAGTAGAGTTGATCGAATACCGCAGGGGCCGGCCGAAGGGTTTTGAGATAACGGATGATTTTGACTTGGTTGACTGCGTTCTTCATCGATCAGACGTTGAACATCAACACGGTGAGTGACTCAATCATGATTAAATCAGTTCAGCGCCGCCCCCCTCGAATTCGGTCACCTCGGACCTGTGACCCCCTGAGCCATCACCCCCTGATGCACCGAGGATCATGGCGGATCCCGCCCGGGTGACACGTCGGTTGCCGGGTGCCGAGCTCGAACGAAGGCGTCGAGGACTCGTCGAGGCTATCGAGGTTGTCGAGGTTGCCGATGATCCCGATGTGCCACCGGACAAAGGCAAAGGAGAGGTCGGGGTCGAAACGGGTGCCGCCGTCGTCGTCTGCGTCTCCTTTGTTGAGCCCAGGGTCGCACGCGTCGACGTCTCTTCCCCAGTGTCGCCGCCCTCCGGTTCGGTCGAAACGACCAACTCGTCGTCGCCGTCGTTCGCGTCGTCCTTGTTGGCGGTTACTGCACCTGCGGGGTTAGCACGAGGTCCCAGCTGGATCATGTTCGCGCCAGAGACACGAGAGTTCAATGCGGCAGGCCCACCGTGCTTCCCATTCTTTCCAGCAACTCGGAAGCCGGTGGTCGAAGTCGAAGTCGAGGTCGAGGCCCCCGGAACAGGGGCGGCGGTGGCCGGAGTCGAAACCGGCTTCCTGCAAGCGCCCCACTGGTGTCCGGCGCGATCGCACACCGCGCAGTAGTGCGTCTCGAATTTGTGTCGCAAGCCGTACTTGGCGCCCAGGATCTCGATCTCTTGTGGCAAAGCGGCATTGAGCGCACCCTTCTGCGTCTCGATGGAGCCTTGGAAAAGATCAGCATGTAAGCGAAGGTACGCGCAGTGGAACCCGTCTTCGGTCATGGCCATCGGATCGCCATTCGGATCGACCGCGAGGCCCCGCTGTAATTGCATCAGGGTATAACCTTGCGTGCGACCTGCGCGGCCGAACGAAAGGGTGATAGCATCATCGAGAGATTTTCGGAGCACGGAAGCGGGGATTGCGCTGGAGGAGGAGGGCAAGGTGAATCGCACCTGCACGACGTGGTTAAGGGGAGAGGCACTGGGGAGCTCGGTAACCATCTCCTTGCCGTGGTAGGGGAATGGGCCCGCTGAAGCGGCTTCAAGACAAGCTTGCTCGGATTCGAATACAAGCTCGTACATGTGACGAGCGATCGGGAACCTCTTCGTGGCTTTCGTCACAATCGGGTTCAGCTTCACGCATTTCGAGAAAAGCTTCTCGACCTCGGGGTCAAGCACGACGCCCTCGGGCCGCGCGAACATGAACGGCGTCTCGGCCAATCCAAAGTGCTTGCGCAGCGCGGTCTGTACAGGACCTCTGGGTGATCCAGGACCATCCATAATGACTCGAATCACATTGGAGGCCGGGGCTGCGTCGTTTCGCACCGCTCTTTGGGCGGCTCGTGCGAGCGCTGGCGCCTGCGAAGGCGGGGTCGAGGCGTCGTGCATCAGGACCATCAGTCGGTGGGTCGACTTGCTGGAGGGAACAATCCCGAGCACTTGGAAGGTCTTCTTCATCAGCTTCTCATGGTCCAACCGGACCTGAGTTGCCTCGGGCGACCAAGCTGGAGGATTCGCGGTTCCTCCAGTGACCGCTTCACGCGTTTGCGTGTTGAGTGATGAATCACTCGCGCCATTACCACCCAATAGGTCCTCGGGCGGGGGCGCATCGGCGCCGGGCGGATCCGGCATCGCGTGTTTGTGTTGACCTGTAAAGCTTAACGTGACAAGCGACGTCGGAGGGGATGACGTCGTCTACACGCGTTGGTACGGGGGGGGGGATTTCTGGAAGTGTCGGCTGTTGCGGCGGCAGTCGACAAGGGAGCAACCGAGGAGGGGAGTCGGTCGAAAGGCTCGCAGGAAATCAAGTGTAACGGACTTAATTCCCAAACGATCGACAAGAAGAGGAGGGGCAACAAAAGAGAAGAGCGGACCAAGCTCCCGGGGAAAGGTGGTAAAACTAAAGGGAAGGGACTGTGCCAGGCCCAGAGGGGACTTAGCCAAATCAACCACTCCAAGAGGTCGCCTCAGGGGTAAAAAGGATTGCTCGCGGGAGCACCGGTAAAAACCCTGAAGCCGCGCCTCGGTTAACAAAAAGATAAAACAAACCGAAAGAAGACTGCGGTCTGGGCGCCTCGAACCCGCGACCACCGAGTGCGCGCCCGCGCGCCTCACGACTACGCCATCGCACCGACGATGCTGTGAAACGAGGCAAGTCTCTGGTCAAGTCAACTCTACCCGCACATAGTCTTGGGGGGGCTTCCTTCGAGTACACGCTGTCATCCTGACACTGTCCCCCCCAGAAGGAAGTCTACCGTGCGGCGAGGCGGCGGTTCGAGCGATCGAGGCGCGCGAGGTAGGCGTCGAGGACGGACGGATGGTCAAGGCGAATGGACTGCTCTGACATCCAAGTATCGTCGGTGTTGTTACGGCCTACCCATCGAACCAAGAACGAACGAGCGCCCCGAGCGTTCCGCCGATCGCGAACAATCCGTTCCGGAATCACAGAATTGTCGGCCGCGTCGGCTACGTCTTCGACAAAAAGAACTGCGGGGTCACGCCCAGGAAACCTTTCAGCATCATTCTCAACGCAAGGCCGAAGCAGTCGAGCATGGAAACGATTGTGCACTCGCGACATCGCTGGAGGGAGCTCGAGGTCGTAGCTGGACGTCGCAGGGATGGCCGCTCGGATACGGAAGGGGCCGATGTAGCGCGGCAACAACTTCGACTTCATGCCGTCAGGAACTGCCAGGTTCTTTGTCGAAAGATAGACGTAACTGCCGGTCCGAAAGGCGGGGTCGTCTGGGCGTCGATGCTTGTTGGCCTGATGGGACTGGTTGAGGCGTGCTCCAATGATCGCATCTGTCACGTCGAGGTTCCGTAATTGTCGGATCCGAGCAAACGCTTCCGCACGAGGGACGTCCGAGACAGACCAGGAATCCGAGGGCCAGCATCGAGGAAGGTAGCCGTAGGTTGCCTCAAAAGCCGACAGCGACGTGGACACAGCAACAGAAGAGTTAAGAGCGAACTCAGCTTCAACAAGACGAGATGCCCAAGCCTCGTGGTTTGACGAGACCATGATCCGCAGGGTTTGGGTGACCATCTTGATCCGATTCTCGCTCGATCCGTCCGTCTCCGGGTGTGCCGCGGTTGACATTCGCAAGACGGTGCCAATCTTTGCCTGCAATGCCCGCCAAAACTGCGAGGTGAACTTGGGATCACGGTCGGAAACGATGGCGGAAGGCATCCCATGCAGTCGGAAGACGGTGGCGTAGTACTTCTCGGCAACGAGCTCCGAGTCGGCATCGGCTGGGAGGGGAATCAGGTGGACCATCTTGCCCCAAGTGTCAGTGACCACCATGATTTGAGCAACCATCATCCCTTCGAGCTCGACCGGAGGCAGTCCTGTCATGAAGTCGATGGCCACTTGTTCCCAAGGACCAGAAGGGATCGGCATCGGATGCAGTCGGCCATAGGGGACTTGAGTGGACGCCTTGCCTCGGGTACAGTCTTCACATGAACGGCAGAACTCGGCGCAATCGGCAGACATGGACGACCACCAGTACAAAGGACGGATGGCGGCCAAGGTGATGCGATGTCCTGCATGCCCGACACTTCGATGAATCTCCGAAAGCACGAGCTCGCGCAGCGATGGGACCTTGTCGGAGTTGACGACGCCAGTAGCGAGACCACGAGGCACAAACAAGGAAATAGACTCATCTGGATGTACACGCAAAATCCTCCCTTCCTCGGTCACCCGAAACATAGGCCATGATAGCGGGTCGGTAATGATGACCTGGGCTTGCGAATCGTTGGCGTATGCTCGGATGACGGTGTCGAGGAAGGGTTGGGGCAGTGGATCAGGCGGCCGATGGACTACAGGGGTGTCGTTGACATCATCGGTGGCAACTCCCAACAAATCGAGTTCGTCGGCGTCGGCATCGACCGGAATGGGCGGGTCGTTGGCAGGGGCCGTAGCAATAGCGTGAACTCGATTGACAGCGATGGGAGGAGAGAGGCGGCCGATAGACCAATCGACGGCGTCCATAATGTTCTCGGCCAGATGAGGGGAACCGGGAGAGCCTGCGTCGTAACCGTGACCCCAGGGCCCGAAGGCGCAATCAACAGGGGGCAACCGATCGTGCGAAGGTGAGGTGTAAGGACGTTCCTCGAGGAGGCTCTCACCGGGCGTAATGAACTCGTGGCATTCTTCCTTCAAGAACAAATTCCCTAATTCCTGTCCATTCACGTCCTCGTCTTGCGATTCCTCCTTGAGCACGTAGTATCCGGGAGAGCCTGCCTCGCAATCGTCGTGTTGGGGCCCGAGGGCAAAATCAACAGGAGGCAACCGATCGGGAGATGGTGAAGTGCAAGGACGTTCCTCAGGGAGGCTCTCACCGGGTGTAGTGAATTCGTGGCGTTCTCCATCAAAGAACATGTCCTCCAACTCATTCTCCTTGACCTGATCCTCGTGTGAACCCTGCTTGACCTCCCACAGACGCGACAACGAATCGGCCAGGGTGTTGTTCTTGCCAGCAATGAATTCAAATTCGAAGTCGAAACGGCTGAGTTCGAGACACATGCGGATGTGCCGAGGCGTTTGGCGCAGTTTTTGGGTTTTTATCGTGCGAAGGGCCTGATGGTCGGTGACAATGACGAAGGGGTAACCGATCAAGTGCTGCTCGAACGCCCGACACGCCGAGACGACAGCCAAGAACTCTTTATCAGTGACATGATAGTTGAGCTGAGCACCGTTGAACTTAGCGGAAAAGAATCGCGTTGGAACGGCCTGCGAACGGTTGGGCCCGGATGCCAAACAAGCGCCAATGCCAACCCGACTGGCATCCGTGAAGAGGTACATCTTGTGCTCGCCCGAGGTAACCTTGGCGCCATCGATCGGTCGTAGGATGGCGGGCACAAGGGACTTGACGGTATCGAAAGCCTGCTGTTCTCGCTCGTTCCAACGCCATGACGTCGCTTGCGCCATTAACGCGGTGATCGGCTCCAAAATCTTTGAGAGGTGCGGTAGGTGATCTCGCATCCAGTTGACGGTGCCGAGGAAGCGCTGGACATCGGTCTTGTTGCAAGGGATCGGCCACTGACGGATACGCACCCACTTGGCGGGGTCGACTTCGATGCCGACGTCAGAAATGATGGTGCCCAAGGAGTCCAACGACTTTGAGAACCACTCGGACTTCTTGGATCCTAAGTAGAACCGGTAATGTCTCAATGTCATCAGCAGGATCTTGATGTGTCTCAAGTGCGCACGACGGGTATCGGAATGGACGTGGACATCGTCGAAAAAGATCTTGGCGAACGGGAGACACGGCTGGAACATCGCCGAGGTCAAGAGGTTGAGGGTATTGGGCGCATTGGTGTCACCAAACTGCATGACCCGCGACGTGTACGTGCCCGTCACCGTTGCGAAGCCGGTGCGATCGACGTGCTCCGGTATGACCCGAACCTGCTCAAATGCCGCGGCCACGTCGAATTTAGAGCGATAACGCGATCGAGCCACCTCGTATGGAACATTGGTCATGTCCGGGATGGGCGAAAAACGCTTGACGGTGTTGCTGTTGCGCGCGCGGAGGTCGATCACGAAACGAGCCGTCTGGGAGTTCTTCTTCGGAATGGCAAAGACCGGAGCCGCAGAATCGATCGGACCCGAAACCCAGAATCGACCACGAGTGTACTTAGCTGAGTGTTCCGCCCACTGGCTGCGATATTTGTCGGCAAGGGGGTATACCCGGGGTTTGACCTTTTCGGTGGGATCGATCAACGGGATCTCGTGGTTGACTGGCCGGTACGGTGGGAGTTGGTCCATCGGTAGCGAATCTACGAACACATCAGAAAATTTCTCGAGTAAGGCAGCCAATCGTGTTCGTGCTTCGGACTCAGAGAAATCGTCGAGCGCCGGATCGTCGACGACATCGAGCAGCGGGTTGTGTGGCTCGAGGCCGATGATCTCGTCGTCGGGAAGCAACCCAGGGTGATTGCAGCCAATGGCAGAACTGGATAAGATAGGTGCTACGGTGACGGCTCGGTCCCATTCGTGCGTATCCTGGGCGACGGGTTGCGAAGGGCCGGTGCGCGCGACGGTGAAGACGCCCCAACCAACGAGCATGCCTGTGTCCTTAAGAAATGGCAGCCCCAAGATGGCGTCGTACGCCGTTACACGGCAAACGAAGAATGGTCGCAAACCGAGATCTAGGGCGCCAGACGAAAAAGGAGCGGTGGCGAACACAGCACATCGGTCGGACTTATCCTGGGTGCCGAGGCGCAAGTGCAATGGTGCAGTCAAACGGGCCGTTGCGAAGCTCGGGTCGACTCGCACCACCTCCTGATCCACCAAGTCGACCTCTGATCCAGAGTCGATCAAACATCGCAAAACCCTTCCAGAAGGTAGCGTCCAAGCGATGACGTTGCGGGCGCGTACAATGGCGGGCTCGACAGGTCGGTCGGGTTCGTCGATGTCGATCAGGGGCGCAGCGGACGCCAAGAGAGACACACCCGACGGCACAAGAATCTGGAAAGAGCTCACCGAAGCAGTCCTTTCCGCCTTGCGAGACGACACCACTTCCGGCCCCGGATAATGACACAAGCGCGACGCGGCATCAGCGTAGTACAAGACATCTTCCACCGCGTCAATCGCGATGTCAGCCAGGCTATCGTCGAAACGATGTTGATCTGCATCATTTGCCGGCACGGTTGGATGCGAACTACTTGATGAGGTCTGAACTTCAAAAGAAGAAGAGGCAACGTCTTTCACTCGGCCAACAAGGTCTGCAGGAGGGCAAGAGTGGTGCGTCACTAAGGCGGATGCGGAACTCGACGGTTGAGTCAAATCAGTCTCGAGGGGAAGGGGGAATCGCACCTGGGGGTCCTCAACGTCACCTGAGGCCGACGACCATTCGTCCTCGTCCATGTCGGCGAAGGCAATTGCTGATATTTGGACGGTCGAGGGGGATTGTCGCTCCGCTGTACAATGCTGTGAGAAATGGCCACCTTGACCGCAATTAAAACACGCCATGCTGGCGGGTACCCCACCCGATGCTGGCGAAAACCACGTGTTCCGATCCTTCCACAGGTGGGCCTTATTCGATCAACTCTACTACGTCAGCGATGTAGTTATAGCCAAGAGTGATGAATGCATTTCAACATACCTATTCGATCAACTCTACTACGTCAGCGATGTAGTTATAGCCAAGAGTGATGAATAGGAAGCTAACAATAAGAGACCCGCGCGCCCCAAGTCCACAGCCAGCGAGCCTGGGGCTGAGCCAATGGCCCAGGCTCGCTCCGCGCGCCTAAGTCCCAGGCTCGCTTCGCGCGCCTAAGTCCTGGGCCGGGGCGCCCGGCTCACTCCGCGCGCCTAAGTCCGCGCCCGGTTCGCTCCGCGCGCCTAAGTCCTGAGCCGAGCGGAGAGTGGATTCCTCACACCCCCCCCACGCGAACGCGAGGTAGACTTGAGCCGTGGATGTCGCGTCCGGAGGCCTAGAGCATAGCAATGTGTACCAAAAATCTTGGGGCCTAGCGCTTTGGTGAATACGTCCGCAACCATGTCTGCTGTGCCAACGTGTGAGAGAGAGATATCACCTCGATTGACCATGTCACGGACAAAATGCTCGCGGAGGCGAATGTGCCGGGTGCCGGAGGTGCGAACGGGGTCGTGAGCGACGGCGGCCGCGGCCTCGTTGTCGGTGAAGATGTGAGCTGCAGCGATTGGGCAAACGTGGAGCTCGGAGAGGAGTTGGTTAAGGTAGATCGCTTCCTTACCCGCGTGCGACAAGGCCAGGTACTCGGCATCAGTGGTGGAATCCGCTACCCGAGTCTGACGCTTCGACGACCAAGAGACAGCGGCGCCTGCCAAGTAAAATACGTAGCCCATCGTTGAAATGGATGTGTCGACGCAGGCGCCCCAGTTCGCATCAGAATAACCAACCACACCCGTGACTTTTGCTGGGCCGCGGGCATAGAGAAGCTCATCGCGGTACGTGGCGCGAAGGTAGCGAAGGACGTGTTTGACGGCAATCCAATGGCGGCGGCCGGGGTTGTTGGCGAACCGGGACAGGTACGAGACGGCGAAGGCAATGTCGGGTCGAGTGCCAAGGGAGATGTAGAGGAGGGAGCCGATGGCCTGTAGGTACCACGAACGAATGCGCTCCGTTCCCTGACCCGGAATTGCCGTGAGCGAGAGGCCGGGCGTCATCGGCACCGTAGTGCCGCGTGTCGTGGTGTCGAAGTGGAAACGGGCCAGCACGTCCATGATGTAGCGCTCCTGGGATAGAGCAATGGAACCGTCGTCCAGGCGGCGTATTTGGATTCCGAGGATGTACTCCGCGGGGCCGAGTCGTTTGACGCCGTACCGCTGTTCAAGGCCGGAGATGACACGTTCGATCTCGTCGAGGGCTGGACTGACAATGAGGAGGTCGTCGACATACAAGGCGATATAGTGAGGCCGCTGCTGATCGTCAATGCGAGAGTAAATGCAGTGATCAGTGCCTGTTGCCTTGTACCCCAGATTCCTGAGTGATGTGTCAATGTGACGATTCCAGATGCGACCGGCCTGCTTGAGACCGTAGATTGAGCGTCGCAGCCGGAGAACCTTATCGCTCGGGAAGTCGAAACCGCGTGGTGTCGTCATCCAGATATCATGATCGAGCTCGCCGTGGAGGTAAGCCTTGTCGATGTCGGCCTGATGAACGTGGTAGCCATTGGCAGCGGCAAGAGCCAGGAGGCAGCGAATGGAGGAGAAACGGGCGACGGGTGCGAAGGTTTCTGAGAAGTCGATGCCGTCGCGCTGTCGGTTACCCTGCGCTACAAGACGTGCCTTCCGCCCCGTGACTTCACCGCTTGCGTTGCGCTTGGTCTTCCAGACGAATTTGGAGGTGACGATGGTGGCGCCCGGCGGTACAGATGAGCGAGGCTCGATGGTGAACACCTTGAAGTCGTCGCGCATGGCGGTGAACTCGGCGGCGGCGGCCTCAGCCCAGATGTTGTGCTCGTCGCTGGACATTGCTTCGCGCCAGGTCTGGGGGTCGCTAGTGATCGATTTGACGGGCTCGATGGCGTCGAGGGTGGGGTCGTCGTCGTCTGTGGCGATGAAGGCGCGGTGGTGTTGGGTGAGGAAATCGATTTCATCCGGCGATTCATCGCGCGAGTGACGCCCAATGATGTCGAGTTCGTCGGGCGACTCCTCAGCCGATGCGGGCTCACGGTACGTGCTGAAGTCTGGGCGGTGCACGTCCGGTGGGCCAAGGCGAGTCGGGGTCTGTGAGCCGATGAGGTCCAGAGGGTCGGCGGAGTAGTCAGAGTCGGTCGGTGAGACCGAGGGTGACGATGACGCTGCCAACGACGGTGACAGCGCAGGCGACGGTGACAAAGGGTTTGTGGGCGACGGTGACGAGGACGATTCGGTATCTGTGGAATTAAGTAAGGTTCCGCCAGTGTACCCTGGGGCCACGTCAACGGCGCTCATGGCAGAATCATCAAGGGAGGATGAGACGTCCATGTGCGCCGACCTTACTAGTGGGGTCCTCGTCTTGACGGCAGGGGCGGGCGTGTCGGCGGGAACGACGAACTGACGGTCGGTGTCGTCTGCATCGACGGGCGTGGTGACTGGCAGGCCGGGGAAGTCGTCGTCGAGGAAGGTGGCATTGCGACCAAGTACAATCTTGTTGATGGAATGGTCAAAGAAACGGAAAGCTTTGGAGGCGAGGTCGTAACCTGTGAAGATCACGCGCGCGGCCTTGGGGTCGAGCTTGCTGCGAAGGTCCGGGGCGACCGTGAGCCAGGCTGTGCAGCCGAACGGGTGGAGGGCGGTGGCGGTGGTGCGTTGGCCGTTCCAAACGGATTCTGGAGTCTGTTTGGCCAAAGCTGAGTGTGAGCACCTGTTTTTGCAATAAACGAAATACGCAGCCGCTTCATCCCAAAAGGTGGCCGGCAGACGGGCGTCCGCAAGGAGAGCGAGGACGCCCTCGACGATGGAGAGGTTGACACGTTCGGCGCGACCGTTTTGTTGAGGCGTGTAAGGGATAGAGTATTGACGACGAATGCCCTTGGATTTGCAGAACTCCGTGAATGCGTTTGATCGGTACTCCCCGCCATTGTCGGTTCGAAGGATCCTCAACCGCGCGTTCGTCTCTAACTCCACTTCGGCGAGCCAAGTCTGGAAGGTCGGGAAAACATCGCTTTTGTGATCGATCGCATATGCCCAGAGTTTGCGAGAGTGGTCGTCTAGAAACGTGACAAGGTAGCGCTTCCCGGTCAAGGACGTAGTGGGGAACGACAGGACGTCGCTGTGCACGAGGCCAAGTCTCTCGGCGGAATGCGACTCAGAGTCGGGAAAGGGAAGGCGGTGACCTTTGGAACCAAGGCAAGCATTGCAAACAAACTCCTCTACGTCTTTGTCACTGTACCCGGCCCCAAACCCGTCCAGCAAACCTGCAGCAATCATCTTCTGTATAGAGGATGGGGCAAGATGGCCGAGGCAGCGGTGTAGGGTAAGCAGGGGCACGGGAGACTCAGAGCGTGAGAGGAAGGCAAGATGCTGACACTTGGTGTGATCCGCGTCCAAAAGGTAAAGACCGTCGTTGACCCTGGTACCGTGAGCAATGGCCCGGCCGTCCTTGGCGATGTCGATGCCGTTGCTGGTGAAGGCGAGACGAACGCGGTCGGTGTCGCAGAGGCGAGAGACAGAGAGGAGGTTGACGTGTAGGCCAGGCGTGTGAAGAACACCACGGAGCGTGATCGGGTGTCCAGTCTTGGCGACGAATGCCACGTCCCCCATGCCGATAGCCGTGATGCCGCCCGCGATGCCGCCGATCTTGGTGTGTGCCGTCTGACGATAAGTCGTGAATAGAGATCGGTCGGCGACCATGTGTGTCGTGGCACCCGAATCGACTACAAAGGCGTCAGTTGGGAGTTGGCGACGAGCGAAGAGGCAGGAGGCGAAATAGCCGACGTTCGGTTGCGAGGCCGCGGAGGAAGACGTGTCGTCCTGGGTGTCGTCGCTGCTACGTGCCTGTTCACCCCGGTTCTTGCAGTCGAGTGCCCAGTGACCTTTCTTGTGGCATCGGCGGCAGGGGCCGGTGGGCGGGTGCTTCGCACGTGAAGTGCAGTCGCGCAGGCGGTGACCGGGAGCGCGGCAGGCGGGGCAGGGGGAGCTGGTGGCAAGCATGGCCGAATGCGAGGTCGAGAGTCCTGCCGAACGAAGCTGGATGCGAATGCGGTCCGTAAGCGTCGTGAGTTCGGGAAGGTCGCGTCGGTTTCGCTGCTCGTCCGTGAACGTGAGTCGGAAGCTGTCGAGGCAAGACGGGACCATGGCGAGCACGTCGTTGAGCGATGTTTTGGCGTCGCGTATTTCCTGAGCAATCGACATGTACTCGCGTAGCCAAGTGTCGTAGGCCTCGACGGAGGCAGGCATCTTCCTGAAGTCCCAAAGGCGAGCGAACAACTCGAGAGTGCGTGTAGCGTCGTCCGGTGCAAAACGAGCCTTGAGAGCGGCAAAGATGCGCGGTGCCGACAGGTCGTCGCTGGGGATGGCGTCGAGGGTGGCCGATACGTCGGCGGAGTCGATAGAGCCAACGATGATTTCCCGGGCGGCGTCGTCACGTGCGGCAAGCTGGTCGGCGGTCCAGGTCGGGGGAACGACACCGTCGAGAACGTAACCACGAACCTGGTTCGGGAGTGCAAGACGGAGTTGACGCAACCAGTTGGTGAACGACTTGGGGCCGTCCAGACGAGCGTGCTTGGGAAACACGACCTTGGATGCGGTGGCGGCGTTCCCCGGCACGACGGTGACGGCCGGGGGTGCGGCGGCTGCGGCGGCGGCGGGTTGCGAGGCCTGCAGAGCGGCAAGCTGGGCCTGTAGAGTGGCGATTTGTTCGCCGATCGAAGATTCAGGGGAGCTGGGATCCCTGGGGGCCAAAGGCGAGGCGGGAGAGCTGTCCATGATGTGATGGTGCGATGGACGTGTGCGGCTCGAGTGGCTGGGCTCGAGCGAAAAAGCCTCAAGCGGCGGGGCTGGTAGCTCGTGGGCTTATAACCTATTCGATCAACTCTACTACGTCAGCGATGTAGTTATAGCCAAGAGTGATCAATGCATTTCAACATACCTATTCGATCAACTCTACTACGTCAGCGATGTAGTTATAGCCAAGAGTGATGAATAGGAAGCTAACAATAAGAGACCCGCGCGCCCCAAGTCCACAGCCAGCGAGCCTGGGGCTGAGCCAATGGCCCAGGCTCGCTCCGCGCGCCTAAGTCCCAGGCTCGCTTCGCGCGCCTAAGTCCTGGGCCGGGGCGCCCGGCTCACTCCGCGCGCCTAAGTCCGCGCCCGGTTCGCTCCGCGCGCCTAAGTCCTGAGCCGAGCGGAGAGTGGATTCCTCACAGGCCTGTTGCCATTTACCGGCGCGGTTCATCCATCGAGCTCGACGGATCTGGGTACGTGCGTCGTCGTTTGGCGTGGATGGGGCGGTGCGTGGCGTTTTCGCAATTGCTCCATAAGTCGCAGTACGAATCGGCGGGGTCGAAACTGATGTCGTGCCGGTGTCGTCGGCGATGGCGGCCCAGTCGGTAACCTCCTCGAGGGACGGGACAGTTCGTCCGAACCTCCCTATAGTCACGAGTGAGTTATCCCGATATTCCCGCAGCATACCAGCCCGCACTTCCCGCTTAGCCACATCACTCAACGATTGATAAAAGGTTGTGGCGAGTTGAAGGGACGAGAGGCTGAAGCTGGGGTCGTTGTGCATAAACGCTCGGTAGCGGGCACGCCATTCGCCCACATGGTCGTAGGCTCGAGACGAAGACTGTCGGCACCCGTAGAAATCGTGGGACACTCGGTCGGCAAAGCCAGGATCCGGCCAACGACGTCCAACTTCTGTCATCAGTGTCGTCCAGCAGTGAGGTCGTTCGTCCCGGAGCGCGTCCGTCATAGTATCAACGGCCCAGTCGTGCGGAGACTGACGGCGCTTGGGAGAAGTGGAACGAACGAACAAGGTCGCCACAAGCTGGATGACGCGGTCGGTGGTAAAAAGGTCGCTGGTGGAAATGTCGCAAAGTAGAGACAAGTACGACTTCCCAAATGTAGTGAAAGTGACCAACCGATCCGGGTTATCCCCTGTCCATAGCCCTTCCCGGTCAGGTAACGTCCCTCTCCAACGAGAGCTGATTACTGCCGAAGAAGGGCCGTCCCTTCGTGCGCTGTGAGATTCCCCCCCAGGGGAACGAACAAGGGGGTCAGCGGTATTGCCTGAATGTTCCAGAATGGTGTGTGGGGGAACGTCCAAGGGGACCGATCTCACCGGCGGAAACGTAAACTCCCCAGCCCGCGCTGCGGCTGGTTCAGAGAATCCAGCCCTCGCCACAGCTGGTTCAGAGACTCCGGCCCGCGCCGCAGCTGGTTCAGGTGAGCTTTTCAATAAACCCTCCACCAACTTCTCCAATTGCTGAACACGTTCCTCGGAGTCGATATGACGGGCTTCGGATTCCTCGAGGCGGCTTTCGAGGGACGATAGAGCGGTGGCGGTGTGGTAGGGTTGGGGCGGCGGGGACTTGGGCGGTTTCGCGCGGCCGGGGTCTTCGTCGCGGAGAGGAGCGTCTCGATCATCGGCGGCGGCGCGGTACACGTCGCGCTCGTCGGCCATGGCAATCTCGTGACTCAAACGTCGGCGATTGCGGGGCGAACGAAGGCGGGCACGAGACGGTTGACGGAAAGGGTAGGAAGGATAAACGTGTTCGTTGTCGGACTCTGTGGAGGAAGTCGGGAAGGACAGCGACGCGTTCGTTGGTGATGAATTTGGCAACGGAGAGGAGGCTGAAGACTCAGGCTCAGAGAGTGGGGGTGAATGCTCGTCCAGGACGGTGGACGAAGCGGTTGTAGAGGTGCGGATCGTTGTCGGTAATGCCGAACTTGAAAAAAGTGACAAGCGACGTCGGAGGGGATGACGTCGTCTACACGCGTTGGTACGGGGGGGGGGGGGGGATTTCTGGAAGTGTCGGCTGTTGCGGCGGCAGTCGACAAGGGAGCAACCGAGGAGGGGAGTCGGTCGAAAGGCTCGCAGGAAATCAAGTGTAACGGACTTAATTCCCAAACGATCGACAAGAAGAGGAGGGGCAACAAAAGAGAAGAGCGGACCAAGCTCCCGGGGAAAGGTGGTAAAACTAAAGGGAAGGGACTGTGCCAGGCCCAGAGGGGACTTAGCCAAATCAACCACTCCAAGAGGTCGCCTCAGGGGTAAAAAGGATTGCTCGCGGGAGCACCGGTAAAAACCCTGAAGCCGCGCCTCGGTTAACAAAAAGATAAAACAAACCGAAAGAAGACTGCGGTCTGGGCGCCTCGAACCCGCGACCACCGAGTGCGCGCCCGCGTGCCTCACGACTACGCCATCGCACCGACGATGCTGTGAAACGAGGCAAGCCTCTGGTCAAGTCAACTCTACCCGCACATAGCCTTGGGGGGCTTCCACACACACACACACACACACACACACACACACACACACACACACACACACACACACACAAGTGAGTTTCTGTGGTGTAGAGTGAGTAGTTGACCTCCAAGCCCGTTAAGCTTTACAGGTCAACACAAACACGCGATGCCGGATCCGCCCGGCGCCGATGCGCCCCCGCCCGAGGACCTATTGGGTGGTAATGGCGCGAGTGATTCATCACTCAACACGCAAACGCGTGAAGCGGTCACTGGAGGAACCGCGAATCCTCCAGCTTGGTCGCCCGAGGCAACTCAGGTCCGGTTGGACCATGAGAAGCTGATGAAGAAGACCTTCCAAGTGCTCGGGATTGTTCCCTCCAGCAAGTCGACCCGCCGACTGATGGTCCTGATGCACGACGCCTCGACCCCGCCTTCGCAGGCGCCAGCGCTCGCACGAGCCGCCCAAAGAGCGGTGCGAAACGACGCAGCCCCGGCCTCCAATGTGATTCGAGTCATTATGGATGGTCCTGGATCACCCAGAGGTCCTGTACAGACCGCGCTGCGCAAGCACTTTGGATTGGCCGAGACGCCGTTCATGTTCGCGCGGCCCGAGGGCGTCGTGCTTGACCCCGAGGTCGAGAAGCTTTTCTCGAAATGCGTGAAGCTGAACCCGATTGTGACGAAAGCCACGAAGAGGTTCCCGATCGCTCGTCACATGTACGAGCTTGTATTCGAATCCGAGCAAGCTTGTCTTGAAGCCGCTTCAGCGGGCCCATTCCCCTACCACGGCAAGGAGATGGTTACCGAGCTCCCCAGCGCCTCTCCCCTTAACCACGTCGTGCAGGTGCGATTCACCTTGCCCTCCTCCTCCAGCGCGATCCCCGCTTCCGTGCTCCGAAAATCTCTCGATGATGCTATCACCCTTTCGTTCGGCCGCGCAGGTCGCACGCAAGGTTATACCCTGATGCAATTACAGCGGGGCCTCGCGGTCGATCCGAATGGCGATCCGATGGCCATGACCGAAGACGGGTTCCACTGCGCGTACCTTCGCTTACATGCTGATCTTTTCCAAGGCTCCATCGAGACGCAGAAGGCTGCGCTCAACGCCGCTTTGCCACAAGAGATCGAGATCCTGGGCGCCAAGTATGGCTTGCGACACGAATTCGAGACGCACTACTGCGCGGTGTGCGATCGCGCCGGACACCAGTGGGGCGCTTGCAGGAAGCCGGTTTCGACTCCGGCCACCGCCGCCCCTGTTCCGGGGGCCTCGACCTCGACTTCGACTTCGACCACCGGCTTCCGAGTTGCTGGAAAGAATGGGAAGCACGGTGGGCCTGCCGCATTGAACTCTCGTGTCTCTGGCGCGAACATGATCCAGCTGGGACCTCGTGCTAACCCCGCAGGTGCAGTAACCGCCAACAAGGACGACGCGAACGACGGCGACGACGAGTCGGTCGTTTCGACCGAACCGGAGGGCGGTGACACTGGGGAAGAGACGTCGACGCGTGCGACCCTGGGCTCAACAAAGGAGACGCAGACGACGACGGCGGCGCCCGTTTCGACCCCGACCTCTCCTTCGCCTTTGTCCGGTGGCACGTCGGGATCATCGGCAACCTCGACAACCTCGATAGCCTCGACGAGTCCTCGACGCCTTCGTTCGAGCTCGGCACCCGGCAACCGACGTGTCACCCGGGCAGGATCCGCCATGATCCTCGGTGCATCAGGGGGTGATGGCTCAGGGGGCAACAGTTCAGGGGGTCACAGGTCCGAGGTGACCGAATTCGAGGGGGGCGGCGCTGAACTGATTTAATCATGATTGAGTCACTCACCGTGTTGACGTTCAACGTCCGATCGATGAAGAACGCAGTCAACCAAGTCAAAATCATCCGTTATCTCAAAACCCTTCGGCCGGCCCCTGCGGCCATCCTCCTGCAAGAGCACCACCTCAGCTACAACGCGTCACGCGAAGGCTTCGAGAGTGCTTGGCCGGGGGCTTGTATTCGTTTCACTCCTCATGTCCTTACCCTCATACCCGATGGCTCACCTTTGGCGGGCCATCTCCTTTCCTCTACCCCGGTCGTCTTTGCAGGAGCTCCTCGTTTCGACGGTCGGATTCTGCGCTCGGTGTTTCGTCTTGAGGAGCTCGATGTCGAGATCATCAACATGTACGCGCCGGTGCAGGAGGACGATCGTCGCGACTTTTTCGGGCTTCTGCACTTCAACGCCCCGAGACCCAAGATTCTTCGGATCTTGGCCGGCGATCTCAACGATTGTCCGGATGTATCGGTCGACCGAGTGTCCATCACCGATCGCGCTTGGACTCCTGTATCGCACTGGCAGACCTTGCTGTCAAAGATCGCGTTCAAGGCACTCGACACGGTCCGACATGTCCATCCTTGCACCCCTGCATTCACTCGTCCTCACTACCGTGGTAGAGGGGAAGAGCGAAAGATTTGCTCGTGGTCGCGGATCGACTATATTCTTGTCCAATGCAGTTGGGCGAACCGGTTGTTGAGCGCTTCTACGCTCTTCGATGCGCCCTGTTCGGACCACAGACCTGTAGTTGCGACTTTCGCTTTGCCTACATCGAACGCTGATGCCGAACCCCCCCTTTCTCTTCCCTCCACGAGCGATTTCATTTCGAGGCTCAACCCAATGGTCTTTGACGATCAAGACTTTGTCGCATCGATTCCCGGGGTCGTCGACGAGGTCTATCAAAGGCTCGAGGGGACCGCTCCGCTCGGCGACGTCTATGACGCCGCTCTGCGGGCGGTTGCAGTCGCTGGCCATGCACGATACCGCTCGACTCGTGCCGACATGCGCCGACTGCGGGCCGAGAGCCAATCCGTCATGGAGGCTTTGGAGGCACGCGGTGAGCACATGAATGAGGCCGAGCGCGATGCGTATGCTCTTGCCAAGTCGCGGTTGGACCAGTTGGCGGTAAAGGAGGCTCAGTGGCTGCGCATTCGTGCGCATGTGCCGTCAGTCGACTCGAGGGAAGGTCAATCGGCAAGCATTCGCACGCGCCTCAACCGCCGGAGTCGCCAGACGAGCATCGTCTCGCTGGAGGATGTGGATGGCACCGAGACCGTTGACATGCAGGAGGCGCTGGGTATTGCTTCACGGCACGCGCAGTCGCTCTTCACGCCGGACCCAGCTCGTGGCGACCCGACGAACGCACGCCGGTCCCTGCTCGACCCTATTCGCGCAGCGAAATGCTACGATGACGACCGCTCGGACCCTACGTTCGGTCGTCGGCTGCCTCGTCAAGCGAGAGTGGCGCTTGACGAGCCCTTCACCCTCCTCGAGGTTGAAGCGGCGTTGAAGAAGACGGATTCGGGGCGATCACCGGGGCCCTCGGGCATTCCGTACGAGCTCTTCAAGGCGCTGCCAACCTACTTTGCTCCCAAGCTGTTGGACTTGTTCAACTCGATTTGGGAGGGCGGCAAAATGACGGCGTCCTTGGCAGAGGGGCTGGTGCGGCTCTTGCCCAAGAATAAACCGGGGGCCAATCTGAAATCACTGGGGGCATACCGACCGATCACATTGCGCGAGACGACCTACAAGGTCCTCAGCAAGGTCTTGGTGGCGCGACTCAATGGGGTGCTCGGCGAGCTTTTGCCGCCGGCGCAACACGGTTTCATGCCATCAAGACGTTCAGCGGACGCGGGAAGTCATCTCACTCTCCTTCTCGAAAAACTCAAGTCGCTAGGCACTGATGTTTTCCCCGAGGGCGCCCTCTTGTCTTTGGATCAGCAGAGCGCGTACGATCGGGTCGATCACGCCTGGATCTTCGAGGTCTTTGAGGCCTTTGGGTTCGGTGAGCGTTTCATCTCGCTGCTGCGCGCTCTCTACGATCCCGAGACTCTGGGGGTGCGCTACCTTGTCAATGGGTTCCCCACGGACTTGGTGCGGTTGCTGTGTGGTCTCGGTCAAGGGGATCCCCTCTCGTGCCCGGTTTGGAACATCACGTTCCAGCCCTTCCTCGACGCCCTCGTTCGGCGCGGGATCGCGCTCGACCTGCAGAAGGTGTGGCCAGGGGGGCCGCGTGCGCAGCTTACGCATCTGGCGTTTGCCGACGATGCTGTGGTGGTGGTGGAGTCACCGGCGGCATTGTCGAAGCTGCAAACGCTGTCGCAGACGTGGTACGAGGCTACCAACGGGAAGACCAACACGGACAAGACGCTGGTGCTACCACTCGGACCGAACTGGCTTCGGGACGAGACTGCGCAGGCGCTGCCAACGGTGCAGGAGGGGGAGAGCTTCAAGTGGTGCGGTTATGCCTTCTTTCGCCACGGTGACTCGAAACTGTTTTGGACCCATGTTCTTGACAGGATCAAGGCCAAGACCCGCGCCGCTCGAGACCGGACACTTTCGCCGAGTGGGAAGGTTTTCTATGCCAACGCTCACATCATCTCGACGGTCCTCCACGTGCTGTCCTTCGACATACCGCCTCAATGGTTCATTAAGGCGGCGGAGACGGCACTTACGGACTTTGTCTGGGGAGGAGCAGGGCGAAATACCGTCGCTCGCGATTTCGTGTTCCAGGCTCGGGAGGACGGTGGCTTGGGTTTGATTTCGATTGGCGACATCGTTCATTCGGTGGCGCTTCGATTTTGGGATGCTGTGGCGGGCTCGGACGAGGCGATCTGGGCGCCCCTAGCTCGCGAGAGCTGGAGGTCCCTCGTCGCTGCGACCCGCGATTTCAGTCCGTGGGGGTTCTTCAGCAGCACGGCTCGGGTCGAGAAGCTGTATCGCGACTCGACGCGCTGGGGGGCAGTCGTTGCAGCGGCCAGGGTCACAGTTCCAACCATCAAGTCCGAACTCCTTACGCTTCCCGAATTGCTCTCGCTTCCGCCTCGCCTCCCTTCACTCTATGCTGAAGGTGCCCAGCACGCATATGACGATGCGGACGCGGTGGCGAAGTTTGCGCAGATCGCGGACCTGTACTGGAGGGACGAAGGGAAGGGATGGGCTCTGGTTGGTCATCGACGCGGGTTCTGGCAGCACTCTAAGGAACCCGCCCTACAGCACGAGCACGTGTGGTCGCGCGTGGGTCAGTTGCTCAAGGCGAAAGCGTTGCTGCCCAAGACCGCGTTGCGACCTGCTCGGATACCTCTCAAGGAGGCTCCCCGTCCTCGGTGCTTCAACTTCTTTGGGTTCTCCCGACCTTTTACGATTCGCAAGCTTCGTCGGCTTGTGAACAAGGTGCGGTTCCCAGGGAGGGAGGACCGTGTCAAGCGTTTCCCTGATGGGACTTCTCAGAGCGATAGGAAGCGCTTCTGGAGATGGCTTCATGACCGGTTCGCGTCTGCTGTCGAGCAGGACACCCACTGGCGGCTCATGTACGACGTGACGCCGACGCGCAAGAGGCAGCATACTCAGGGTCATGCCTCTTCGCCGACGTGTCTGTTCTGCGGCAACGATGCAGCGGTCATCGAGACGGTGTCCCACTACTTTTTCGAGTGCGCGTACTCGACCAGCTTCTGGGGTGGGGTGCTACGCATTCTGCTTGACAAGCTCGGCATCGAGGATACCGACGTCGATCCGTCGACGTTCACTCCGGAGCAGCTGACTATGGGGCTCCCCCTTTTGCGGGGTCGTGGGAGAACGACCTCGAAATGGATGTGGGTTCGGCTGGCCTGCGCGATCGGCTTCCAGCGGCTGCACCTGCTCCGCTGGCGCGTTCATCAGCGGTTCGAGCTGGACAACGTCGTGGCCCCTCCCTCGCTTCCCAGTACGCTCAGAGCGTTCGAGCGAGATTTTCTCTCTCGAGCGGGTTTTGTGCCTGGGGTTCGAGATTGGGAGGTGTGATGACCGAGTTAAGTCCTTCCTTCCCATTTTCCTCCCCTCCTTTCCTCCCTTCCTTTTCGGTCAGAAGCTGACTGTCTTGAAACTTGTTGCGCAGTGGAAGGCTGCGCACCTCTCCCTCTCTCTACTTTGTGCAGTAGCGGTTTTCGTTCTTGGATGGATCGGCAAGCCGGGTCGATCGTCGTTGCGTTGGAGGCTTTGTGAAGTTCTCCCCTCTCTTTCCCCTTTCTCCCTTCCCTTCCTCTTCTCGTTCCTGTTGCTCGGTTGTTGACTACGCTTCAGCCACTTCTCCTTTTATTCCTAAGTCGTGTGTTGGATTCCGTCGAATGGATCGTTCGTTCGCGTTGGTCAAGATCTACGGCATGGATCGGGAAGAAAGGTCGCTCGTTTTTTTTGTCAATATCCTCGCGTCAAGGCGAGGCTCGTTTCGTTGTATTGGATCGTTTTCGCTCGGCTCCGACGGCTCAACAGCCAGCACTCGAGACTCAGCCAAGGGAGGACATCAGGCGCTGTCGGGGTGACGAGTAGCTGGGGCTTGGCTGCGGCCTGTCAGTCCCTGGGGACCTCTAGCTCTGGCTTCGACCCCCTCCCTTGGCCCCTCGGGTGTGTTCCCCTCCTCCTCCCCTCCTCTCTGTCTTAGTATTCCTGGTTCTCCGTGTTTCCAGTCGTGAATTTTTGTATATTCTCCCCTTTTCTTTCTCTAGGCGCTCTTGCCTGGTTTTCGAGTATCTTCGCTCCCGCTCTTGGGACGTGAAGCGGCAGCAGTACTCACCGCCCGTTGGAGTCCGCGTTAGGTGCTCGGCGGGTTTTGATCTGCGCAGCGCTCTTTGCGCGCAGGGGTTTGACTTTCACCCAATTGCTTGCCGTCGTTGCTTTATAACCTCTTTTAGCTCTTTTTCTAGCGGTCCCAGCCAACCCGAAGGATTGCAATTTATGAGCCCCAGTAATAAAAAAAAAGGCTTCCTTCGAGTACACGCTGTCATCCTGACACGACGCTTGACCAGTAGCCCTAGTGGTCGCTACACCCAATTCCGAACAGCTCTTCGGTCCACACTCTACACGCAAGAGCTCGGCGTTGATCAGGGGCAAGTCGGCCGGGATCAGGGTCAGGCAGTGCTGGTTGATGAAGAGCTTGCCCTCGTACTCATCCTTGATGAGCTGCCAGAATTGTGGTCTGATGAAATGCTCTTGTAAGAGAATCGCGGAAGCTTTGAATGTGGAAAGGTAGGTGTAGATATTACATCGTTTTTCCAGGACCCCCATGCCCCTTCTTACGTTCCAGGTGATGATGGTGTGCTTGATCATTAATGGGTAGTCGAGGTCGAGGTGCTCTTGGCGGTGGTGACGTCCTCAAAGAGGGGAAGGGCGGGCAGGACATCGTCCTCGGGCTCGTGGTCGGACCATCGTTTTTCCTCAGCTACCCCTCTTCCTTTCCCTCTGTCCACCTTCGTCACCTCGACCTGCATCGCCGCTGCCGCCGACATCGACCTCGTCACCCTCCACCCCTCTATTCCATCCTTCACCACGACGCGGCTCTTCCCTTTGATGATGACTCGCTTGGCGTCGGTCAGTTCGTCACTTGGGTCACTGAGGTCCGCCGCAGTCTGCGACCTCTTCATCACCTGCTTCTTGAACTTCGCAGCGGTCCCCCTGATGTTGATGGAGCATATCTCACCGTCCTCGTCCCACGTGGCAAAGTTGTGACGCACCAAAGGGGTTTCAGCGTTGAGCCTCCTCTCAATGCTTTGGTCCCGCTCAAGTCGTGCCTGCTCAACCCAGTTAGCTCTAATCCTGTCCCACTCCTCCCCCTCGCGTAGCGACTTGGCGAGAGTTTCGGGTGACAGAGGTGGGGTTGGTTCGTGCGGCGTCGATTCGCGGGAAGCGGTGGCGGCGGTTGCTGTGGCGTCGCTGTCGTCGTCATTGTCCAGCCTGTTCATTTCCCCTAAGTCCGTCGCTTCCGCATTCTCCGCTTTCGTCGATCCCCTCGCTTCGTCCACATCGCCCACCTCCGTCGCCACCTCCTCTTCCTCCATCTCCGTAGCCACCTCTCCTCCCGTTTCACCTCTTTCATCCGCCATCACCTCATTCTCATCAATCACCTCTCCATCGGATCCGCTGCAGTCCTCCAAGACCGACTCGTCCTCGCTTTCAATTTTGATGACCTCCGTTTTCGCGGCCGCCTCCGATTCCATCTCCGAGTCCTCCGAGTCCTCGTCATCCACCTTATCACCAGCATCTTCCTCCCCCGATTCCTCCGGTCCCTGTTCGCCCTGGCCAGTTACCTCTTCCTCCTGTCCCTCCTCGACCTCAAGCCCGGCGAAGTGATTCTGTGATGTGATCCTGTTAACAACCAGCACAGGAATGGGGGCCTCGGCCTCCGCGATGTTGGTGTTGTGGGTGATGGTGTTTTTGTTGCTGTTGATGATGCCGTTGTGAGCCTCCTTCCGCTTCCTCTCCTGATCCAGTCCGCAGGTTCCCACGTGACCCACAAAGTGGCACCTACCGCAAGCCGCCTCCTTCTCATAGTCATGGCAAAGGGCGGTAACCGGGATGCCTCGAGTGGGAAGGTCGATCCTCGAAGGTAGAATCTCCTTCAAGGTCGTGTTGGGGCATTGGAATAGGGAGTCGTCATCGAAGTGTAGGAAAGCCGAGTAGTCTCCGGCAACATGGGCGAAGGCCGAGGTGTTGTCCACGCTGATAACGTGCAGAACCTGCACAAGTTGGCATGAATGTCCCTTGGCTGACAGGTCTTGCACAAGTGATTGGAACGATTTGATGATGGCATCCATGGAGGGCACTCCTTGAACACCGACGTTGATTCGAAGCTCGACCATGTTATGGTGGAACCTGTGAGACTTCGCGAAGCGGGCCTTCGCCGATCGCCAAGTGAGAGCGGGGGGCGTCGTGAGCGCCGCGTCACGTGCCTCGCCGGTGACGAACCCAACCGTAACGCGATGGTGAGCCGCCCCATTACGCAGGATTGATGAATGTTGTACGCCTAAGATCTGTGGTTGATAAGCCGCAAGATGGTCCGGCAGAGGAACTCCAGGCTCAAAGCAGATAGGAGAGATGGGCGATAGCAGCCTCGTGACTCATGCCGACAAGATCGATCTCGTGGCCTGCGTCGCTCGCGAGGCGCTCTGGTGAGACAGAGTCACTTCAAGGGTGTAATCGAAGATGTTCTCGACGGACCGGTTCGCGTTCAAGGCCGAAAATTTCAGCGATGTGGCGGTGGCGACGGGGTAGAGTTTGGCGAAGTAGATGGCCTGGACCCAGTGATCCATGCGGTTTCCGGGTACAGCATGTCAGGATCACAGCCTGTACTGCCATCAATACTCGAAGGAAGTCTCCCAAGTTTGCGGCCGGAGTCGAAATCAGCTACCGGTTTGTTCGTTGCAAGCATCGTGGGCGCGATGGCGTAGTCTTGAGGGCGCGCGGGCGCGCACTCAGTGGTCGAGGGTTCGATCCGCCCGGAGCGCGATCTGCCTTTTGGTTTCTTTTCCTTTTTGTTATCCGAGGCCCGGCTTCGGGGTTTTTACCGGTGCCTTGCAGGCAATCCTTTTTACCCCTGAAGCGACCTTGTGGTGTAGTTATTTGACTCAGTCTTTCCTTCGCTCGGAGCACTTCCCTCCCTTTGCTTTTGCCACCCTTCCCCCAGAGCTTGGTCCACTCATTATCATGACTCGTACCCTCCCTCTTTTTACCCATTTCGCTGGCAATTAAGTCCGTTACACTTGATTTGCTGCGAAGCCTTCCGACCGAATCCACTCCTCGGTCGCTCTCGGTCGATTTCCGCCGCCCAGCCGACTCGACCTTCCCACCGGCCTGGTCAGCTATATCTTGGATTGTTTGCCCTCCCTCTTCTTTCCGACCTCGTTGGCTACCATAGTTCGGTACACTGGACTTGCTGCGAGCCTTGCAGCCGCGTATCCTCCGCGGTTGCCTCTCGGTCGACACCCCTTTTCGCTCCTTCGCGCTGTCGCGCGCTCTCTCGCTCTCTCCCTTGTCTCTCGCGTGTGGGCATCGTCATCCCCTCCGACGTTGCTTGTCACGCTGGGCTGCTAGTGCTGCAGGGTCGTCTTGATTTGAACGATCCTGGCTAGTCGATTGGTTCGATGGTTCGAGTACGGCCGGACCTGATGAGCGTAGGCCGTATCGTTGGGGTACCAATGAACTCAACGTTGTCAAAAAAAAAGTGAAAGGCACGCTGTCTCGGACAGCGGAGTCTCACTGGTGACCGAAGATGACAGGTGCAAGTTATATGGATTACAACTAGCTTCTGGTGTCAGCTCGATGAAGAGAGAGCTGAAGAAGCTAGGCGTGCGCAAGCTCTATTTCTAATGCCTGTGGCCCGTCGTAAGGCCTTGCCTTACACTCTGATTGGCACTTTGGTGAAGACCGAGCCAGCCAGATGCAACCCTTGCCCATTCACTTCAGTGCTAATAGACCATAAAAAGATGCTAACATACACTGCAATTAGTGGAAGCGCGTTGCGAATTCTGTTCATTCATTCTTTGCTCAAAGAGTCACTTCCGGAAAGCAGACGCTCCGTCTGGACCACGGGTCAGGGAGCACTCCATTCTCACTAGGCAATTCAACTCTACATAATACTTCGAAAACAACCCAGAACAAGAGTAATAATGTTTGTGAGCAGGATTACGTCACTGGCACATCCCACGTCAACAAGGAGAGGTCGATCTTGAGCGGCCCAGGGGAAGATTAGGCACGAAGGGCAACGAACAATCACCCTCTCCGCCTTTAGTCACCAAGAGCCGGATGCATATGAAGCAAAACTTTGAAATAAATATTGTGGTGGCCTGTGTTGTCCAACAAATGTTGGCCCTTCAACAGCCAAGATCTCCGCACCGCATGCGCGTCGACGAGTCTGGCTGGCGCTGAGAGCTCGGCCATCGTCACCTCACTCGCTGTCCTCGTCGGAGCTCGTGTTCCGAGTCCGCCGGTCAGCATCGCTGTCGCCGACTTCATCGCCGTCGGCCATTTTCTGTTCTGCACTTGACCCGATTACCTCTTCCTCCAGCCTGAAGCTCAGCTCGCCTGCACGCAGCAATGGGATGATCCGATCCAGGTCTGGTCCCAACAATTTAAGCTTGCCACTCGGGCTTCGGAAATCCGCTTTGCGAAGGAGCGCGCCGCGCTGAACAATGATTCTGGTGTTGTCCCTGAGGGCCTTTACGTCATAGACGAACTTGGGTGATTGGATCTTCTCGCCGTCCAGCACGGAGTGTCGGCGCAGCACGGACTCTGAAGACAGCGAGCCGGGTCAAAATTAGTCACCGTGTATGGAAGAGTAGGCAGGCTGCACATCTTGTACTCATGGAACAGTTCTTTGAGGATGATGCTGTACCATTGGAATTTGGTCTCAACATTCTTGTCAGCCACGGGTGCGTTCCAAGCTGTGCGCAGGTATTCGCTGATACACCCCTCCCTCCTGATGTGCGGCCTCCCTCCTCGTCTTGGGAAACTTGTGCGGCCCGCGACTTTTGGCGATCGCGAGCGGAAGGTGCAGTATTTGGCAAACCTGCTGCGTCAAAGACAATACCCGTGCCGTCAGGATTGTTCCCTCCTTGTTCGACCATGTTTGCGAGATTGTTGCTTGCTGGCGGAGCTAGATACGGGCCATTGATGCATCCAGGTTGGGAACGTGGGACGGTAAACTGGTTGGTTGGACGAAGCAGATCCCGGAGAAGATTGATAGTTGTACGACGCAGGATTCGAGATGGCCGTTACGCCAGCGGAAGTGGACGCTGGATCGGGTGCACGACGGTGTAACGTCAGAACAGACTGATACTGTACGTGATCGACGCGACGGCCACCCACGGACCCGAATAGTCATTATATGCGGACTGGTAGGGAGTCCAAGGCGAGGTGCATGACTCGTACCCAGAGGCAGCATATGAACCTATGTGTCAGATGTGATCGTGAGCCGGTAGTCCAGTCAGAGCACCCGTGTCGATCGGCGGCAAACATACTGCTGTTCGTCGCCGGAGCGCCTGCAATTTGGGAGGTGGTTAAGTTGATTGGATTGACTCGTCATGATAGGAGCAGCAGAAGTATGACTAATCCGGTGTTTCGAAGTGGGCGTTCGTTTCAGACTGTCGCAAGACGGATGCTCATTGTATAGTTCGTTACTTCGTATACGTAGTAGGGGGCGATTGGGCAAAGCAGAAGAATGGGCGGTATGCGCGAGCGCGACACGTCTCCGGAGTCGTGACGCGTCGACGTCCCGGCCATCCCGGCCCCAATTGTTCCGCGCGACCCGTGCCGAATCACGTGTTCGAGGTAGAGCGCCTGTTCAGCTTGCAGAGGACAACAATAACTCTCCAAAAATCCGAATACACTATTGTTCACTGACTGCGCCTTTGTTCCCAGGTCTTCGATGGAGTTGTAGTGGGAGTGAACGTCTCGGCAACTCGACATCGAGGAGGGCATACCTGACCTGGGCCTAATCTGCTACCTGGGGTAGCAAGGTTGCAACCCGCCGGGCTTGTGGCTTGGAAGGCGCGTGGGAGGGCGCTGCGCGCGCGCCTGTTGAGGTGTACTTTTTATGTCTGCCCGAGGTGTCCAGAGTGGCGGACTCATAGATTTTGCTGGAAAGTTATTTTTGTAGAAATTACAGTGTTATATGAACCAACTACTTCCTGAATATATGCTCCTTAGCCTCATTGAATAAAATCAAGTGTAGCACCTTTTGATGGGATTTTAGCACAGAAACTTGTTGGGGTCAAGAAAGCAATCCGCCCGCTCGTGTGCAAGTAGTCCCACTCAAAAACCCCGTAGAGAAAGTGCGCCGAACCATTTCTGAGAAAGTCTAATTCGAAAATAAATGAAAGCGATTTTCGTCATGGTCGGGTTTCTGCGGACGTTGCAAATTCACGTGCGGCAACCTTTTCTGCCTTTCAAAAATGAGGCGGACGGTCCGTGTGCAAGTGATCTGACATGTAGACGAAGACGCGTCACGCGATAAACCCGAACAGGAGCGTCTGTCGCCGCGTCCTTCCGCGACTCGTTGGCTTAGGGGTTCCTTTCCGACATCCCTCCGGCACATCTTCTCCTTTCGCATTTTCGTTTCCCACTCCCCGCTCGTACTACTCGGCGTGCAGAGCGTCAATTTCGCCTTTATTGGAGGAAAGTGAGCAGCGCTAATTGCGGCCTCGGGAAGTCTAACGTTGGAAGAGGAGGTCCAAACGCGAAGCTCGAGCGCGTCTAACAACATCTGGCTTGGGCCAATCTCCGTGTCGCGTGCTAGAGTTGAGCGCTCACCTGTAAGGTAGTGTACGATGACATGGTAGAAGAAAGGCCCTATCCGGTGGGGCGTACTCGGCAGGGCAACATGGGTGAACTTCACGAAATGAGCGCAACAACTGTCACGAATGGGAATTTTGCCACTCCAAGTTCGGCCTCTCAGCATCCACGTCATCCGCGTGACTTCAGCCTTCCCGCACCTCGGACCTCCTCTCCCCGCTTCGGCACCTGCACTGCCTTCTTCTCCTCCCACTATACGCTCACAACCCTCTCGCCCCCGACTCTTACATGAACATCAACCAAGCTCTATTACGTGATCCTTGTGCCTCGCCTCCTCAAGCTCGCCACCTTGTCCCCGACTCCTCTGGTCTCGTTTCCCAGTTCCGTAGCTTACTTCTCTCTTTCCCTTCTGCAACTCGAATCTCGTCAAAGGTCACATCCTTGCACTTGTCCCTCGTCCTCGCCTCTTGTGAGAAGTCCCTGGAACATCTAAGAGGTGCCTCGCCTTTTGGTGCTTAAGCAGGGCGAGTCATCGCAGCGCTGGCTATGCGCGGATTATGAGGTTCGCCCAATTCAGCCGCGCGCGTATGCGTCCTTATGCACATCTTATGCACCGTTAAGCGCACGTAATCTCGGGTGAATCCTTAAGCGGGTTCGCGCGCGTGGCCATTTTGCTGTTGGCCACAGGCACCTCTTGACCTTAGTCCTTTTGGTAGTCTTTCCTCGCCTGTGAATTACACCGTTTGATCCTTTCTGTTTGGACTCGGAATCAGTGAGGCTTGAGAGCAATCTCGTGCCTTTCAGTCAGGTTCCTGAAAGGCACGAGATTGCTCTCAAGCCTCACTGATTCCGAGTCCAAACAGAAAGGATCAAACGGTGTAATTCACAGGCGAAGAAAGACTACTAAAAGGACTAAGGCCAAGAGACGCGGCGGCGCCGCGCGCGAGGGCAAGCGTGAGGCCGCAGAGGTTGGCTCAAGGTCATCGTGAGGCGTAAGTGGAGCGGCGCCTTACACTCACCCCTCCTTGAATCAATTCCCTCCTCCAGCTTCTGATGCAAGGGATCGTTCGTTGTTGTCTGCCTCTGAAATGCTTGAGAGTCCTCCGGGTTCGTTCATAACTGTTGTGACTTTTTCTTGTTCGATCTGGTCCATGTCGGGCTACGTTCTTGTTCAATTTGGCTCAGGAGTCTGTTCTTGTTCGGTTCGGATCGATTCGGGTCTGATTTCGTTCGATTCTTGTCTTGTTCCAATCGGTATCTGGGGCGGGCGTGGTGTTGAAGCCGTCTCGCAGGGTGGCGGGAACGGTGTTTGAGGCCGTTTCGCAGGGCTGGGCTGGGCAGGGGCGATGGCGGGAGCGGCTGTGGGGCCGGGTCGCGGGGTTCTGGTTCGTGTTCGAGTACAAATAATTCCTGTCTTGATTCTTGTTCGAGATCTCGTTCGGTTCGGGTTCTGGGTTCTGGTTCATCTTCTCCTTCGCGGCGGCTGAGTGGGTCTGCACCGTGCGTCGCCGGGGCGGCTGCGAATTCGAGTTCGAGTTCTGTATCGGTATCGGTGTCTGTATCGGTGTGGTCTCGGTGTGGTCTCGGTATCGGTCTCGGTGTCTTGTCTGGTTCGGGTTCGGGTTCGATTTTTTTTTCCTTCGCAGCCGTTGAGCGGCGTCGCATGGGCGGCTGCGAAGGTCGAGGTTTAACGTCGGGTTGGGACGGAGTCGTACATCCGAGTTGTCGGTTTCAAAAAAAAAGTGAAAGGCACGAGATCGCTCTCGAGCCTCACTGATTCCGAGTCCAAACAGAAAGGATCAAACGGTGTAATTCGCAGGCGAAGAAAGACTACTAAAAGGACTAAGGCCAAGAGACGCGGCGGCGCCGCGCGCGAGGGCAAGCGTGAGGCCGCAGAGGTTGGCTCGACGTCGTCGTGAGGCGTAAGCGGAGCGGCGCCTTACAGTTCCGCAAGTCCGAGTGACGCGTCAGCGCGGCTCAGGACGAAATCATCTGACAGTGATGAGACCTCCGTCTGTGCCGGCCTTACTAGTGGGTCCCCGATCGATGTCTTGCTCGGTGGAGGAGTCGCCATGTAATCCGGGGAACTCGGAGTCGAGGAATGTTGCATTTCTGCCCAGGAAGCTCTTCTTGGTGGTTGTGTCGTAGAAACGGAAGGCTTTCGAAGCCAGGTTGTAGCCGGTGAAGAGAACGCGGGTCGCTTTTGGGTCGAGTTTGGAGCGAAGTTCGGGCGCGACCATACTGCGACCATTCAAGACTTGGCTTGCCGAGGTCGAACTCGAGACGGGTGCGACGCAGCCGCCGACGCTGAAGGTTCTCCGACCGACAACGGTGGCGAACATCCTTCGAGAGCGTTCACGGAGTTCTGCAAGGCATGGGGTACACGTTGACAATACTCCATTCCACATACACCTCAACAGAACGGTCGTGCAGAGCGGGTCAATCGTTCCATTGTTGAAGGCGCCCTTGCCCTCCTTGCGGACGCCCACCTACCAAAGACGTTCTGGGAGGAGGCCGCAGCTTACTTCGTTTACTGCAAGGACCGGTGTCAACATCCAGCTCTGGACACGGCAACGCCGAACTTCACCTGGTAGGGCCACCCGCACCAATGCCTCGGTGTTTCACCTGTTTGGCTGAACAGCTTGGCTCACGGCTGCTCACACGCCGAAGACTTCGTTTTCGTGTCCGATCGCGTAGGCCCACACTTTGCGCGAGTAGTCGTCAAGGAATGTCACCAAGGAACGCTTGCCAGTCATGGACCGCTCGGGGAAGGAAAGCACGCCGCTGTGTACAAAGCCGAGTCTCTCCAAGGAGTGCGCTTCCGAATTGGGGAAGCGAAGGCGATGGCCCTTTGCGCTGAGGCCTGCCTAGGCCTGCTGAGGCGAGCATTGCAGACAAACTTTTCTACCTCTTCGTCACTATCCCCCGGCGCCCGTCTCTCTCTCGGTGTTGACACGTAGGTACGGACGACAAAAACACGGTATCCCAATTGAGTAGCACCATCCTGCTCCCTTTCTATCTATTTCGCCTCATTCTTGAGGCCTTTCAACCGCATGCCAAAATTCCTTTCACCTCGCCACCCCTCGATTCAGGAATCCCTTTAATCACCTCGATCCCCTCCAAATCCAAAGGCTTGGACTCGTGCTCTTGTTCGTGAACGAGTCGCAACCGCTTGTAAATCTTGTCGTCGTTGACGAGCTTTAACTGGGCTGCAAATATCTCAGCTGCTCGAACTTTAAGTGAATCCTGGTCTTCGATCGCGAGGCGAGGGATTTCGCGCTCTTTGCCACCAACCATTCCATACTTCTTGCCGCCTGTGATAGAGGCGGAGGGGTTAGCGTCGACTTTGTGTTTCACGGTTGCACTGTGAATATTGTCCACAGACCTTTGTGATTCGCATATCAACGCGCTCGAGTGTAGCCCATTTGAATCTGGCGGGTACGCACGAGTTCATTTGTCACCGAGATCAGTTCTCGAGGAAACCCCGAGCACCCTACTCATTTCCAAGGTGTTACATGCCGACTCACGAACTTGCGGGCCATGTCACATCCCACAAAATCGTTTTGATCCCGATAGGCTTCAAACTTGTTAAGCAAGTCGAGCGAGAACTTTTCGGCAACTTGGGGGTCTTTGAACTTCCCTACGATGACCAAAGTTGAAACCAGGTGTGAGCCGGGCCTTCGTATTGAACCCCTTACATGTGTGCGCACATAGTGGAAGGAGTTCTGTTTTGTAAGGTTCGACAGAGAGAACGCCTGAAGATTGCCACCGCAGTGCAACGAGGGATCAGAGGCTGGCTCGGTGATCCGCGGGGCACGACTCGGATCCTATCACCTTGCTCGCCTTTCCCGATGCGGTATAGGTCGGGCCTTTCCCGAAGATTAAGTCTCTTGTAGGGCAAGTGGAAGGGAAAGTCTTTCATGGCGAGGAACACTCCAGAGTCGCGGGTCCCAACAGATCGCCCTGGGGCACACTCAGGAGGTCAAGCTATCTGGCCGGACGTGGTGATGTCACCCGGCGCCAGTGTCCCGAAAAGCTGCGACCGCCAACAAGCCGGCGTGCGACGGTGCGACCAAGGTGAGATGGAGCAAAAGTCGATTGCTCGACCGGGTAGTTGACAGATGGGATGATCAGAGGTATGACATGGAGCGGAGGTACTAGTACGCACCGGGAGCAATGCGCGACGAGAGCGTCCGATTGAATTCGGATAGATTCGGATTGATCTCCGCGAGTCAATGCAAGAGAAGCCACCTATGCGGGTCAAAATAAGCCTAACAAATATACTACCCCGCGCGCGGCGAGTTTAGGGAGCTTTTTCGAGATTTGGCCCAGGAAAAACGTTGGTACAGGGTAGGTGCACCATTCCCCTGCCAACCCCCAGCCCCCGGAGGCAAAACTGGTCACTAATTCGGGCACTTGCCACTTATCCCCGCTAATGGTCCATCTGCCTCAGCACCACGAGTTCCCCCCACTTCCCTCCACCCAAGGCCTTGCAAGCTTGCACCCATCGCTTCAAGCATGGACATCTTACCACACACACCACCACCTCTACAACCTAGCTCAGCATCAAAACGCACTGACAAGACCAAGCGCAAGAAGAGCACGACCGTGAGGAGGAGGAGGAAGAAGGTGACCTGCAGCAACAAGGACACGATCGAGAATGGGGCCACGACGTCGGTGGGAACGGAGGAGGAGGCGAAGACGAAGAAGAAGAAGAGGAGGAGATTATGGACCAAGCGAGTACGGAAAAGGGAGCCATCATTGTCCCCCAATAGCGAGCTGTTCGACAAGACGTTTGGCTTCAATTTCGGTATTTTCCGCTCTCCAACGAAGAGGTGTCCGAAACGGCAGCCGAGCCCTCCCCCATCACCATCGGTCCAGAGGTCAACGCGTCGTCGGAAGGAGAAGGAGCATTCGAAGAAATCCATTGCCGGCCTCCACAAATCATCGTCCGAGCCTTGGACTGACATTGCCGATGGCGCAACGGCGTGGCCTCTAGACACCGAGACCGGCGGTTTCGAGCACGACTTCGAGCCTAACAGCGCGCCCGGCTTTGAGCCCGACTTTGAGCCCGACTACAACTTCGGTCGCGATTTCGGTGGTGGATACTCATCTGGACCGGAGCATTCGCCATTCCACCCAGACGGTGCTTCTCAAGACCAAGCGCCCTCTTCACTTAAGCGATCGCAGATCGAGAGGAACGCCAAGAAGCAGCGCAATTGTCGCCGGACTGCGAGGGCCGAAGCTAAGACTAGGGCGTCAAAACGACCTGAACTTTTCCAGGCGTACCTATTGATGAAGAAAAAGGCCAAAGAAGTGCTTCGACAGAGCGGGTTTGTCCCTTCCCCGGACGACGAGGAGTGGTGCGACGCATGTCATGAACGCCGAGTCACCAGAAAGGTCCGGGTTGTCGACCTGTTCTTTGCAGGTAGGTGCTTCTGTTGCACATCTTTTGTCAACCACCCCTACGCTATCGTCTTGGACTGATTTGATATCCCCCAACCATGAGCAGGCATGCGAGAACTACGATACTGCCCATGCTATTCCGAGATCCAAACCCTGGCAGCTCACGGTTTTCTCCCGACATCGTCATCTTCAAACCGAAAAAGAGAAGGCATCACCGCATTCACCTTTCGCACGATCGAATATCTCGACACCTACTGGGGGGTAGATCCTTTTGGTATCTATGGCATGTCCGAAGCGCTCATTCTCTTTTGGTCCTCTGAATTATCCTCGGAGGATCCTTTTAACAAGGTGGGCTCTGGACAGGGACAGGCCGGAAACATTCATTGTTTCTTACAGAATATATTGGAAGCTTCCCAGGGTCCAACCGTGCGTCAGCATCTTCAAGCCGCAATGGATGAATATTGATTTATGCAACAGCTGCAGGCAACTTTGACCGCCGAAATTCTCGGCCTCTCCCTGCGCGAGCGTCTGGCCGACGTTTGTCCGGCATGTTTTGGGCCTCGGATCGATGAAGCCGGCAAGAGCGAGAATGACCTCGATGTCATCATTGCTGTCGACGGCAATTTTCAGCATCGACGATTCGCGCGGGCAAATACTGATCCTTTCAAGTCACGTCCAGCGTTATTCCTGCCACCAGACAAGATTCGAAATGAGCAAGCTTTGATCGACGGATCGACTGAAGCGGGCGAGAAGGTACCTTGGTGCTGCTGGTGTCGGGCCACCCGAACCCAATAATGCGTTGACCCGACTGTCTGTGATTGCTAAACGGGCTATTCTCCTATACAGGACGAATGCACAGCCAACTGGAAGGCCGCAGATGGTGGTGTGACCTCCGCTTCGTCAAATGTAGTGGCCGACACAGGCCTCGTTGCTGCAGTGTGCCATCATGATCATTGCCTGCGACTTTGCAACCTTCATCAATCAGGTGAAAAGTATGTGTGGACCGGCCATCTGTGACTCCAGGCAAGGACACTAATAAGCGAGTTTGGTCTACCGCAGGTTAGTATATCCCGTGTCGCTGTTGAATTGGATTCTCGAAGAAGTTGAGGTCGGAGAAACGGATTGTACTACGGGGCCTGCGCGTACCAGTGATGCTACAAACGTCGGATCCAGCTCGGGATCGGACTCCCACCAAAGTTCGAGTCAGGATCGAAGTCGCGTCGGAGTCGCGTATGATATCGCCTGCAACTTATCGTCGCACTTACGCCGAGTGAGTTTGTTCGTGACACTCAGCCTGAGCATTGGCTTAGTCCGTAGCTGAGCAGCTCATCTCTCCCCGGTGTCGCAGCGCAATCTTCTGGCAGACCACTTACCGCGTCTAGAATTTGCTCTCTCGTCGATGCATGCCTATGCGCACAAGTGGTCCTGCCAGGTTGACTTTGATCCGCGCTTTCTACCCAATTTTGGTTTGACTGATGGCGAGGGAACTGAGCGCTTGTGGTCGCAGCTTCGAGGCATGATACCCATGAATCGATCATCGAGTGCCTCCCATCGGCTGGAGAACATCAATCGTCGAGCGTCTGCTTATAACAAGCAGCATCTGGCCGATCTTGGTTCGCCTAAGCTTCCAGTCTTTCATGCACTACCTTACCATGTCGCTGATATTTGGTGTATCGATCATGCCCAGTGACCAAACTTAATTCTCGACTCAAAAACGCAATCAAGCTCAAGGCCGAAGCCGACAGAGTCATTACTGAGGTCGTTAATCGCTCCGAATGGACGGTCGCTACCCTCCTTGAACAATGGCACGCGCAACGTGCAGCGTCCAAGCAGATCCCTCTGAAAGCCGAGATGCGCAACGTCATGTTCAAGCTTGAGCTGGTTAACAGAGATATCGCAGCATGCCGGTGGGTCTGAGCTATCGTCGTCGTTTGGGAGTGAGACACAAACCGGTGACCTAACTTCGGTATTCCTTTTTCGATTGCTACAGAGAAGAACTAGCCTGCGTGAACACCATAAATACGAACAAGCTTATAGAACAGTCGACTAAACTTCAACAGCTGGTCAAACAACGGCAGGTTCTTGATGATCGACTAAACTCCTTACGCACATCGGAAATGAACATCAGTGTCCTGGACCCTGGTACGTCACTCCCTTCTTGCATTCTGACCCTCCGGTGTGATCCCCTTTGTCGTCGCTTAAATATGTCAACACCTTTGATTGGCACAGACTATGAATTTGCCTGCACATTGATGGTCGCATCTCGCTCACTGTGGGACTTGGTCGTACAATATCGACAGGGAGCTGAGAGGCTGCGGCTCCCACGCCTAGGCGGTAAAGCCCTCGGTAGGAAATTCATGGTACGAGTCTTCTGCGCCGGCAGAAGGAACGCTGATGTGTAGCAATGCCTGCTCATAGGTACGAAAGCGGCTGGTCTCCTGGTCAAGAATCTTAATTCTTTGCGTCCAAGGCTCATGAAGGCAGTGGCGATGTATAACGACGAGGTGAAAAAAGTATGCTGCCATCCTCGCCAATTCTCAGAATTCCCATTCGATCTTGAGAACCCGAAGGGTACCGCCATCAGCCCCAGAGGATCTCAACGAACTGCTCAAACTCGACATCTTGACGCCGCTCTGGAACAACGGATTATATAGTCATCCCACTGAGCCGTGGGCCTACGATGATGATGTTCGTGTCGGCATTCCAGCAGTATTGTCTCGCGCAAGATGCCAGCAAGAAATCAAGCGACTTGGATGGGAAGTACGTCGCATTGGACGGTGGCTGATAAGCCGTCGCAAGAGGTTTCAGCAAGTTCGCCAGCAATTACTACAACTAGATGAGCAGGATGACTCTGCGATGATGCTGCTCGAGCGAGAAGAAGAGCGTCTTAGAACTATTGCGCGACGATGGTTCTCGAAAGGCGGCCTAGATCACCTGTGGGAATGCACCCGGCAAAGCGGCGAACCGCAAACGGAGGAGTGGGTCGAGCTCCGAATGTGGTGCACCGACGACGTTGAGGTTTTTCAACGAACCACAGCGGGTGGCTTGCCGGATCACACATGGCCAGACTGCATCATTGACGGGATGGTCGGAGAGTCGGACGACATCACCACGGATCATGATGCCCTTCTTGACATCAGTGATCATTCGAGCGATGATCTGAGTCATCATTCCGTCGACACTACCGATTACGGTGCCTTCAGTGACGAGATCAACGAGAACTTTGATGAAGACGATGGCGATGTTTTTGGGGAATTTGATATTGATCATATATAGTTGCAGTCTTTTGCCCAGTTGCTACTTGCAATAGTAAAGAGATCAATGATGCGTTCATTTTGCTAGTAGTTCTACACGTTATACGACGCTTTGCTAGGAAGTACAACAAGAGCGATCAGACATCCAAGACCCGGCATCGCTAAATCGCTCGATCTTGCGGTGGCTCGCTTGAAAAGTTTAATGTCGCTCGAGTAAAGCTGGCAACCGGAAGCCCAACACGACCGGTAAGGTTTAGAGGAAGAGCGCGCTACGCTGAGGGAGTGAACACAAGCGTCCATTGCATCTTTGCTGCGCTGACTGGGCTGAGATCTCCTACAGGTAGAACTTACCGCTCTCCCTGCCAGTCAGTCACATGCGTAGTCCGTGTCGTGCCTTGGGTGACACTTCCCGAACAGTCAGCAGGGATTGCAAAAGTACGTATCATATTCCAACACTGCCGACTACATTTTGATGTATACTTGAACGAAGTCCGGATCCGGCTCACAGTTCCAACGTCGTACAAAGGTCTTCTGTAGTGTTGTCACGGCCACTCCGAGCCTCACACTCGACCAGGTCCATTGAGTATTTGCCTCGGAACTTGGTTGATGACTTTTCAGACGCAAGATACAGAAGTTGATCACCCCTAACAGTCTTTTTCTGTATGATATAATGAATTGTACATTGGTGGCACGTTAATGAACTCCTTGCTAAGTTGCTAAGAGCCAGCGCACTGCTTTGTCGCAATTCCTTCCTGCGCAGTTCACACGCTCACTGTAATCTCGACGCGAAGTACGTCGTCACGGCGCTTGCGTTTCAACAGTCGAACTGCAGCAAGTTATAGTCACCCATGCCCAAAGTAATGCGCTGTATATGACTGAACGAAGCCACGAGTGAGTCAGATTCACCTTTATACACCCCTTGCTCTGTCGTTGCTCTACGTTTTCTCATCGCATTAGGCGGCTTGAGAGTTCTGCACGCTGTTGTGGCCTGGGCCTCCTTCTAATATCGACCGACCGACTGCCCCGCCGTGGTTTTCGGTGATGGCAGGTCATATAGTCTTTTGTGACACCAATCAGGGTTCAAACTCAAGGTGGACAACACGTCGTGTTGGAGTCAGACTGAAAGTACCCATACCGGGAGGGTGTTTTCAAAGTTCTTTTCGACGGGAGATACCGTCTTGTCATCACTGTGATGGTCGTCTTCTTGGTCTTCAGTTGGGTTTTATAGTTGCGAAGATGGGTGAATTCAGGATGGGACATGAAAGGAGAGGTCGAGCTGTCGTCTGACCCCTGTATTGCAGTCCCAATGAATGAGCTCACAGTTATCCACCGTCCGGTTTTGCGGCGCGCAGGCAGTTGAGAGTTATGCAGTGGCAACCGGTCCGACCAGAAGGTGAAGTCAGATTGTATCTAAGGGAACAAGACAATGGTAGGCCAAAAGGTCAAACAGACTTATGCAACGAGACACGGTCAATAGTACGGCGCCTTCGGATGAAGCATGGATATGAGGAATGATTAGGAGGGATTGGATCCCAAGTGTGTTTGAAACGGGAGGCGCAAGAAACGGCGATGAGGTCGAAGTTGGAAAGGTGTATGGCCATTTGGTTGTATATCACAAGTTCAGAAGAAGAAGAAGAAGAAAGAGGAGATGCGTCGGCCCGAGAGCCATTCTAATTTCGTTGACCCAAGGGTAAATAGATGCGCAGAGATGTCGCCTTACCTGGATGCGAGCGCCACACCGTTGTGCTGCGGCCCATGCGGTGCGCCCCGAGTCCTTGTAGGACAAAGGTGCGGGACCATTGGTTGCGAAGGAAGACTCCAGCCTAATCTCTGGAAGGGGGGCCGTAGATGAACGGGATGCCGGCCGCTGACTTGGTCAGGTTCCGGCGCCCGGAGCACACAGGGGCCCCCGGGCCGTGACGTAAGAAACAGTCCCGGGGGGCCGTGGGGGGGGGGGGGGGGGGGTCGAGTATGCCCAGTGATCTTGGCAGAGCCTGACAGAATGAGCATTTTGATCATGTTAATTTACAATCCTGTTAAGATTAATTGCCACAATCAAGATGGCAGTCAAGATGGCAGCTGAGACGCTGTATGCGTGTATGACAATCATCTGAAACTAAACTGAAGGATCTACACTGAAAGACGCGCCACAAACCACAGAGACATAACAAATATCGGTCATCTTGCAGACCGACTCAGAGCATAATATGCCCAAAGAAAGACATAAGAACAGTCTCAATCCATCGACGATGTTTTGCTTCATTCATCCTCCGGTCTCCTCCGCCACCCCCTCGGTATTTCTTTCTCTATCTTCTTCTCCGCTTTTTTCTCCGCCGCGTACCTCTCCGCCTTCGTCCCCGGCTCCACCAAATCTTGGGTCAGGGGTCCTTCTCCGCCATTCGAGTCATCGTCGCTTGCCTCTGCCTCCGTATTGTCGTTCGGGTCCACCGAGGGTACGATAGCGAGGTGGCCGTGACGGAGGTCGTCAATGATAGCCTTGAGCTGAGCAACGGTTTGCTTGGGCGATGTCTCTGCACTATGATGCAGAGCCATTTCGTATCTACTCTTCGTTCCGGGCTTGATCCGCAATTTGACACCCAGTGCCTTCAAGCCCTGGGTAGACCATATCATCTTCTTCTGAGGTGTGAAATCGCCTGTCGATGATCCCGTGTCGGAACGGCGATGTATAGTCTCGAGAGCAGAGTCTGTAAAGGCGGAAATGATTAGCACGGAGTCGAGCCCGATCAGATGCAGACTACTTACTGAGTTGGGCGCGGAACAGAATGCCGTGCCAGTTGCCAAGAACGCCGCGAGTAGCACTGTTTATCGAGCGAGTGTTTGCTGATAGATGAGACGAAAACATATGTCACATAATTGGTAACGGTAACGTGGTCTCATGCGCGCATAATCTGCGATGAAAAGCTCACCCTCTTTCAGATCTGTCGCTTCATTGGCCTTGAGTGTCTCATCCCAGCTCATCTTGGAAGCAAAATTAGACAACAAGGAATTGCCGGATGGATCCTTGAAGTCGTTGCAGTGAGCTGCAAATCTGAGCCCACCTATCGAATGCACGGTTGCCTTCGTCGCTGGCGATACGTCGTCTTGATAACGAGGGACAATGAAGGCCAGGGTTTCCACTCCGTACAGCTTGGACATGCGTTGCGCCAGGTCTCGCAATTCTGCAATGTACTTTTTGCATTGCTCCATCCGAGTTGGGGAAGGAATGTCGGATGGCGACCGTGTGATGATGGTGGGTGGTACTATCGAAGTGAAAGTCGTATTATTTCCTGCCTCTGCCGCTGCAAAAGCCGCGCGAACAAGCTCTTCATCGTCCTCGCCAAGTTGGGCAGATCCGAGGTCCCCCTGGTCTCTCAGGAAGTTCCAGAGTTGAGCGGCAAGTTTGGTGATGGATTGCGATTTCGAATGATCCGATTCTGAACACGTTTGACACACCCAGGGTATGTAAGAACAGATATTGCGGACGCAGCGGTAAGCATAAGCGAGAGCGTAGGAGAGTGGAGTGGGCATGACCGGAAGCGCCCGGAGGACCGACTCACCCTTGCTTGCTCGCTGGTGTAAAACCTTGACTACAGGGTCCGAGAGAAATCTAGACCACGCATTGCCCTTCGAAGCGAGGCTGTTGAACTTTTTGACGGCCTGAACGAGCCTTGCATGGGATATGCCGAGTTTCGCGGCCATCTTGAGCTCCGAGTAATATCTTCGAGCGGCCCAGTGCTTCAGCGAGGTCCACTTTCTTTGACTCATACGACCGGTCGCGTTCCGATGCGAGCCATGTATGGCCGTCCAGAGCCTGATAGCTCTTCGATGGTCGATCGCGACATCTTCAAACTCGCTCTCACTCTCACTGTAACTGTCGCTGTCGTCAGCCGAGGAGTGACTGGAATCGCCCCAATTGGGCTCGTCAGAGTCGGAGTCGGACGAAGGGGTTTGGGGCACGGGCATGCGCCGCTTTCTCTTCCGAGTCGGGCGTGGAGACGGTTCATCCAGAGTTGTGCTGGCTTGTGAGGATGCTCGACCGCTTTGATCGTCCCTCCGACCTGCAAGAGGTGTGAGAGAACAGAGAATTCTTCAGCTGTCCGGCAGGATTGAGTAGATAGAAGGATGAGGTCGATGACCGGCACTCTGCTCTCAGCCCTGCTACAAGGGATCTTAGTTGGCACACCAGACAAGAGCACTCACTCGGATGAGCGCCAAAGGAAATGGACTCTGCTGGAGAACCTTGCCTAGATCCCACGCGTATGTCTGACGGTCGCGTCATGGTGGAGCAACACAATTAGGCCCATGAAGGGGGATGTGAGGCGGGGAAACGCGTCCACATACCTCCATTCGGCCATAGCATCGATGTTCGTTCAACAGGCGCAGGGAGGTTTCAACGTATTGAGATGCGGGGCGTGGCGTGGGTCAAGGGTGCGCGTTGTCGCGTTGACGTGAGTGTGCAGAGGTCAACGTGTTAACGCAGAGAGACGCAGAGCGCTCGCCAATCTGAGCTCCGCGTGCGGCCGCACAGCCAGGCACAGCCCCGCCTCAATTTTGCCCGTTCAATTACTCTCTGGGAATTGATGCAGGACTGATTGCCGCTGGATCCAAGTCGTCCGTCCGAAGGGGCTTCACTAGATATCCATTTTATATACACAGTGCACACCGTTCAGAATAAGCGTTTGTCTGCTCGAGGACCGATCCAGGATTCCAGGGACCAGGACCGATCCCTCCCTCGGGCCCAATCATAGACACGGTGTGTACTCCCTCGGTCGTATCCAAACTAACAAATACAAGAAAACAGGACGAAAAGGTCTACACAGAATCTGTCGTACACATATCAGTTGATGGTATATGGAACTACACGAATTGAATGGACTGAGTACGACAAGCTGTATGACATTTATGACATAATTCGAACTTACAAGTCTTCGGAAAGTGTTATTCGTGATGATGGTGAGTCTTACACGAACTAGTAGCCCTTTATTACTTATGACCATTTGGGGTGCACTGAGCCGGGGTGGGACGGGGTGGGGAGGGCATTGGTGCACCCAACCTGTACCAACCTCCAACCGGGCCAAAAAACAGAAAAGCTGCCTTAACTCGCCCGCGCGGGGGAGCTCATTTGGCTGGGTTAACTGACCTGCCGATCTGAGAGAAGCGCGCGTTGCGCCAACTCGCTCTCGCCTTCCTCCCACTCGAATCTATTTGATCCGATAGATCAGCACGTATCACCAGCACAACACCATGTCGTCAACATCTTACCCCGAGGTCCTGTGGGCCCAGCGCTCAAAGTGAGTCACCATACCTACCCCAGACACCTCGAGTGTCTTTTCTGCCGGCGTGGCCCCACCACGGAGCTTGATCGAACTTCGGCGAAGGAATCCCTCCCGAGTGCATTCAGCGCCGTACCTACGTTCCTGTGCCACCTGGAATGGGTTATCGTCCACCTTACTGACCACCGGTCTCTCTGCTCGTCGCATGCTTTGATCATAACGCTCCCACCCACGTACACTCGTCCTGCGCCGACAGCGAGCACGAATCCGAGAAGAATATCGTCTACCTCACCATCGCCGTGCCCGAACTTGATCCTTCGTACGAGCTTTCGATCGAGGGCCAACATATCAAGTTCTCCGGCCGCTCGACCCCACCAAAAGGCACCAATACGGCTTCGGCCGTTGCGGCCAAGACGTTCGCGTTCGAGCTCGAGCTCTTTGCCGAGGTCGAGGAACTCAAGCGTACTTTGAACGGCAAAAACTTGAGCCTTGTGTTGCGCAAGAAGGTCGCCCAGGAGGAGTTCTGGCCCCGGTTGACCAAGGAGAAGCAAAAGCTCAACTACCTCAAGGTGCGTTAGCTCACACCGCCGCGTGCGCGTTATCCCCTTACGAGCGACACGGAGCATGACCTCTTTCACTCCGAAGAGCGTGGACGAGAACATGTGACTGACTCTGAGCCTGACTCTGAGCGCATGTTCCCACCATCGACAGACCGACTTCAGCAAATGGGTTGACGAGGACGAGCAAGACCCCGCCGAGGAGGTCGAGGCCGCTGACCCGGTAAGCTTTCGAGTCATGCCCACTCGTCGAGCCAAACGAAGATTTTTGTGTTCTGACCCTGCTTCTCATACTTTTTCAGATGGCTGGAATGGGAGGCATGGGTGGCATGGGTGGTGGCATGGGTGGAGCCGGTGGGGCCCCTGACTTTGCCGGCATGATGGGAGGTATGGGCGGTATGGGAGGCGCCGGAGGGGAGATGGTAAGCTGATCAGATGTAGAACGATAGAGATTTCCGTGTGTCCTCTTCGGCTACTGACGTCTTACTATTTGGCGGCTTGCGCAGGATTTCGAAAAGATGCTCGTGAGTTGCTGGTTTGTGCCTCTGATGCTTACGGGCTTTCGGGCTTTCGGGTCTAAATCGAATGTCATTTCATCACAGGCTCAAATGAAGGCGCAAGGGATGGGCGGTCTCGGTGGTGAAGAAGGTGGTGACGATGCCGCCGCGCTCGACGCTCCCGGAGAAGACAGCAGCGACGACGACGGGCCGCCTCCTCTTGAGGAAGCCTAAAGAGGGCACAGCGACCGCCGAAACCAAGTCTACATTACAAGACACAACAATCCAGTTGACTAGGTAGCTGCGAGTCAGTTGTGAAGGCGCGCCGAATGGTGAAATTACAAAAGCAAAGTGCCAGTTGAATCCTTCGAGGTGATGATGCTCCGTGCAGACTCTCCTCCCGCCCGGATGGCGACTGGTCGACCTACTCATAGATGAGGGTGAGATACAGTAGATCTGGCTCTCTCTCTCCGGTCTCGTCAGTCCCGGACACGGCCAGAAAACATTTTCTCGATCGACCTTCGGGATTGCGGGAAACTTGTTCTGAGCGGATAGCACGCCATGTTGGGTTGAGCAGTCGGAAGCATTGTTAAATCTCAGACTTGAGGCACTCGACGACGTCTAGCTTGGCTGCGTGGTGGGATGCGACCGTGCCCAACGGTTAGCCAGGCCGGGTCCGTGCGCGGGCGCGGTCTGGCGCGGTCCAAAAAGTGCTGACGTACGCGGCTCGCGGCAGCTCGCGGCTCTTTTGACTCGCTCCGCACCATCCCACCTGCACTACCCGCAGCATCCTTTGCTCCTCGCACATTACTTCACCTTCCGGAGTCTGTTGGATCCGACCCGCGCTTCCACCCTCATATCTTGCTGCGCGTCTTCGCCATCGCCACTTGCAACGCTCCAGTTTTCGCTGCCCCTGGCCGCGTCGCACGTTGCTCACACGAACAGGTCGGTCGCAACAGCAGCTCCCTCCATCCCGTGCCCCCCCCCCCCCCCCCATCAGCACGCACCGTAGCCCGATCAAGCTGATGACTTGATTACGCAACTACATCACAGTCTTCAGCTCGAGTACAGCTTATGTCCTTGCTCGTCCACTGTTGCAAGCGTCGTCGACTTTACGAATCTCGTCATCGAGCCTTTAAAACTGCTCTCAAATGTGCGTACCCGAACTCTGCCCTTTTGAGAAAGCATTACCTTCCTTCCACAACCTCTGCTGCTGATTGGGGTGTGGCTGGCGATCGAGCTTATGACTCGGTTTCGGCCTGTAGCATGTGCTAGCTAGCTCGGCTGCGGTGTGCGCACGAGTCATCCGCGCATACCTCTACACAGCAGACATCACGAAGGACCTTGTGCGCTAATGAACATCCACGCCCCACAGAGGGCATTCACTCCCCAAATCTTCAGCTTGAACGTCAACCATCATGGCTGCGATCGTCAACATCCGTCGCGACGTCGACGACAAGTTCTACCGCTACAAGATGCCCTCGCTCTTGACCAAGATCGAGGGCCGCGGCAACGGCATCAAGACTGTGTTTCCCAACATGGCTGATGTCGCGCGAGCCTTGAATCGCCCGTCGTCGTACCCGACCAAGTTCTTTGGGTGCGAACTCGGCGCCCAGGCGACCTTCAACGATGAGACCGAACGCTACATCGTCAACGGCGCGCACGAGACGAATCGTCTGCGTGACTTGCTCGACGTCTTCATCGACAAGTTCGTGCTATGCGCGTCGTGCAAGAACCCCGAAACGGACCTCATCATCACCAAAGACGAATTCATCCTCCGTGACTGCAAGGCATGCGGCAAGCGCGGCAACGTCGACATGCGCCACAAACTCACGACCTTCATCCTTAAGAACCCCCCAAAATCCAAGAAAGCCGGTGGTCGATCCAACAAGAAGGCCGTCGCCGGTGCTGACTCGATCGCGGGTCAACCCGGGGACGATGTCGGGGACGGCGAATCCGACGACGAACTGACAAAAAAGATCGAAGCCGGCGCCGCCGAGATGCTCAGTGACGAGCAGGCTAAGGCGTTGATCGCCCAGCGCGAGAAGGAGGACGACTGGTCGATCGACACGTCCAAGGAGGCCGTCGCGGCGCGCGTCAACCAGCTCGACTCGAAGCTGCAGAACTCGTTGGTCATCGATGACGACGATGATGAGGCCGGTGGACCATACGATACGTTCGGCGATTGGGTGCGCGAGAATCGAGGGAGCGTATCAGACGCCGAGGTGTACAAAAAGGCCGAGGAGATGAGCATCGCTAAGAAGCACAAGACGTTGATTGTGCTCATTCAAGCACTCTTCACCGATAAGATTGTTGAAGAGATTGACGCGCATTTGCCCCTCTTCTTCAAGGTAAGTTGTGGGTTTGTGCTTGACCTACACGCGCGAAGACAATGCTGAGTTGGGGATTTTGCAACACCAGATGACGACGTCGGAGAAGCACCAAAAGTCTTTGCTTGGCGGTGTCGAACGCCTCGTCGGCGAGACGTATCCCGACCACATCCCGGACGTACCCAAGATCTTGATGAAGTTCTACCAGGCCGACGTGCTCGAGGAAGAGGTCGTCACGCACTGGGGAACTCACGCTTCTGGCAAGGTGAGTGGCGGCGGGCTGATACCATACATTTTTGTTGTTCTTCGACTTATCCTCGCAATTCTCGCCGCCAGTACGTCGACAAAAAAATCTCGAAAAAGGTCCGGAAGGCCGCTGGCCCGTTCGTGGAATGGCTAGCTGAAGCCGAATCCGACGAAGAGAGTGAATGAGCCCTAGTCTCAACCACCAGTCGTTCTTCCTTCTTTCCTGTACTATCGTCTGCCTTTTCTTCACATCATTTGCACGAAGGAACGTCACCTCTCCACTATACTGCATTCTGGCCCATCTGCCAAGCCCTTTCTCGAGAGAGAGTTGTATTGCCGGACGAACGAGATGGGTGGCGCAGCGCTGTCCCAAGCGTGAACCCTCCACGAGCTTTAGCTTGACTTGGTGGTCGGACAGTCCTTTTGTTCTTCAGTAGGCCGATCCTTCTGCAAGCCGAGAAGCTAGAGCTCAACAAGACCTCGATGGCATTGCACTAGCGCAGAAAAGGGGGCCGAGAAAGAGAGAGCACAGCATGGGCTAGTCGAAGAGAGGGGCCATCGCGCGAATACCCGCGGTGCGAGAAAGCTGTGCAGTGCGTTTCCCTGCGTGCCTGCGCTTCAGAGTCTATGGAATAGATACTGAATTTAATCTAACTAACCGCGCTCGCCAAGAAAGAGAACTTGAGGCGTGGACTCAGGTATTAGCGGGCATGGGCTGGCCAGTGCCAGTTTGGGCACATCTAGCAACCTAAAACCTGTGGGCAGGGGCTAGCACAGCTACTATGCGCACTAACGAGCTCCTAGTTCGACAGGCGATGCGGTCGGTGCATCGCTTGCTCGAAACCGGGTAAAAATGATGTCGAATAATGCGGTGTTGTGGCGCAATCATGCGCATGTTGACCCCGAACCAACAAATCTGCACTCGCCCTTGCACCCTTGGTCGTACCACGTTCTCGCAAGGCATTTCCGGTTTTCGAATCGGATCTGGCTCCTCGCCCTTGTCCGGTCTTTCTTTCTAGTCAGGTATGTATTGCTCTTGCAGCGATGCTTAGTGTGTTTTTCGACGTTTGATGGGGGATGAAAATGTTTGGTGAGGGCAGGATTCGCTTCAGAGTCTCGAGCGGAGACTGCGGGCGAGCGCATCGTTATGCTCCGTGTGCGGTCCCGGTGTAGTAGACTTCACCTGTACTGTTCACGCGGAAGCGGGAGACTACCAGAAGGCCCAGAAAAGCGCCGGAAGGTCCTAGCGAGCCCGCTATGGGAGGAGGCCGACCAAGCCTGTTTGGACTCGAACAGAGTTGTTCACCGCCATGTCTCAACCGGGGAAGCATGGTCAAACGCACTCGGCAATGCACATGACCTAGTCTCCCCCATTCATACATCCTCTCGGAGGGTTTTATCGACTTATGAGTTGCAACACCTGCTACCCTACCGATTCCTCCGCACGCCCTCGCCAGACTTCATACGATTGCCGCCTGCCTTTCTCAATCTTTCTAACCTGCTTGCGATACATCTTCCTCACCTGCTCCCATTCTGGGACGGACAACAAACCTCGATACTGACCATTCTCACCCTTCATGACTAGACTCGTCCATAGGAACCATTCGAGTTGCTGGCCGGCCATGAAGTGCTCGATGACGGGCGCAAAGTGGTTCCAACACGCGAGTTCGCGCGCGACGATCGAAGGTGGGAAGGGGTTCAATATCGTCCACGAGAGGTGCAGCCGGCGGACGAGACGTTCTTTTGCGGTGTAGGACGTGCGTAAAAGTAACTGCATACGGGACTTGAAGTATTGAGGATCAGCTGAAGGACTCTCGGGCACTCTGGCACTGAAGCAGCTCGACAGACTGACCGCGTTAAGTTGCTGCCGAACCTGGATCGTACTCAAAGGTGTCTCAGTGGTGCTTGGCTCCATGATACGCTGGCCCAGATCCACCGGTCGTTTTGTCTGGTAGGATCAAGTACCCAAACGGGACAGCGTCAGTCTGCTGCAGTAAGGGGTTCCAATTCCACTGAAATGCAAAGTGAAAGCCACACCACGAAGTCGTAGGTATACCGTGTTGGACCATGGTCAACCGGCTGAAGGAGCTCATTCCGACCCGGTATCGTCTCTTGAATTTCCTGGTACCGCATCGATGCAACGTCCAAAGCATCGGGTAACCAAACCGGGACATTCTCGAGTCTGACCCGATCAAGGCGTCGATCGAGCTCTCGAGCCGAGAAGTCCAGTTCGGACATTCGGCTGTCAAGCATCGCCGCTGATCGATAAGCCATTCGAGCCGTCGTTGTCTTGGAGAAGCGAAGGGTTTGTTCAGAACCGTAAGGGATGATGTGCTCCACGCCTCGAACGTCGCAGTCAGAGATGGGCAGGCAAGCTTTTGTGTCCCATTCCTCGCCGTCCAGGCTACGCAGAGTGATCTCGACGTGGATATCCGTAGCCGTTCGAAGAGCCGTGGGATCAAAATCCAGCTCGAATGTGTGTGGTTTGGATCCCGCAAAAATGAGCCCGGTCGCATTCGATGCGCAGCGTTCGAGACGCACGCACTCGCCGACGAGGTCGAGCTCGGTTCGACCTCCATCCACATCCGCGACAAGCGCGAGTTCGAGCTCAAGGTCGATGGCTTGACCTTCCGGAACTTCTCGATTCAAGGCGAGGCAGTCGATATTGAGAGAAAGCACGTCGATGATGATGCGGCGTGACCAGTTGGCCGAAGCGATGAACAGCTCGGGGTCAACGACAAACTGCTCGGGTGTGGGGATGGTCGATGATCGGATCGGCGAACGCGGATCGGTCGTTTTGCTAGTATTCCACCTCGATGAACCACCGAGGTGACTCGCAGACGATCGTCTAGTCGAATCCGTCTCCTCTTCGTCAAATAAGTTATGGGAATATCTCGCTCGCTTCGGAGACGCGGGTCGACCGTCTCGCTCGTCATCAAGCTCCTCATCGGTGTCGTCAATGATGATGACATCGATGTCAGCCGCCGCAGCCGGACCCTTTCCCCCGTATGGTTCATGAAAGGTCCTTAGATCGACTGAAGATCCTCGAGCGGACGCAATGGAGACGGGCGGGGTCGGATAACGAGCTCGGAGTATCGACGAGGTTGGCTTGAGCGACTTGGGCACGATTTGAGGTGAAGGCTCTCGTTTCGGCCAAGAAGCTCTCGCATCCTCTGTAGGAGAGGGTGTCCGAGACCTTCTACGCAGAGTTGTGGTCATGGGTGTAGTTGACGAATTGGGTATGCAGGTCGAGGCGGACGAGGGGGTGCCTCTCGTTATGGGGTCGGCTCCGTTCCTAGGGAGTAGGGACAAAGACGTCGAGGCTGAAGGCCTGCTTGAAGCTCCGTTCAAGATCATTCGCTTCTTTGATGGCCCTTTCACCTGGAGAATCGAAAGAACTGGTGATGTCCACTGCGTGCTCGAGCTGACGCCGGTAGATCTGGTCTTGTGCATTGGGGAGGAGGAGCCCAGCTTGCCCAGTCTCGGCGCTTGTTCGACTGCGGCTCTCGAGGGTCTGTTTTTAGTGGCGTGCGAATCACCACTCGACCGTCCAAAGGCTCGATCAGTCATGGTTGAAAGGGAAGCCAAGTTACGTCTTCGTATCGTCCTAGCCGAGGGCTCGCCTTTGCATTGATCGGGACCGCTCGAATCACGTGACCGTTCTACTGATTCACAAGATTCTTGCGAGTCTGAATTCGACGGTGCTAGAATCGAGGCTTCATGTGGTTCCAGCCATGACGTCCATGACGCTGATGACGCTTTGTTGCGCTTTGGACTCGAGTTTGACTCTGGTCCGAAATCCAGTGCGGGCGTGTCCATGAGGCGCGAAGTTGATGGTGCCCGCGGAGGATCGAAGGTGGGGGAGATTGCTCGTGACGACATCGTGCGGGCCACCGGTAGGTATGAATGAACGACGATGAAGATGATAGCCTCGAGCTGGATTATGATGAAGTCACACTCCGGGTTGAACTTGGCGGAAGGGTTCTGCTGCTGCGTTGAATAACGTGCACCCCTATCCCGTGTCTGAGTCCGCCTCTATCGGCGATGTGAGCTTGAGTATGAGCATCCGTCCGAAAGCGAGCAGAATCACTGACAGGTTAAACCCTCTTTCGACTCACCACCAAAAGCACTAGCCAGAATACCACAAGGAGTGAATGCTCAGCGATGCGGCCCTCGTAGCCCTCTCTGCGAGGTCGACGAACGCCGCGCCTCGCACCGGTGACGGCTTCCACTGCTGGGCGACCCGAGCAGCGCAGCGAAGCCTTTGCCGGTCCAAAGCAGGACAGGTGAGATAGCCGTCACAGCCGGACGATAAATACCAAGAAGGGCTGTGTCAACGGTCTGAAGTAGGTAGCCAGATAGAGACGCGCCGCGCCGCCCACTCAATCCGTCACACGCGCTTTCACGATCTGTGAGACACTTTTCAAGTGACTTGCAGAATCTTCACCCACCACAAGCACCAGAGTAGACCATAATAACGAGTCTGGTTCAAACGATTATGACTCCAACAGGACGAGAAGAGAATAAAGGTTATAAATTATTTACAGAATTTGTCCACGACGTTCACTTCGTCTCCTCCGTACTAGGCGCGGGCGACCTCTTCCTCGTCGGCCAACCGAATAGCTCCTTCGCGATCGTGCTTGAGCATCGACCATCCGACCGAGGAAAGGAGCGAGACTCCAACCATGACCGCGGCCAAGACCAACGCGATCCAAATCTGCGCCGACTTGCCCTCGCTCTGAATTGTCTCGGCCACGACGAGGTAGATGCACGAAGCCGCAAAGACAAAGTCTCGTAGGTAGAACACCTCGGCAGCGTTGATCAACGCAACGACGATAATGATGGCAAACATGATCCAGCCGTGCGTCGAGTGCGCGGCTTCCCACGATGGGTGGTGGCCGCTCTTGGCAGGGTGGCGGTAGTAGCTGTCGGAGAGCGAGGATCCAACATGGTGAGCGACCTTCAGCTGATCGTGACTCTGGTCGCGAGGCCACGCGCCAAAACTTACCGAAGGGCCAACAGACCTCCTTGCCAGACGTCAACTTGCAACAGGATTGCAAGGAACATGCTGCGAAGACGGCGCAAACACAGATTGAGCCCTGAAATGTGTTCCTTTGGCGAGCCACGTTCGAGACTGCTGGGGTACTGACCGAATCGGCATGTGAATGAAGGTAAAATCGAATGGTCGGGACGCGACAGGCGGGAACCTCAACAGCGTCGCCCACATCGAGAATACCATGATGAGCACGACCAGAAGAATGATCTGCGCTACGAGGAAGAAACGCAAGACGAAGCAGCCGATCCACGCGCTCATCTGCATGATTCCCAGATCCGGGATTTTCGTCATCGGGGTAGCGTTTCAGCGAGAGATGATCTTTCAAAGGGGGAGCTCAAAGATGCGCCATGCTGTAATGGGAACTGACCAAAAGGTTGACGAAAGCGAGACGCAGTCCAACTCCTTCGACGAGGATCGGTTGCGAGCCTGCGGGACCGACGCCCAAGAGGATCGCCTGCGATTTAGTTCCGGAGCCAGATTAACGTCAGTCCGCCTGAAATGAAGAGCTCTTAGAGCTGCTCAAGTTGAGCGCTCTCATTGTGGCTGACCTGACCAACGAGAAGAGAGGCAATGACGAGCCAGTACAAGCCAATGAGCTTCGTTGCCGGGGTCATAACGGTCAAGTAGAGCTCGGAGACCTCCGCCATGGTCGGCTTGGCCACGAGCGAGCTCAGCAGCGACGTGATGATGAACACGAGCAGCGAGATGGGCAGCGCGATTTGCGATCGTGCGAATTGACGTTGCTGAGTCGCCAATGCGGCTTCGTCGGGTGACAGGGGCACAGGGGCCGCGGTGGAGGAAGGCATCTTGGCGTCCGTGGCTGGGGCGGCGGCGATGGTGATCGTGTTGGTGGAGGCGGCGGGGAGGGATACCGAAGCCGAGATCGGGTCCGAGAGCGAGGGGTCGGAAGAGGCGGTTGGGTCTCGAGGTGGGAGCGCTACGAAAGGTTGGGGTGGCTCAATACGATCAAGAGTGCCGGACGATGACAGGCGTAATGCCATGCAGGTGCGGGTGAGGACACAACGCAGCCCGAAAACAGGATCCGCACCAAGGCACGCCGGCCACCCGCACGAACTCGCACGAAACTCGCACGAACCGCGACGCCCACCCTGACGACTGACGACGTCATCACGCGCACCCGCAACTTGAAGCACTGGCCACACGCAGACAAAAGCTACACATCGGCGCCTGGTACTTATCGTAATTGTATATTCGCCTTTGCCTTACGGCGCCCCTAAGGAAATTTTGTAGCGCGCGTATTGCATTCGTTCAACTGCTCGTGGCTGAACCAGTGTCGTCCGCGGCATGAGAATCCTCTTTACGGATCCCCCATTAATGACACTCTGGATCCGGAGATTGTTAGTCCGTTGTGTCATCTCTTTGCGTTCCCGCTTCTCCTGAGCATGTATCCTTTTGCAGAGTTGTCGACGCCAGACCATCGCTGTCTCCAAGACTGCGCCTTCGGGCAGATACCAATCAGTGTGTCCTCTATCTTGTTGTAGACGTTGTCGTGTTGCATTTTCTAGAGCCTCATGCATTTCGTTGAACCATCTTTGTACGTCCTGCTTTTGTTTGAGTATGTGGATAGAATTAGTATTGAGGGCATATATGTACCGGTTCATATGATAACGGTCCTGAATCATTTGTCTCAGTTCGGGGGATCCGACGAACTGGCGTTTGTTCGTTGTTGTGCCCCGCCTCTCGCCGAACACCTTCAGAGAAGTATCAACCAGTAGCAGAGAGAACTCTTTATAGGCAGTGTCCCAGACCTCCTGTGAAGTTACGATTACGTCTTCCGATATTTCCCTTAAACATTGTACATTTGCAACGCCGTCTTCCATTTCTTTCGTGAATCTTGGCCGAGTATCGCTACCCCTCGGCGGAACTTTAATTCTTCTCGGTCCATCGTCTCCTACTTCGTCACTTACGACGCAGAGCCCTGGAAACCATAACCTGCATCTGATTGGCCTGTGGTCGGTGGCCACAATCGGGCGTAATGCCTCGATGTCCGCATTCCCCGTCGGTACGGAAGTCGCAAGCCGATCTATGATGCTCGTGGTTTGCGCGTTCCCGTAGAGCTTGTGTGTCCAACTTTCGGCGAGCACCAGTGATTCCAACTCGTTCCACACATCGTGACCATTAGTTTGACGTAGGAAGCGGCAGTATTCGAGTGCGGTCGGTCGAAGTCGCGGAAAATTTGTTGCGGCTGTTTCCCGAGCGTCAAGTACTGCGTTGAAATCGCCTATTACCGCCCAGTTCGGTGGGCCGGTTCGTACGAGGTCTTGCATGGCGGTCCAGAAACCCGTGATTGCGTTGTCATCGTTTTTGGTGTTGCGCGCATAACCTCCGTGTGGGCAGTAGGCGGACACGATACGAATTGGGACCATATCTGTGCCTTCCCTTGCTCGTACGAGTATGTCGGCGGCGGCGACTCGTCCTACCAGTGGTCCTTCGGTAAATGTAAAAGACTTTAGTATCGGCAGGTTATTGCGGACAAGAAGGAGGGTTCCCCATTTCATCCCCGAGCCAGCCCGGACGGAAGGTGTGAGGATCGGCTGGAAATCAGCGAAGTCGACCGGTAGTCGTGTGTCCGTTCGGAACTTGAGCTCATTTAGGCTGACGACATGGTGATCTGCGTTGATTAAGGTTTGTTGCACTTGTTGGAGCTTCACGGGGTCTGCAAGTCCGTTCACGTTGAGGCTTGCGATAGAGATCGGAGTTGCTGCGTCAACCCGATTTTTATCCAACACAAGGATGAGAAGAAGGATGATACCTCTTGTCGGGGCTGATATGCTGTGAAGATTGATTGTTATTGCAAGAAGAAAATATGTGCTGAGTGTATGGATAATTTGAAGGTGATTTTGTTTTCGGGGTTCGATGTCTTCGTTTATGGGTCCTGCGGCCATAAGCAGCACCTCGTCAGACAAGGTCCGAGAAGAGAATGGGGATTGTGGTTGAGTACTGACAATAGACATTCCTTCCTCGATACGACGTTCTGTCCTCATGACGCTTGAAACAAGACTCCCTTCCTCTTCGGCGACACGTCCGTGGTGAGTGAGACGTCCGCGCTTACTGGGCGAGCCTCCAGATTCATCGCGTTCTCTCGTCGGCGAGTTGTTCGTGATGTTGGCTTCGGGTGTTGTCGGGGCATTGTTGACCAGTCGTTGTTGATGTAAAATGGGGTTGGCGTTCTGAATGGCTAGGTTGGATTGCTGTAGAGTTTGCTGATATATGAGCTGCGCCTCCTTGACTGTCTGTTTCGCCGCGTCGATCTCCTCTTTAATGTCGTTGTACTCCTGACTGTCCTTGGGGTAGGAAAAGAGTTGCATCCTGAGGTCACTGAGCGCCTGGTTGGTCGAAAAGACACCGAATTGTGCTTGTGACGTCATTTGCACGCCTGCCATTCCCGCGTAAAGTGATTGATTGTTCATCTGGAGCATGTGCAGCGCTTCCTGACTTTCCTGGTGGCGTTGTTCGGCCCTGCGTCTGTCTTCGGAATAGATTGTTGCTATGGTGTGTATGGAGTCTTGGATGAGGTCGATGCGATTCTCAATCTGTCGTGAACTTTCGGCGGCCAATCCTTGCGAGTCGGATGTTGCTCTATTGAAGCGGGCTGAGATGGCATCTGCGCGTTCGCTGTCGAGGCAGACCCTGATCGCCACGCGTTCGTCTCCATCGTGCCAGCAAGTCGCGAGACGATCAAAAGCGGGCAGTGTGGGAACCATTTGGACCAAGTATGACGCGAATGCGGACGTAGAGATCGAGAATCGAAAAACCGCTTTTTGATGTTGGCCCGTTCCTGTCGCGGGCTCGTAATCGGTAGTAACAATGGCGCCCTCCGGTGGGGTAATAGGTTCGTGGGGGTAATCTTGGTCGTGTCGCTTCTCTGCTTCTGCAAGGCATTTCATCGTGTAGGTAGCGACACTCTGAGGATCGCTGTTGGATTTTGCCCATAAGACCACGATTGCGTACGGCTCTTGCATCCCTCGAGTTTTGACAAGTCGTTTAAAGACACCGGTGATAGTATGCTCGACCAAAAGCGGTTCCATCCTGTTGTTCGCCTGTGGGGCTAGACGCGGCATGGATCGAATTGGTATGTTGAGCTTCGCACTAAAAGTGGACCGGTCTTTTGACGCTGTAATCTTATCCACCATCGTAGAGCTTGCCAATCGAACTGCGACCAGGACCTTGCACTGATCCTGTCGATTGCTTGATTCTGTTGTGATGGAGATGCAGGATTTTGCCGGGACGTCGAGCATATCCTCGAAGTGCTTGTCGATGTGTGCTTTAACCGCCTTGCGAAGCAGATCCTCAGGAACTCGTTCGATGGCCTCGAAACCATCTTTGCCCGAGTGTCGTTGGGCATCGAAAGCTAAGCGAACATATCTCACGACGTCGTTTTCTTTTGTGTCCGTAAAGTGAGCGAACAAACGAGGCCACACATTGCCATCTTCGTCAAGCAGTGGGGACGCGAACGTTGACGGGTCTGCTTGGTTCAAAAAATGAGCCGTTAAGAGATGAACTTGTGGGTTGAATTGTGGTGGTACTTTGCTCCACTCACGGTATGGGTTGGCGTTGAGGAACGCGTGTATTTTCGTGGTATACCGGATGTCGTTTTCGGGCCCGACGATCTCGAAGTAGTCTGTGTTTAAAGCTTTGTACCTTGATTGTGGAGGATCCGATAAGCCCGTAGGGTAGCCGATCTTGTGTGACTCGAAGAAGGCTGGTTGGTCGTTGGGGCCAATCCCGGCCGCGAAGAGGTGTTCCAGGGTGGTCTCAGCCCTTTGCCTCGCTATGTCACCGGAAATAGCGGGAAGGTTGGAAACAATAAGCCGGTGCGGGAGTGGTTGCGTGTTGCGGATCGGTGTACGGTCATCCTCGATGAACGGCTTTGGGACCATTACAGAGCGCGAGGAGTCGTATTGTGGAAGAGCGAGGTTCGGGAGAGGTGTAACGTCTGCGGCCTTATTCCGGAAAAGTGCGTGAATGTTGGAACCAAGTCACTTCCGCCAGATGACGTGATCGATTGTAGGTATGGCATGCTCGGGTTCGGGATCGGACAGGAGTAAGTTTTTCCAGGCAAGTCGGCTTTAGAACCCGCCGGGAAATAAACACCGGGCTCAGCACAGAGTATGGGGTTAGGAGAGACAGAGGAGTGAATGACAGGCGTTGGATGGGGAAGTTGGCATTCCTCAATAGATGAAAATGGAAGTATTGTAGATGTTGAGTAAGGGGGTTGCATGGTAGTATCAGGCAGAGCATTGGGCCAGCGAACTTGGTCAGTGGGAAGGTAAATGTTCATTGGAAGCGTGCGGAGGATAGGGGCGGATTGCAACGATTCGTTGCAATAGTTGCCGCTTCTTACGCCAGACCAACGGCCACGATGTGTGGAATGAAATGGAGTCGGTTTCACTCGCGGAAAATTGGACACATAAGGCATACGGGGAAGCGCAAACCATCAGCATCATAGACCGTCTCGCAACGTCAGCGCCGGCGGGGAATGCGGATATCCATACGTTGCGTCAGGTTATGGCCACTGATCACAGACCAATTCATTGCAGACTATGGTTCCCGGGTCTCTGTGCGACAATTGAGGAGGCGAGCGACGACGGACCTCGGAGGGTTAAAGTTCCGCCGCGGAATAGCGACACTCGGCCAAAATTTCGGCAAGAGATGGAAGAGGGCGTTGCTAATTCGCAGTCTTTGAATCGAGTTGCCAAGGATGGAACAGTAGCCTCACAAGAGGCTTGGAATGCGACTTACGATGAATTTTCCAATCTAATAGTAAACACTTCCCTCCAAATATTTGGCGAACGAAGATCGCCAGCGGTCGGGAAACGCGAGTTTGTCGGATCGCCAGAGTTACGACAATTGAGTCAGGACCGTCACCATATGAATCGCTATATATACGCACTCAAGACTAACTCCATTCATATATTGAGAAACAAACCGGACACAAGAAGATGGTTCGAGAAGCTCCATACCGACCTAGAAACGGCGACATTGCAACGTCTCCAACAAGAAACAGGCAGAGCAGTGTGGTACCCCCCGAGGATGAAGTATTAGAAACCGCGACTGTCTGGCGCCGCCAACTCTGCAAAAGAATACACGCACAAGAGAAGCGGGAGCGTAAAGAACTGGCACAGAGGTCTGATAATTTTCGGATACAGAATGTCATCAACGGAGGTTCAGTGAAGAAAATCCTGATACCACGTACGTCACTGATACAACCACGTGCGGTAGAAACTGTGGATGGAAATCTTACCGCTGACCCCACAGAGGTACGGAACACGTGTAAGCAGTATGTTAGCGCTTTATTCCAAAAAGAGGATGACAATGCTCTGACAGACAAACCTTGGATGAATACGGAAAGTTCCCGGAAGTTTCGGGAGGCTACGCAACGCGACCCATTTGTCTGGCCTAGGCCCCTGATGCTCAGCGACCTCCGGGCGCTCCTCGGCAAAGGCAATAGGGAACCATCCCCCGGTCCGAACCGATGGGAGAAATGGACAGTAACGATACTTGGAGACCAAGCGATGTCTGTTGTTCTGGCACTCCTGAACTATGTACTGGTGCACAACTACTTCGACAAGCTGCGCGACCACTATCTGCTTCCGATGTTCAAAAATCGCGGACTGTCTTCCCAACTGAGTAATTACCGAGCGGTCTGTTTTGGCAATTTCTTGGCGGTCACAGCGGCTGGATGGTTTACACGTCAGGCGCAAGCTTACGCAATGAAACACCACATGATTCCAGAAACACAGGTGGCCGTCCAGAGCGGTGTACAACAGCGCGACCTCACAAGTTTCCTAGCGAACCTAGAAGCCTGGGCGTTCCGGGCCAAAACTCCGATCTACGGGCTAGTACGAGACCAAAAGAAGGGCTTCGACCTGCTCAGACCAGAAGCTGGGTATGACGCCTACCATTTTTTCGGCTTTGGCCCAAACGCAGAAGCTTTTGACCGAGCCCGATTGGCACACGGCGCTTTTATCGTCAAGACACCGTACGGCCTCGCGGAACCTTTCGAAGTGGACGGGCAGATGAAACAAGGGGATCCCCCGAATCCTCTTCGTTTCTCCTTGGCCATGGCTATGGGCTCTTACTGGCTGGACGAACAAGCGTTCGAGGACCCACTACTCATCACAACACAGAACAGGGCACGCTCAAACAACCATACACAAGCGGATGAACTGACCCTCAAGATTACTCAGGTATCTGCGATGGACGACACCATACTACTGGCCAAGAGTGAAAGGACGCTGGCAGCGATGACTCTCTACATGGAGCATTTCCAGGAAGCCTACGGAGCCCAAACCGACTGGGGTACAAAGACTCGAGCCATCATAATGGGCCTCGGCAACCAGTCTGATACACCAGGGACAGTCCAAGTTGCCACTCCTCATGGGAGACGACAGGTCACTGTCGACCCAGCACACATTTTTCTCAAAACACCGTTCGCTGCGCCGGACCGACAATACACTCAGCTGGAAAGTATTGTGCGATCGATCGGGTTCCCGAGCACGCCAACGAGGCGACTCCCGCTCTCGGCATTACGATGATTCATCGAACAACAACTAATTAGCAGGCTGAGGCCACGACTGGCTTTATGTCCTATCCGACCGGACGATGCCCTTAAGCTAGACCAGCTTATAGCAATGCGGATCAAAGAGTACTATGGATGGGTTTTCACACCGAGCGCTAAGTTGGTCACCCTCCCCGTCGCTAAATTTGGATTCGAGCTTACTAGTCTGTGGCGACTGAACGGGGCTATGGCAGTCGATGGACTACTACGAGACCTGAACCATCATATTCCAGCTTTCGCACAGATGGCAAGAATAACGCTGGCCGACCTACAATGCCAACACCATGGCTGTATATCGCCGCTCCTGAACCCTAAGCCCCTGTCTTTCAAGCACTCGCAGCAGATGGTTCCTCAGATCTGGAATACGGCACTAGGTGCGCTACAACACTGCGGGAACCTCCGAGTACTCGAAACCGACCAGTCGAATCGCACCGACTCAGGTATTAGTGCGGAACATGCATACCTCCAAAGCGGAGGGGCCAAACGAAACGAACCGCAACTACAAAAAGCCATGGCGGCGCTTCCAGCAGGCCTGACGGACCTCCAAGTGCTACGGAGAGGCCCACAGCGCGATAGACCCGACCTCTTTGCTGGATGGCTGCACCCGAACACGAGATTGGTGCGACAATGGTCTAATCGCTTTGATGAAACTTTACTGGCGGACGGGCCGGTTAGGTTGTTGAAGACGCGAGCACAGCGACAAAACGACGCCGAGCAGCAGATCAAAATCACACTCCTTTCCCTGATAAATTTTCGAGGCCAACAAGACCAGAATATTTGGGCTACGGATGGCTCACTCATCGTGTTACCCACAGGACTCACATCTGCGGCGGCAGCGGTTGTAGGGCCATACTCGGCGGCTCGTGCGGCACTACCGGCGGGCGCGACTATCATGCAGGCAGAGGTGACAGCCCTGATCATAGCGGCACTGACCTCACACTTAGAGACCTCACATTTTGGGTCAGCAATTCAGGTTGTCGCAGATCACCTTACCTCCGTCAAATTCGCTGAGAATCTGAAGAAAGATCAAGTTGCACCAAAGAAACCGAGGGCCGCATTTGCACACTACACTTGGCTCGAACACCTGCTGAGAACGAGTGATTCGATACAAATACGGCACGTTAAAGCCCATACGGGTGGCGGAGACGAAGCATCGCGTGCAAACACTCGAGCAGATGAGGCGGCGAAATCGGCACACACTCAACCTGACTTCTTCGTGCTTTTCCCGGACTTTGCACTCCCACAATGGACAATCCAGGCATCCCTTGGCGAGCAAACTGCTTGGATAGAGGGTGATGTGATCAAGAAAATCTACGACCTACAAGAAGCATGGCAAATCAAATCGCTGCCCCAGAAGATCGGTAACGACGTTCAATTGCTACTCCAAGTCGCTCATTCCGCAGGACGGTATCCTTACCTTCGCGCAATTTCGACGTAAGCAGCGCAAACACAACTCCAGCTGCGGGCACACATCCTTCCCACCGCCTCGCGATGCTCAGAACGATTCGGTACGTCGTCTTTGTGTACTATTTGTGGATTGGCAGAGGAGACAGAGAAACATGTTTTCAGGGAGTGCGAGGCAGGTCGTGAACTGCGGGAAAGAATTGGACAGGACTTGTTTCAGATAACGCGTAGGGAACTGGAGATGAGACACCACGAATGGACGGGAGCACAAGTATACGAGCTTTCCAATTTCGCTGCAGGGCTAGTAATGGGACATCTATGGTGGTATGCGATGCCGATGATCCCAAAACCTGACATCTACTGGGCCCTCGATGAGCGATCTCGGATGCGGCTGGATCGGACATGGCATCACGAGCTTATAAAGGGAGCCGGACGGTTATGGGCGGCGAGAATGAGGAAGTGGTGGGCACTGCAAAGGAACACGGAGCAAAGGAATTCGCATTAGTGACAGAGGCGGTGGTGGCGGCATTCCCCACCTGCCTTTGAGGGCGGGCGCTGAGCTGGACGAGGGAAAGACTGATGTAAGCCCTGGAATGGGGGGCATCGGTCCTGGTGACAGCAAGGTGACGGCCTACGTGACATGAATATGGTGGTCCAGCGGATCTAGCAATTTGTTAGATTCTGTCTTTAAACAAGACTAGCTGGAATATATGGATTAAAACATTAAAACATTCATTCTGCTATGTCGCAGATCGATAAGGGTGTTCACATTTAAAACAGGCGAGTGATAGGGGGGTCTCCTATTCTGTCCTTTTACGGGCGCAAAGGACAGTATCCGGTATTGGCTCCTTCTCAGGGTCATTACGAAGGGAAGTGACGTGTAAGGAATTCGTATCACTGTGAGGAATTCGATCGGAGTCCAAGTGTAAGAGAAACGAGGATTGCTGAGGTCATAGAGGTGAGTTAGTGGGTTGGTTGGGCAGTTCGGTAGTTGGTGGGAAGCATTGCGTCCGTGCGAGGCTCGTCGGATTAGGAGGAGCGGCTTGGAGGCTAGCGTGGTTTTACAAAACAGGAGGTGATGTATGGGGGGGGGGGGGGGTTTCAGAGTAGTAAGGTAGGAAGATGTGGTGGGAGGCAAGGCGTCCGTGCGACGCTCGTCGGGTTAGGAGGAGCGACTTGGAGGCTAGCATGGGTGTGCAATGCAGGTAGGGATGTAAAACGAGGTACATGTGCTTTAAGAGAGGGAGAGTTAGCTCTAGGTGATAAGGTGGAGAGAGATAGCACTCGTCGTTTCTAGAGGAGGTTCTGTCTGCACCATCCGGATGGGGGCCTCCCTCGTCGCGTTGCCTAGATGGGCAATGGGGGTAGGAAGGCACCATGGGTGAGAGAACGACCATTCGATTACTGTAGGAACGATCGAATGCTGCTGTTGAGTATGGATTCCTGAGCTGTCAGCTGGCCGAAGGGGGGTCGGAGGCTGGGGTGGTTTCGACGCGGTCGCACAGGCTGCGAGAACACGTGTCACGTGGCGCGTGATGTGCATTCCGAACGGTTGTAGGGTTGTTGGCGATACTCGAGTAGGTACGGTACACGGTACGGTACCGGTGATAGTCTTTTCGGCCTTTGCTGCAAGATTTTGACGCGGACAGCTCAAGCGCGCTGGTCTCGGCCTAACGGGGCCCGCTCGCGCTTCACTCTTCGAACACGCATTCTTTGGACCCTGTGCCAGCACGCACTCTTCTCGGCCCCCTTGGGCCTCCCGCCTTGCTCACCCGCTGGCGCGCGCGGGCCCTTCCTCTCCCTCTCCCTCGTCGTCCCGCACGCCTTAGCGTTTCGTGTTGTGGTTCCGGCACACCCCCTGCCAGTCTCTACTCACTCAAAGTGGGTAACATCCCTCGTAAGCCCTCTGCCCTTGTTGGACAGTTGGACTGATGAGCTAGCCTGCCACTACGTTGTAAGCAGCCGCCGTACCCGCTGCTTTGCAAGGTCGTATCGCACCCACTGCTTAGAGCAAGGGCGAACTTTTCGAGACTCGCACTATCGCGGCTCGCTGTTTCTAGCTAAGGTTCGCATTCCGGATCACGACTGTCCTTGTTGGGCATGTTGCCAAATTCCTTGTCCTTGTTGGGCAAGTTGACTCATGGGGCTACCTTGTATACAGACCTCGTTTGGCCGCGTCTACCTACCGCGTCGCCTTCCTCCCCTGCCATCACCCTGCGCTTTTCGAGCAAAGGTATGCCCTATCCCCCAAGTCAGTTGCAGTGTTTTAGTTACTAATCGGACCTGCGCTCTTTGAGCAAAGCCGATCGACCATTTTTTTGAGCTCCTCCCTCCCACCCTACTTGTTCATAACTCCTGTTTAGAAAACCCTCCGTTTGTTACGGAGTGCGGGTTTTTCTCTTATCACTGCAACTCGACTCTTCCATCCTAAAACAAACGCCACAAACGGCGCGCACTATGGAGGAGTCGAGGTGAGGTAAGGTAAGGTAAGGTGGTCTGAGGGGTCTGCGGATTTGGCACCCCTTTCTGGCTATGATGAGATGTCCACACAAGCTGTCGGGACAGTTCGGCCTGTTGAAAATGATGTTCATCGAGCTTATCAAGCAAATCTCACGGCTTCCCGATCCGTCCGTCCGAGTGACCCACCGGCCTCGGCGTGATCAAGCGAAGCCCGAACAAAGAAAGACCTCCTCTCCCATTTGGGCCGGCGCGCTCGGACTCGGAACCGAGAAGGAAAAAATTGTTCCCAGGGCCTTGTCAAACCGCGCAATGTCTCCTCTGGTAGAATTCAATAATTGAGCCGTTGAAATGGTATCGTCGTACATCGATGCACCGCCGTGCACAGGCAGCTGACGGTGCCGCCTCCTCCTCGGAGGTGCGCGGGTCGAGCCGCGGGGTAAGAGCACGGGCGAGTTTCAGGGGCACTGACTGCGCGCATGCCCTCGCGGCATCCTCATGTCCCCTGAGGGCGTCCTTGGAGCTTGGACACTAAACCCTTGCGATCCCTGCTCTGACCTCTTCCATCCCTCACCCCCGGCAGTCAGCACCATGTCGTCTGGTGCACCCGACTTTGATGGCGCCGAGTTCGCACAGTCCGATATGCGACTGCTCCTATCGGACGTCGAGTACAAGCTCACGCTGGTCCCAAAGGGGTACCCAGACTGGCAGCGGGTCACGGCACCCACGCTCGAGACCCGCATCCCCTTCGTGGACGAGACCGGTGCCGCTCTCGACCCGGCTCGTCTACGCCGTCATACCAACGACGGCACCCCTCCCATTTCCGCCATGGGTATCCCAAGTGCGTCTTCCCTCGCACCTCGCACTCCTGCTCTGAACACGAGACTCGTCCAGCCAGACGAGGGCTCGGTCCACGCCATGACGACGCTTGTGTATCGCAAGACGTTGGACCCAGTCGCAGTCCATTACAAGATCGGGAAGAAGACTTGTGTCTTTCTTCCCGATATCTTACAGGCTCAGACGCAATTTGTGATCGGAGGTGCCGAGGAGCACCCCAGGTGGCTGCAGCTTGGCGACCTGCAAACTGGGGCGCCGCTGGAGCAAGCCGTCGCCGCTCTCGACAAGGCCCAGGAAGAGGGAAGGGGGAAGGGGTGGGGAGCCGCTGGGGCGAGGCGATCGCTGCGCAGTGGCAACAGCGCGCATAACGTGGGTGTAGAAAGTGAGTTGAAGCTCTCTCGGGCTTCTTACACTGCACTCTGTTCTTGGTCCGGAGACTAACGAAGTTCCACTCGGTTAAACCTGCAGTGGCCCATACCTCCATCCCGGGCCCCTCGCACACCCTCGACCCTCGTGCTCTTCCCTTCCTTGCTCCCTCGCATTCATCCACTTCCATCGACCCAGGTCCCTCGCAACCTCTTCGACAGCATGCTCAGCCTACCCCATCTCGCTCGTCGGCAGCGGATGATCACCGAGTTTGACGTCCGATCGACAACGACTCTGACGCAATCGAGCTCGCTTCCGATGACGATGCGATGGGTGGCAAGGGGAACGGCAAACCCAAGGGCAAAGGAAAAGCGAAGGCTGCGCCACCGCCGACCAAGAGGCAAAGGGGAGGATGAGCTTTGCTCGCATTGCCTCGCAGCTCCCAACTAGCCTGTCGCTCGAAGGCGAGCTTGCACGCGGTTATTTTGGTACGTAATCTTTTTTCGTGATGCTCGCCTTTTGTATGGGTTTTCATCTTGCCCGCCACCACAGCCTTCCGACTGATCTGACTTTTGTCTCACACCGAAACGTGGAGTGTCAAGCATTTGGCCATGGTACAGCTCGTGGGCAAGGAACGCTCAAACAAGAAAGTGGCCAGGATGCTGAAAGTACTGCCTGGGCTAATGCGGCCGAGGTCCGACAGAACCCAAAGTCCGAGTGTGTTACACTGGACCAACAAGCCCGGCCACCGCATTCGAAGTTGAGGAGCGCGGCCCGACGGAGGGCCCCCAACGCCGGACCCCCACCTTGTTTCAGCTTTCGACCATCTGCCAGCGGCTCCACCATCTCCTTAATCACGCATCCCCGGATCATACAAGCCCAGTTTTGCCGGGTATGTTGCATCTCGTTTCATGTGCAGTGTGGTCTCCGAGTCACGACGTCGCACCAGCCTGGTGCCGCCACCGGCGCTGTTGACGAGTGGGGGGGGGGGCTGTTTGAACTGATGCAGTGCGCTGATGTATGTCCCTCGTCGTTTCTTCCATTTTTTCCCATCACCCTTTCCCAACACTCATCTATCATCATCCCACCCAGTCGAGTCTCGTCATGGGCATCGATAATGGAGCGCCGTTCCTGCACCAATCAATCGCCGAGGAGCCTCGCAGCCTCGTGGGCACGGCCACCGACCCCGCTCGACTCCTGCCCATCGATGGTGATAAACTCAAAGGTAGCTTGTGGACTTTCTGCACCGCGTGGTTTCACTCGAACAAATCAAAAAACTTACCTACTTTGCGCCTCTCGGTTGCTTTCACCACGGCTCTTAGTTCTCCTTATCGGTGCGTCCACCGCGTTTCGCGACATCTGGATCTCGACTGCCGGCAGGAAGCACGTGGCCGTTCGTTCATCGACATCGTGATCGCAAGACTCAAGGTTCTAAAAAAAGATCAATCATCTCTACAAGTCGTCGTCATCCTCGACAACGCGAAATGGCGACCCAAGCTCAAGGAGGCGACGGTTAACGTGCGTGCCGAACGGTCGACGAGCGTGCCGGACAGTGTCGACGTCCGCTTCGGCGACTTTCGCACAAAGCCGATCTGCTTGTCCTCGGAAGAGGTACAGGTACTCCAAGAACGTCTACCCCAACCTTCGGCGCCCAACGTCAACTCGGATCAGATCCATGTATGGCGAGTCGGCTCGGGCATGACTTTCGTCATGGCTCGCACTGAAGCGGACACCTACATGTGCGCATCGGCACGACGTGGCCACATCATCGACGTGCGTCTCGACCCGCAATCCACTTCGACCATACGATAAACGGAACGGCTTCTTGATCCCATCAACGTAGTGTTCGTAGTCGTTTTTGACAATTCGCGAGTCCTTTTTGCCTTTTTGTTGGAAGCGGAGCCACAGCCGGGCGGTCGAGCGCGTCGCTGCGTTGGTCGCGAACTAGTCCTGGTACAACAATCCCGACGTCTCGATCGGCTCCGCGCTCGACCGCCCGGCTGTCGCTCCGCTTCCAACAAAAAGGCAAAAAGGACTCGCGAATTGTCAAAAACGACTACGAACACTACGTTGATGGGATCAAGAAGCCGTTCCGTTTATCGTATGGTCGACCGGGATCCTCCGAGAAGCCCAGCCGAGTCGACGATTTGGAGCGCCAACTCCGTGAACGTGCCATTGCGGCAGCTCCTGCCCCTATCCCTTCCGAACGCCAAGCTCTCATCGAGCGCCAGGACGTCCTGGAAGCGATTCCGAGACGTCCCCATCATCGACAGTCGCATCTGGCTACCCTCGATCCACAGCCCGACTGCACGTCAAGAGTACTGGCAAGGCTGCAAGAGCATTTGCGCAAAAAGTTTAGCTGCAAGAGCATTCGCGCAAAAAGTTTAAGACCCAGGTGAGTCGAGTTCAATCCTGCATCACGTGCGTCGGACGGAGATCGACAAAGTAGCACTTTGGCTGACGGACCCCCCTTCGCTCGCCGATGATCGTAATGCTTTTTGTTGCGCAGCACAACGTCGCACCCAAGGACCTCATTTCGAGCTGCGAGGACAATTCTACAAAGACCTCTATTAAGCTCTGCAAGACTCTGTCATGATCTCTGTCGATCTCGGCCATGCTCGCCCGGTCACCGCCGTCGCTCGGGTCTTTACGCACGACGGGACTGCGGCCTTGGAGACGTTCCGATTCGGGAAAGAAGGGCCTGAGGGTATCACAGCCCAAGCGAATCGGAAGGGTGCTCGTCAACGCGCCAACAAAACGCGTCGCATCAACGAAGCCTTGCAAAAGAACAAGCTCGCGTGGTGCCCACTTGCCACGAAGCTCGGCCTACCCCTTCGCCACACTTACGACGCGATCTCGGTCTCGAGCACCCAGAAAGAAGACACTGTCGATCTTGTACAAACAGACCCAACAATTTGCAAAGGTGTTTGGTCTTGAGAGTATGGGTGAGTTCGCGCTGGCAACGATTCCCAGTGTAGTCCAAGGGGATCTGCTCGCAGCCTTCAAGTGGTCAATTGGGTGGACTACGCTGACACCGTTTACGAACTCGTGCCCACGCGATCCGACACCTGGCAGCCGCAGCCCGTCGACCCAATCAGTCAACTTCATCTCCACCCACCCATCCCGAGACCGCAACCTACGGCGACCTACTCTCAAAGGAGTCGCGACCCGTCTTCCTCGTCCTCGGCAACGGCTTCACCAGCCCTGGACCCAACCCGTCGGGCGTATCGTACGCCCATAGCTGAGTCAAGATGCTGTACCGCTATCTCCAGGCGCTCGGGCTCGAGTACATCGGCTTCTACACCGGGAGCGAATACTTGACGTCGAAACTGTGCTGGCATCTGGACTGTAGGAACACGGACGGCACGAGGAGTTGGTAAGTTTGCCATGATCGGGCCCTCGATCAGTGTCGTTTTTGCCGAGCTCGAAGCACCACTGCACACTCAGCTGGCACTGACGCTCGCGCCGTATCGTGATCTGCCTCCGCAGGGTCGGACTTGCCCTGCGACCAAACGGCTCCACCTGTTTCCGCGTTGCCCTAGGCGGTGGAACCTGCGTCCACATGCCTGCCGACCGGGACATCATGGGATCGGGGAACTGCCTGAATGCGTTCGAGCATGAGATCCTATGGGGCCGGCACCCGTTCTTCCGGTCGGCTCCCGCCGCTGTGCAAGCATCGCAGGACCAGCAGTAAAAGTCTTCAATGGGGAGTATATGATAGCAGTAATTAGCTTGCAATGTTCTGTGAAAGAGTAAGAGAGAGAGCCGCGCCAGTCTTGGCCTCCGGAGACTCAAGTTTTTGGAGAATCTCGTGATTCTGCCACTCAATAGAAGACCTTCATTAGACCAAGTCCACGATAAGAGAGAGAAACAAGTTGGGCGAGGCTCGATGCATTGCCTCGCTATCGCACCTCACTGGCGCTGGTGCCTCCCTTCCACTTCTTGCCAACGCGCTCGGCGGACCGGTATGCGAACTGATCGCCAACGAAGGTCGAAAGACAGCTTTCGAGACAAAGTGCCGACATCATCCTTTGCATCGAGGGGTAAAGTCAAATTGCCGATTCTCAACCTCGATCACTCCCACTATCGTCCCCCAAGTCGTCTTCCCTCCCCTCCATACCCTCCCTCCCATTCTCCAAAATCACCCCTTTGGCCTGCGCGGTCGCCTTGACGGTGAACAACCAATGCTCGGTCCATCCCACATCGGCACAAGTACTGCCAAGCTTTTGCCGACCACCGCTACTCGTGTGAGCCCCCTCACCTTGTAAAACCATCTCGGGTAATGTCAGCCTCGCGATGGGTGAGGGGTCCGAACGCATCCTTGCCAAAGCGGAATGGATCGCCAGAGGTGTGAACGCCGGTGCACCGTGGACGAGCAGATGCTCGAGGTTGGTCGAGGGCAGCAGAAGGATCGCCGGGGAGATGAGCGAGCCCGAGACGTGAATGACTCGGAGCCGAGGCAGGCTCGCAAGGGAAGCATCGAGTGGGAAGTTGGTATCATCTATCAAAATAGGTCAGCGACACAGAACAATATACGTCAAATTTTGCGGGCGTACCTTCGTCCTTGGCTCCGAACCAACTTCCTCCGACTCTGAGCTCGACCAGATTCGGACACCGTTTTAGCACATGCGTCAAACCTCGCTTCGATAACAACGACGAGCACCACAGCGTAAGCTTCCTGAGCGTCGTGACATTCCCGAGGAGGTGCAACAAGTCCGTGTTGGTGATGTTGACTTCGATCAGGACGACTTCGGTCAGTCGCAGTTGGTGAGGCGCCGTGGGAGGGTTCGTCGATGAATCGGACGAGATGCCGCACAGTCTCAATGTGGTCAGGGAGCGCAACGAGGCCAGCGGTTTGAGCAACTGGCTGACGCTCCACATACTCGTCGACTTGCGCGGTCGCCATCCGACATCCATCCCTTCGGCTCGACCGACCCCGGGTGCCCCTTCTCGACTTGGGTCAAGGTCCTTGACGAGCGTGTGGAGCATTTTAAGATCGACGAGCGCCGAACAGAGCGACTGGGTCCACGCGGTTGCCTCGGCGGGAAGGCAGATCGTCAATGACAACAAGGTGCGACACGAACCAATAATGCCACATAAAGAGTGCATCGAATGAAACAGGAACCATCCTGTTGACGCGAGAGCCAGAATCAGTGAGCCGCGCGAGACGAAGGTTTTGATCTCGGGCGTCGGGTACTCACCAACCCATTGGGAACTTGTCTTGGCCATCATTCCCACATCTGCTACAATCGTCTTCACGGCCCTGTTGACATCATTTCCATGGAGGGTACGATGCATCGCATGCGCATGCACTCGAGTATCGATCCGGAGATCTCGGTACATATGCAGGCGCACGTGGGGCAGCAGGCCCTTGCATACGAGCGCACAGCGGTACAGCGACGACAGGTCTGGCTCCGTCTTGGGCGAGAGGTGTGCCAAGATGAGCGCCAGCAGTTCGGAAGAGAGGTGCGTCAATCGGTCAGGAGGCGAGTAAGGTGGGGCGTCCACGTCGGGGCTGTACGAGCCATCGTAGAGCTCGGACAGTTGCGGTGAGGTCGATCGAGAAGATTTGGGCGAGATGGGGGCCTTGCGCGTGAGTCTACGTGCGACCAAACCTTCGGTGCGAGCTGCTAGTACCGGTTCCGCACCGTCGGAAGATGATCCACCCACGTCCGGATGGTCTCCTAACCGAAGTCGACGAGCCGAGCTCGGGACCAAAGCGTGGGCCGAAGCGGCGACAGACGTGGAGGCGTTCGCATTCGAGCTTGATGCTGCGGTAGCGCTACGATGGGAGCTTGATCGTCTTGCTACCTTCCTTGAGTCATCAGCTGCCCCTTGACCGCTGGCTGATGTAGTTGCGACTGCGGCCGACGCTGCGGTTGATCGACGTGTCGGTCGCGAGCTCGTCATGGGTGCTGCTCACTCTCACTCGGCCCTCAATCGCACCGAATGTCCAGCCCGGCGTCGGTCGTTCAGCTCTGGTTGGGACAGTCAATGATGACGAGTGGGCAGAGGCCGCCCGGAACTGTGGGAGGAGGACACGAACTATTGTCAGTACACGCTGGGTCTCTACACACCGCGCCAAGCATCGCAAGCGCTCCGGCTGGGTCGGTCCACCATGCCCGAGGGCCACGTGAGGCGCCACCTCGCGCGGGTCGGCCACCGACGACTCCTGCGTTCGACACGGCAAGAGGTGCTATGAGCACACTTACCTGGTAACTCGCTGCTGGGGGTAGATATGGAAGACTCGCTTCTTTCTCCGGCGCTCTTGTAGCGTTGGCCGAGTGGTTGACAACCGTTGGCTCTCTTTGTGCGCGACTTTGACCAGACCTGCAGCTGAGAACTAGCTGAGACCGATCGGCCATTGTTCTCCCGCTGAGGCCAGTTGAGGCCACCACTACTGTAAGGTATGCGCCTCTGATGTGCATAAAATACAATCTGTCGTTCTTGACCGCTAGGCTAAAAAGCAAGTCGCAACTAGAACTCGACAGTTCTAGCTACTCAGAGCCTACTTATGGGGCTGTTCTGAAAGGCATCCCTGTTGCTTTATAACCTCTTTTAGCTCTTTTTGTAGCGGTCCCAGCCAACCCGCAACCCGAAGGATTGCAATTTATGAACCCCAGTAAAATAAAAAATAAATAAAAAACCACGGCGCCAGACGGCGCACGGCGCCTACTACCCACGCCCAGTACGCGTGTCGAGGGCGATCATGGCATAATTCGCAATGGTCAACAAACACCCAATTACAAGACTGTTGCAGTTCGCAGAAACAGATGGAAAAAACCTGAAAAAGAGGAAAAAGAAGATAAGGCCTGCGTGTGATATGTAACTGACAGCGAAATAAAACACCGGCCCCACGACCAGCCGGCCCCCTCGAGTCCTGAGCAAAGTAACCCACCGTCGAAACCGGATGCGCGCGACGATGCGCTCCTCATTTCGGGAAATGGGGTTTGAAATGTATTTTTAAGTCGTGCAAACAGTTGAAATCGCCGCGTCTATCCCCGTTCGAGCACCACGCTGATACCGTCGTTAAAACACCCGAATCTGCACAGTGCAACATCCGTCGCCGTAACGAATCTACGTGAATCCTGAGCCTAATCATCACCCCTATAGACCCAACTCTTCTTCCGCTCCCAAGGTCCGCCTATTGTCCTGCTACTCGAGTTCGTCCAGCTCGCCCCCTCGTCAAAGGTGACGACCGGTGACCGCATCGGCAGTTCCAATTCTCGCCTCCGATCGGCCTTCTCCTCCGATCGACCCATGACCCAAAGGACCATAAGGCCCATGAGAACGAGGATGAAGAGACCGACGCAGACGTAAATGATGATTTTCTGTATGGGTCGAGAAGCGCAGCACGGAGATGGGCAAAAGTCGGCGAAGACGGGTCGAATACGGAAATTTTAGCTTCTGCGTAGCACCCTGGGACAACACCATAGAGAAGTAGAGCATACCGTCGTCTCTGGAAGTGCCATACATTTGTTCACAGGGCTAAAATGCGTCGTCGAGTAGCTTGTAACGCTCGAGCCAACCGCAGCTGCGGTCGCGGTGGCTTCCGAGGCCAGGGACTTGGCGTTCGAGACGACCTTCGAAACTGGAAGAAGTTCAAGCCTGCTGCATCAGTACTCTGCCGGCTTTTCAAGTGTGCCGACTGCATTAAACTCACTGATAGTCACGAATGCCGATGGAGCTGTAGCCTGAGCGCTGATGACAGAAGTCATAGTAGTACGGTTCCTGGACCGATCGGATATGTCCTGGCTTCGAGCTTGCGACGGCTCGGGAGTGGGGGTGGCTTGAGGGGCCCGGAGAAGGCGCGCGAAGGGCGGGGCACGAGTTGGCTGGCGGGCTCGAGCAAGTCCGACGGATCGAACTTTAAAGTTCAAGCAGGTTCAAACGAGTGTGTGAACGTTCTCCAAGGAGAGGCCGAGAGAAGGCTTAGACGAGATACAGGAAACGACGGTCAAAGGGAAAGAGGCGAAGTGAAATGAGAATGGCACTACTAGGCACCGAGCGACTCGGAGGCCGCTCGCTGGAGTGAGGGAAGTTCGCCGAAGGCGCAGCGCTCAGCTCTTAAAAAAGGCCCAGAGGGGGCCTCACTGCACCGACTTCTCGCGCCGAACCAATTTGTCTAGCGGGGTGCGACGTCGCGGGCGAGAGGTCATTCTAGGTTCTTCTGATCGCCATGTGCGAAGTCTGTTCGGCCATGATTAAAAGTCGGTGCACGGCCTTGGGCTTCCATCGTCAGAGCGCCGGCGAGACCGTTCGCTCGAGGAGGCTGGAGGTGGCGCCGCGGGCCGGAAAAGGAAGGTCGCGAGCATGCACTGAGACACTTCCCGCATCGAGTGCACGGACGCTCATCGGCCCCTCGTCCGGTTCATGGCCCCGTGTTGGCCCATCCAGAGACGTCCGGCGGTCATCAATCAACATCGATAGGGGCTCTGGGTCGGTTTATGGTGCGGTCACTGCCCTGCGCCTAGCTTCTCGCGCACGCCCACTCTCTGCGACCCGTCGAATTTACGGCGAAAGGACTGCGAGTCCAAGTTCTCGTAGGTGAACAAGTGGTCTGTAGTTCCTAATCATCTCCACTAATCGTAACGTGTACGGGGTGTCGTGGACTCTAGCACTCCTCTGCCGGATCTGAGGCCTCTAATTCGGAGCCTCCTCCTGCTCAGTCTCATCTAGCTCGCTTGAGTCTGAATCATCGTCACCACCATTAAACATCTGCGGGTTAAAAAAAAACAAAAGAGACCAGTCAGCTGCCTTGACCCGATATGCCCAATACGATCACCACGGCGCAACTTACAACTCCCCGACACCAGAATTCGCCGCCTGTGGGGAAGTGCGGTAAGGAAGCAGCAGTTATCGCGTCAGCATCGGCACATCCTCGTACACGGACCTCCACAATCTGCTCAGCTTACAATAGCATCGAAACTCTGGTCTAGCTCGCATTCGCCTTGCATTCGCCTTTGCGCGATATTGTCTCAGCAACGTCTTGTATTGGGCTCGGGTTTGGTTAGGTGCTTGTTTGAATTCGGGGGACGATTCCGAGTGGTAGCTGTAAACGGAAAGTACAATTCGTCAGAACGTGCAGCGTTGACCGAGCAACAACTTTGCGACTTACGAGATCCTGATCTCTTCCCCCGGTTGGATGTCCCGACTGGCGAAGAGAACGAGCAAGGGCCGTTCGACGCGACCCTCATCGACGTAGACCGGCCTCGAGATGGCATTGAACTCCGAGCACGAGTGGTTACAGAACCGGGTCCAGTTCCCACGCAAGAACGCATCGACGCAATATCCGAGTTCCTTGTTCCAGACTCGTTCCCTGTATTGCACGGCGAAGGCAGCGAGGTCCCGCCCGTATTTTTGGGCCTTCTTCGTTGCATTCCCCGACAAGGGCTTTCGCCCCTGGGTGCGGTACAAGTGGTCCTTGCCAGCTTCTTCGGGGATATGGAAGTGGTCCAAGTCGTAGATGTAGTTCCGGCAAAGCTTGTCGTAGACCTCGACGCGTTCGGGAGTGTTCGAAGTCGGGATCTGTTCGCCCGCGTAGATCGCTAGAGATTCTCCGCGACGGATGACGCGACCGCGATAGACGGACCCCCCATCGGGCATAAATGGCATCGACGATTGGGGATCGAGGTCATGCGAGGGTGGGTTACGCACCCCCCATCCTTTCATAGGACCGGTCCAAAAGATGTCGACGTCGACCGATCGTTTCTTACCAACGACGTGATTCACGCACGTATCATCGCAACCGCAGCCGGCGTTGCACTCCCAAATCGGATCACTGCAACCAAAAACTTCATGGTTCAACGTCCCATCCGGCTCCCAAGCAAACGAGTCGTGACCCGAGCGCTCGTTCTCCGTGCCGATTGTTCGACTCGCTTCCCGTTGACGCTGCCGACAGGCGCATCGTTTGAGATTGGCCGGGTCGCCGCAGTTGCCTTCACAGTCGCACGAAGAAGGTGCTTCCGGGGCCGAGCCTTGAGGAAGGATGACACGGTTCGTATAGACGAACTCGAACGGCGGCGAATGGGGCTTGCCACCATCAACGGGAGGGATCACTCGAATGCGACACGGCGCGCTCAGTTCGCTGCTGTTGACGTCCGCGATCAAGGATTCGAACAAGAGCGTGTGGCTACTGGTGTCGTACCGAGGGTTCTTGTCCGCCTTTTCGCCGGTTTGCATCTCGAAAGCTCGGGCGTTGAGTATAAGCTGGATCAAGGTCGCCCTTACGTCCGACTTTTTCTCGTCTTCGAGCTCGGGACCGAGAATTTGTCGCTCTTTCGGCGGTCGCGCGGATTCGAGCAACACGAACTGCAGGAGGTTACCAGAACGTGTTCAGTCAAAGGCGACCTACCATACAGGCCTACACTACCCCACACATCTGGACTGACCTTCTCAAACCGCTCCTGCAAAGAGTCTATCTCCTCGTTGACTTGCGCCACTTCCTTATTCACCTCACGCACGAATTGATTCACATCTTCTACTTGCGCCAATACTTCGTGATCCACCTTCATATCGACCTCCATCAGACCATTCGGTAGCGTCTGCAAAGGGGCTTTGATGACTCTCTTGGACTTGCGCCGCTCCCGGGTCCCCAATTTGAGTTCGTCCTTTTTGCCGACCAATCGACGCTTCTTGACGATCGTCAAATTTAGAGCCGAGCGGCCCTCGATCGAGGCGGGATCCAGCGGAACCTCAGCATCGGAAATCTTGTCGGTTCGAGTCATTCTTGCCTCGATGGCATGTTGTGCCCGCTCTCGCTCTCGTCGTAATCGTTGCGCTTCGGCCCTTCTGGTTAGTTCCGGCTGCGCTGACGTGGGATCGGGGTGAAGATGAGCAGCAACTTGGGAGCCAGCAGGGACCGTCGAATCGACTTGGGTAGCGACAGCAGGTTCCTCTTGCTCCATCTCATCCCACTTTTGATCTATCGCCTGGATGCTGTCAGGACACCCAGGCGGAGCAGACGGCTCCGAAGGGGGTCGAGGGGCTTCGGCTTCGGCTTTGCTTTCAGGAGTCGAGTCAGGAGTCGGATTCTGGTCGACCAAAGTGCTCATCGGTGGGGACGAAGATGACTCAAAAAGGTTGGGCGACTTTTTGGTTCGGTTGATCTTGCCTTGTTTCGGTGTGGGAGCGAACAGATCCGCAGCTCGAGTTGAGGAATGCGCTGTCTTGGCCGTCTGAGCTGCGCTCGTCGAGGGTTCCCCGGTGAGGTTGGGGTGGCTCGGACGACCGGGGCTTCGCTGGGGAAAGGCAGGGCAGTGATCGGGCGTTATTCGATGCATCGAAAACACAGGAGATTCTCCCTCATCGTCGGCCTCCATCTCCCGATCAGAGTCTGGATCGGTCCATTCCGACGCTCGCGCTTTGCCCTTGTCAACGGTCAAGGACGAATCCGAGGCGAGAGATGGCGAGATCGTCGCAGCCGGTGTGGGAAGCGCAGCAGCAACGTCTTCTTTCCCGGGGAGCTTTTTTGACGGTGATCCGAAAGGTGCAGGAAGATCGTCCTCGCTCGAATCCGTGTCAGAGTTCAACCCGAGATCGTTCGAACGACGAGTTTGGGCTTGTTGTGGCAGAGCTGAAGCTGCACGAGTGGGTGACCTCATCGGGGACAGTCGAGTCGCGTCTTGTTTCGGAGGTGATTGACTTGGGTGCCGTACTGGACCGGTCGGAAAGGTTTCAGACTGTGTTGGAGGAGATTGTGGAAGGCGAGAGAGCCGATCTTCGGGAGCGTTCAATCGTCGAGGTATGGCTTTTACCCATCCTTCGTCGCCACTCTTCAACAGGCTTGACGACAAGTTGACTCGAATAGTGTTCAGACGTGTGGGATTCGGTCGAGCTTTCCATGACAACGACGACGACGAAGGTTTCGACTTGGGGATAAACAGGCGGGACTTGGAAACGGGCGGGTGAGGGAGCACATGTTGACTGGGGCCCACGGAAGGCAGCCGGGGCACGGGCGGTGGTACGTCCGAGAGGGGTAACAGCTGCTCGATTTGGACCTGGGACGTACTTGCGACGATGCTCCCTTGGTTTGAGGGCTGGTCCTGCCAATTTCATCAGCGGACGGGCGGGCGTAAGTAGGTTCAGACAGGGTTTTCGCACCCCGGGAGGTCGCGTACTGACCTCGACAAGCCCTTTGCGAGGAATCGACGTAGACAAGGACGGGGGCGCCGATGGGGTGAACGAGGTCAAGTTTTGAATTCCCTGAGGTGCAGGTAGATCGTCGCCACTTGATTCGTGGCGCGGTGCGGGTGGAACCACCACGGCCGGCGCACGCTTGGGAGACGACCGCGAAACGACGGTGATTTCGAGCTCACTGTCATTCGAGTCGCTGCTGTCCTCATCGTCGTCGTCGCCGCCATCCTCGTCGGAGGAAATGACAAGATATCCGGCTGGTCTTGCTTCGGCCTGCTTCTGCAGTGACTTTCTCTGGAGGGTGGAGGCTGTCGAGGCTGTCGAGGCTGTCGATGTGGGATGGGGTGAAGCGTCGCGAGCACTCGTCGGGGTAGCCGTGTTGGAGGTCGACGCAGGAGGTGGTGATGCCCGCCCGGATCTTTTGGCCAAGGTAAGAGTCTTTAAAGCCATGGGGCTATGTTTCGGACAAGGAGCTACGATCGTGAGGTCGTCATCGCTGCCGGCGTCGGATCCCCGGTCCGAGCTGGAGCTGGTGGTGGTGGTGGTGGTGGTGGTGTGGTCGTCGTCGGTGATGGCGAGCACCTCGAGCGCCGAGGTTGCAGGTCGACAGTCGATGATCTCGAGATCTGATCCGGATTCTGATGATCCAGAACTGAGTTCCGAGGCCGAGTCGGACGAGGTGTCCATCCGCTCGACGACGGTCGCCATCACGCTCGGATGCCTTCCTTGCCTTGGGCTTCGGCGCCCTGGGATGAGCGTTCAGCTAAAGCACCATCAGTGGGAGCAGCCGACGAAGGGGAGAGCAGGATAGACGGCTCAGAAAGAGCCGAGAGGGTAGAAGAGCGACCGTGGGTCGGCTAGGGGCCGCAATGCTGAATGAACACAGCGAGAGAGCGGCCTTGGAGCTCGCCAGCACGGTTGAGCAGAGGTCGGTCCGGTCGCACGCTGTCGCACGCTGTCGCACGGCGCACGGTCCCGTTCTAAAGGTCGATACGGTCCGTGCGGGCCACGTTGGCGAGAACGTTCTCAGCTCCTGTAACCAAAGTCTAGCGTATGTGTTCACCCGTTATTTCTGCACACAGCTTCAAGCTGGCCCAACATGGTCATGCATATTCGGGAGCACCTGACCCCTCGCCGTGTGGGGTAGTAAAACCATTCGAGGGAAATCGGCATCAAACCACTGCAACCCGACTTGAATCATCGACTTACAGGCTGCAGTATGTACGAGTCCAGTCTATAATTTCAATCATGTTTTGGGGGCGAACGGGTAGATCAGGCATGGTGCGTAAAGTCATGCCCGATCGGAACTTGAAGCTCCGGATCCCCGACTCGATCGGCGGCACGAGTGGACCGGACGGAGCCGGACGGCGGCGCTCGAGCACAGTCGAGCACAGTCGAGCTAAGTCGAGCTATATACATAGTCGAGCAAGGTCGAGCCTGGTTGAGCACGCGCGCTGGCAGCTGGCAGGGCGTGTGGCGCCCTCGGTTTACGGTTGGACTCACACCACGACGTTCACCACCCGCATCGATGACGAGCATCGCCTCGTCCTGCACGTCGACCTGAAGACGCGTGCGTTCGTCGACGACTATCCTCTCCCATCGCTCTCCCATCGTCCCCGCCGAGAGCTTGTTCTCCCAACCTCCCTCGTGTGGCCGTTCGGATTCGCTGGCCGGCCTCGGTGACTCGGTCGTACCAAGCACAGCCGGATCCACGTCGTGCCGACCTTGCCCGGCCACTTTTGACGGCGACATCATCCCTGACCCCCTCACCCTCTGAACGATGTCGCCATGGTCCTACCTCGCCTCGTACCTCCCCTCCATCTCGTTGTCGTCGCTCCCCTTGCCGTCGTTGCCGGCCAAGCTGCAGCACCGATTGCTCGCGTTCCTGCTCAGGCGCTCGATAGGCAACTTTGTCAAGGGGCAATTCGACGACGAATCGATAGAGGCCGACCTAGGGAATGGTCTGGTCAAGTTGCAGGCGCTTGAACTCAACCCCGAGGTGCGTGTTCCCGACTCTGACCGTGGGGGCTCTCCCAAGTCACGCGACGATCACCGACTCTGCGTTTGCGGTCGCCGGTCAGCTCGACCCACTACAACCTTCTTACACCGCTGACGACCGTATGCAATCATTCTACAGGCCATAGAACCCCTACTGTCCGGACTGCCCTTCTCTTTCGTCGGTGGGACCATCGGCCAAACCATCGCGCAGGTCTCGCTCCCGTTATCCCTCTCGTCACGCCGAGCGCTGTCGTTGCAGGTGGACGACTTGTACATTACGCTCAAAGTCCAACCGTTTCGATCGAGCTCAAACAACGGATCCGATGTCGATCGAGATGACTTGCTGTCCGCGTCGCACGAAACTCTCGATGCTGGTAGCAGCAGTACGACTCGAGCCCGAGCCTCCCAGAGTCATCGCCGCCCCACATCGCCACCCGATCACCGTGAAGACGAGGACCAAGAAGATGAGCGAGACGAGGCAGCTTTGGCAGAGAGCATCTTGTCCGTCGCTGTCGCGTCCGAGTTTGTCAAGCATCAACTCGACGAGAAGGATGATGCGGCACTGCGACAGTCACTGCACCTCTCGTTCCATTCAGAGCCAGATCTCGAACTCCCCGGCGCCTTTGGGAGTACGCGTCGAGGCTCGACCACCGCCGGTCGAACCTCCATGGACGAGGAACAAACTCAAGAGGTCACGATGCTGGCCGGTTTGATCGATCGTATTCTGGCAAGATTGCAGGTGAGGGTCAGAAACCTCAAAGTCACGCTGCTATGGGAAGACGACGAGGAAGAGCACCAACTCGTCTTTAGCAGCGACGAGATCGTTTACGAGGAAACTGAGCGCGATCAAGTGCCTGACAACGACGGCTTGATCGAAGACGTCTTGAGCCAACACCAGCTGTCGATAATTAAGCCCGGAATTAGGCTCAAGACAGGCGTGAACCCGGGAAGACCTGGAACACCCCGACCGACTCAGCCAGCTGGCGACGATGACGCATCGTCAACCGAATCGGAAGAATCGGAAGAATCAGAAGACCAAGATCTGACGCCAGAACACGATATGATGATGTCTCAATCGATCGCGGATTTACGGACATCATTCATGTCCGCGCAGAGTTGTGCTGCTATGGGCGAATCCGTCTATGCCAGTGCGAGGGGATCCATCTTCGAGAGAAGCTCGTCCAACCAGTCCAGCATAGGAGGCCATCAGTCGAGTGACAACGACAGCGACAGCAACCCGTTTCTTGAGGGTGAGGCAGAGCCCATCGAAACCGACATTATATTATCATTCGGATCTGAGCCCATCGCGGTTTCGTTGACGTCCACCGCTACTCCCAAGTCACCAACGCCGGCAGAGCCCGAGGACCTATCCCCGCGATCTAACAGAGCAGCTCCGCCCAAGCTGGAGATTCGTTCGACCATTTCTGGACCAATCACTATGTTCGTCCTTCCAGATCAGATTCGATGTTTCCTCCAACTCGCCGAGCTCGTGACGTCACATCTTCCGCCGTCTACTCAAACGGTATCGCGAGCTACACAGGAGCAAGCTCGCTCGGCCTCTTTGAACCTGACGATCGCGATCGGCGTCAAGCTCTTCCAGCTCATTGTCGCCCACTCTCCCTCGTCAAGGACGCCCTCAGCAACCCAACTCGATACCATTTGGGCTCATCCAACCACATCCAACCTTCCCTGCGATCACCTGCGATTACGTCTTGAAGGGATGGGAGCCTTTGTCGAACGGCACTCTACAGATCCACCGCATACCATCTTTCCACTGCGCTCGTTTTCGCTCGTCGAGTCACTCTGTACTACGACAAGCGAAGGGCAGGTCAAGAACACCACTTTGCCGATCCTCGTCTCGGATCCAGACTTACAGAGGCAATATAATGTCGAGGACGCGTTCCCTACCTTCGACTTGATCGATTGGAAGAGGAACAAGCTTGCGGAAGGGAAAGGGTGGAGAACTCGTCTCAAGCCGAGACTGGGTATCAAAGCGATGAAGCCGGAGGAGCCAGCGCCCGCTGCGATAGTGACAGTGCAAAGCGGCTCCAGTGAGTCCCGCGAGAGTGTTATGACCGTGACATCTGCTGAGGTCCTACCCTTTCTCCGCCAGAATCCATACGATTACAGCCGATCCACTTGTTCCTCGATCTGAGCTTCGTCGAGCGGTTGCAAACCTTCGTCTCGGTCATCGGAACGGCCGACAGCAGTGGGCAGTTTGGCACTCGAACTCCTCGGCCCTCGACGCCCGTCGGTCTCAATCGCCCGCACGACAGGTCGGCTCCGTTCACTGATGCGAACCCGCCTGAGAGAGCTACATCGGGCCTAGACGTCAATCTTTCTGTGCTAAGAATTTCCATCCGTTGCCCACCGCCCAAGGGTAGCTTCGGTTGGGCTCGGGCTTGGGACGATTCCGTGAGGTCCGGCATCGTCGTGCTCGATTTGCACGACCTCGCCGTATCGCTTCTCCCGCGCTCGCCTGATGATCCCATTGGTACGACAACGATTTCCGTGACGCGTGCCTTGGCCTTCTTTGCGCCTCCGCCCAGCAATGATGATGCGTGGTGCACGGCTCGGGCCTTGCTGTCACTTACCCATCTCGCCCACCACCCTGTGGAGGAACGACCACGGGTGCCTTTGATCAAGATTCGACAGCAATCTGTTGAACTTGCAGGTCTAGGCGACTCGTCGCCCCAGTCCCCGACTTCCGCGGATACGAGCACAACGACCGTAGTTGAATGCTCGCTTCCTCTACTCCGTGCCTCGGTGGGCAAGATGACCCTGGACGGTCTTCAGCTGTTCGCGGATGACCTGGCCCAATGGAGCTTCCGCCTCGCCGATGCACGGATCGACGACAGCTCGACAGATTTTTCAATACGCTCGGAACGCAATCCCAAGATGATCAGCAGTCGATACTTTGGCGCGAAGAGCTTCTCGAGGGGTCGTGCGCGAGCCGACAGCGAGAGCGAGGACAGTAGTGGTGATCTTGGGGTGAGCGCGATGACCGTCAAAGTCGAGGTTACGGACCTCGTTCTGGACCTCTGGCTGGATAAACAGGTCCAACCGCCAGGTCCGAGCCACGAGGGGAAGCAGGCCCACAGGCACCTTCGAGCTCTCGCTGCCGACGTCGACATCGACCTTCACGTGCTGCGCAACAGCCAAAACGACTTGCGCGCGATCGCCACGTTCGGAAACGTGACGTTCGAAGAACCATCAAATTCCTCGACGAACCCACACATTTTCGCGCGTACTATGGCTCCTCGACCCACGGCTGCGGCCTCGGATCCCGTGCTCCGGATTGACTTTACCAGCTCAGTCGAAAAATTGACGAGCCTCAAAGAGTCCAAGGTGCAGCTCACGTTGAGCAACTTCACCTACTTCTTCACCGCTGAGCTCGACTGGACGCGCGAGCTGTCGACTTTCGCGAAGGCGCCGGCTGGTGCATTCGAGACGGTCGTGCCGAATGAGTTGACCCGGATCAGACTGAATGTCAATAATGGCTCGATCCACGTTACGTCATCGACGCTCGACGGGTCGCAGCTCGTCGTTTCGATCGGCCAGGCAAGAGTGGCGACGAACCTTATGCCCGACATGCCTAGGACGGTGATCATCGTCGAACCGAAGGAGGTGCGACTTCTTGTCGTCGAAGGCCCAGGAGATCTTTTGCCAGCTGAGGACGCCTCACGCGAACTTGGCTATAAATTCTGGAAGACGCGGGGTTTTGCCGAGTTGGCGCATCTCGAGCGCTCGTCGATCCAAATCCGACAGGGCAATGGCCTCGTCTTGCCCGACTTTGAGCTCGAGGTCGCCGACTCGATGGTGAAACTTTCGATCTGCGCAGACTCGATGTCGTGTGTTAGTGCCATCGTCGACGACGTCCTCCAAAGCGCCTTCTTCCGACCCTCAGCGACTGAGTCACCCGTCCCGGCACCCAGAATGTCAACTCAGCGCGTGAACCTGAGCCAGTCGTCTGTAGACGTGCTCGCGAGCCTCGACCCCAGCGCATTCGAGCACGCCAAACCGTTGGTCGACTACCCCGAAATCCTCGCTGATGATGTGCCGACTAACCTGGCTTACCTCGCCGATGCGCTCCAACAAACTCCCAGCTCGCGTGGGCGACAAACGCCGCCACCACCTGGCCCTGGACATAAGGCCTCCACTGATCGTCCTGGGGAAGTCATTTCGGATATCGACGGCGAGACGATCCGCATGCTTGATCCGAAAGGCCTTCGTATCCTGGATGAGTACTTGGCTGTGCCTCGAGAAGAGGAAGTTGCTCGCATCGGATGGTAAGTCGTCACATGCCTGAATCCGGACCCCTTTTATCGAGCTGATTGCTCAATTTTCATTCCCCGCATATCGTATCAGTCCACCAAGCATCACACGATGTCGCGTCTCGAATTGCGATATCTCTATAATGCTTCACGAAGGATACGACTGGCATTCGACCCGCAAAGCCATTCAGGATGAACGCAAGGCCATCCGTCGCCGCCTTGAACGGATCCGGCAGCTACTCGCGAGCGGTCAAACTGCCGATGCAAGCGCAGAACAGCAAGCCTCGGTTCTCGTATTCGGATCCGTTCAACTCGGCCTTTTGCCTGGCGCATTCGAGCTACCTCCCAAAGAATTGCTCGCTGCGATCAACGAAGAGCTCAACGACACCTCATCGGACGTGGGTGAAGAAGCAAGCGCGGCTTCAGTCAGCAGTTGGCAAACGATGCCCAGTGGCGCAGCTACGCCAAACGTCGCCCGCACTTCTCGAGTCGCAAGGACGGCCGTGGGAAAGTCTCGCAATCGCCTGACCCGATCGACGTCGCATGCGATCGAGATCAATCTGACAGCGTTGTCGGCTCAGTTCGATGCTTTTGGTGCGATGGAAAAGTGGGCCTCTCGAATCCGTATCGACGTCGACGCGTTTGACATCCTCGACAACGTCAAAACTTCGACTTGGCGCAAGTTCCTTACCGAATTAAGACCTGTTGATGGAGGAGTGCCTCGGACATCGGGGACGTCGATGGCTCGAGTCGAGCTCGACAAGATGCGCCCCGTCGGTCGTTCAGTTGGAGCTAGTGAAGAACTTGCCCTGAAGGTATGTCACTGCTTCCTCCTTTACCTTTTACGCTCTCGAAAGATTAAACCGTCTCTCACGCGCAGATCAAGATCTCTCCTCTTCGACTCTACGTCGATCAAGATGCTCTCGACTTTCTCAAGGCTTTCGGCGCTTTCCAAGCGCCCAACAAGGCCTCGAAAGCTGGTACTGCCGAAAGGGCGCTGAATGCCACCTCAGCGGAGCCCTTCTTCCAGCGAGTCGAGGTTCTTCCAGTCAAGATCAAACTTGATTACAAAGCCAAGCGCGTCGACTACCACGCGCTTCGTCGTGGCAAGACGGCCGAGTTGATGAACTTTTTCAACTTTGATGCTTCCGAGATCACCTTGCGGCGTCTGGTCGTGACGGGGATTGCCGGTTCGACACGTCTATCGGACCTCGTCCAAGACATTTGGACCCAGGACGTCAAGGCCAACCAGCTCGCTGATGTGATCTCCGGCATTGGTCCTGTTCGTTCTGTCGTCAACGTTGGTTCCGGGGTAGCAAATCTCGTCCTCCTCCCCATTGAGCAATTCCGCAAAGACGGTCGCGTCGTTCGTGGACTACAAAAGGGCGCCACTGCATTCGCCCTTCAGACCACGATGGAGGCGCTCAGTGTTGGGGCTAGACTTGCGACTGGTACTCAAGTCATCCTGGAGCAGGCCGAAACGTTCATCGGCGGCGGCGGCGGTCGAAGCTCGAACCGACCCTCTGTGCCGACGCGTGCAGGCTATGACGGTCTCGACCGCAACACTCCTTCGGTTGCGGGAATATCCGACAAGGATTTCGCCTCCGCGGAGGACAACGATCCGATCCACATGCTCACCGACGAAGAGCGCCAAGAACTCATCAGTCGGTATGCTGCGCAGCCCAGCGACGTGCGAGAAGGGATCGAGTCGGCCTACCGCAGCATGGGTGGACAACTGCGTTCGGCCGCGCAGACGATCCTAGCCCTGCCTATGGAGGTGTATGAGCAAACCGGTGACGACGGTCCCGTTCGAGCCGTTGTCCGCGCTGTTCCCGTCGCCGTGCTCAAGCCGATGATTGGGGCCTCGGAAGCGGTGTCGAAAGCGTTACTGGGCCTTCGGAACACGTTCGATCCCGATTCGGCCCAGATCGAGGCGAGCGACAAGTACAAGCAATCTTCTCATTGAGAAAATGACGTCTCTGCATACCCTGCTTCTCTTTTCTGTTGTTCATGTGCTTTTCCACACGCATCCGCACGGTGCGTATAATTGTTAATCTGTAAATCAATCTGCATTGCAATTGCACTTCACACCAGCATTCAACATTACCAATATCTATCTAGAAGCAAGTGGTTATGTGTCGTCATCTTCATCAATGTCATCGTCATCGTCGTCAGTCTCTTCAGGACGTAAATCGATCATCTCTCCGTACATGTTCCTTTCCTCGGCTCGGATGAAGGCCTCAAAATGCCGCTTCAGCATCGTCGACCACGACATCTCGCCCTGCTCTTGCCCTGAAAGCGACGCCCTCTCGACCTTTGGATCAAGGTCGGGATAGTTCCGCACCGGGTCGAAAGGTTGCCACCAAAAGTTATGGTAGTGGTAAGAGAACGCGCCTTTGAAGAAAGAATCGAAAGTCGCCGGCCCTCCCCGACCTTTTTTCGGTGGCTGGAAAAAGTCCTCGAATCTGAAGACGCATCAAGATCGTGCGTCAGCCCTGCGATCGGAACGGTTGATCATCGCTGCACGCCAGCCTCACTTTTTGAAGTAGGGTTGAGCTGGGCGATCCCGCTGGAAATTCTCGCTGGAGAATGGGCAAGATGGTCAGTTTCTGGTTGAAAGCAGCGTCTCGAGGAAGCATTCACGTGTTGAGCCAAGCCGGATCAAAAAGAGCGTCTGGCAGCATCTTGAGCAGGTTCCGGGTCTTGGCGTTTTGAGTGTAGTGCGCAACGCTCATGGGATGGAAGTCGAAGCCATTCTCGACGCTCGTTCGAACGATGAAATGGCTCAGCGCGGTCTTGCGATCCATCTTGAGCACGGCGGTGTTGTACAGATTGAGCCTCGACCACCGGTACGCGAAAGCGCCTCGCCACGAGAAGAGTGGTTCCCAATCCCGCAAGAAGATGGTGTCGGCGTCGACGTACATTCCGCCGTACTGGTGTAGGAGCAGGAAGCGGGCCATGTCGGACATGACGACCGAAAGGCGGTCGTAATGCGAGCTGTCGGTCGTCCCAACCCGCCGGAATTCCTCGTTCGGTTTCTTGACCGTGTCCTGCTCCATTGCAAGGATTGAATCAGCTCAGACTCACGAGAGTAGGGGACATCGCTTCTCATTCACCTTATACTTGTAACCGTGCGAATTGAACAAGTTCATCTCCCGCCAACCGTTGAGTTCCTCGGCATTGTCGAGTTGCTGTGAGGTATTCCAGAGCTTGAAATGCACCACATCACGCCAACGCGGGTGAAGTAATGCGCTGCTCCATTTGTTGGCTTCTAGATCGCGTTGAATTTGTTCGGCCGCATCTTCCGGCGGCAGGAGTGTAGCCGCCGAGACGGGGTTGATCCAAATCCAGAGTTGTGGTCGGCAGTGAGTCTTGGACGGGTGTTCACCCAAGGGGATGTTCAGCCCGAGATTTTGCGTGTATAGGAATGAGATGACCGCCATGTAGGGCTTGTCGGTGAAGGGGCCAGTCCAGTACATGTGCAGAAGCCGCGGGTGTTCGGGATCGCAGGCGATGTCGGCGTTGGGAAAGGTCGCGTGAGGTTGTCGGAGAGGAGATGAGATCATGGGCAGGGATGCGAGGGACAACTGCTCCCGGGTTTGGAGCTTTCTTTCGAACTGGACGTTGCTGTCGACACTGATCACCTTGCCCATCGATGCCCTCTGCACCTCCACTTCGGACAGGACTTGCTCGCTGAGCATTGAGTTGGCCTCCTCGGTAGTGAAATACCTGCGCCGAGCTTTGATATCGACGGATTCGCCGCGCAAGAACGTCAAGCAATCTCGCACATAGCCCTTTGGGAACTCGCAGTGCTCCATGACCTGATCCATGTCGAGCGCTGCATTGCTCGCCGGTCGCGAGAGGTAGGCTTTACCGTCTATTTGCACCAGTGGTTCCGGGACAAGGTAGAAGCGCGAGGGACCCGTGGGGACAATCTTGACCGTCAGGCCAGTGTTTTCTTCTGCCAGAAGGTTATCGGAACCGATGAATGGTCGTGCCGGGTTCGGTATTTGGGTGACGATCCCGCGTTGATGCGAGTGAGTGCCGAACGTGATGTCGATTGGATGTGCCGAGGGATAATGACCACTCGCAATCTCCCATCTCCAAATCCGCTCTATTTCCTCAGGTGTGAAGATGGTCTTGAAGACCTTTTTGGACCGAAAGGCGAGTCGCACGGTCAAAACGAGAAGAATGAGAGGCCCGACAAAGACGATCCACGAAGCGACAACGACGAGCAGAGTGCGGGTGAAGCGCATCTCAATGATGTCGTCGGGTATACTGTCTCTACGCGTGTATTCTGTATTCATGTGGGAGCTGAGTAGTCGTGACTGGGGCAAAGCGGGGCCTGCACCGGGCAGAAATAGTCGCAAAACGGGAAGCACGAGCGCTCGCCGCCGGTCGAGTTCGATGCGGACGAACGTGATCCGTGGTATGCCTAACGGCCTCTTCCTCTTCAAAGTCGACTCGGGAAACGCCATCGCAAAAGACTGTGAAGGAAAGGCGATGCCGATTCAGTATCTGTCACACCAGTCCGAGGTCGCACGAAGGCGGTGCGACGCGTCGCGACACGTTCTGGAGACAGGGGCTCACAGGCGATCGCACATGCCTGTCGCTGCAGCCATAAAGCTCTCGGTTAGCAAGCAGTATATTAGGACCACGTGGGACCAGCATCAGACGCACTTGGACTTGTTGCCTCGGAACAACATGCTGCGTCTCCGCCTGCTGCGATACCCGTTGAACCCCCACTTGCGTCCCTCGCCAGTGGTAAGCGGCCGGACACAAGACGAGAGACGCCACGACCCCTCGCGATGGAAGCTGTCACAAATTCACAGACGGTGGGAAGGTAGGATTTGTCTGGTTGCGGAACTCTTCTAAACGTAGGCCTCACGGAACGCGCGTGGGCGCATGAGCGAGCACGCCCGCGCGCACGGACCCACACCCGACCGACCTTGACTTTCCCGAAAAGGTTACCGCTTGGGCGCGGCGAGATTCGATCGACGAATGCGTAATGGCTCCCCCCGGTTCCTCAACATCAATTCTCGGGCTAGCCGGAACTCGGCCCCGCGGAGCAACTCCATCTCTTGACCCAAAGACTTCATGTGATGTTCCGACACCGCGATGCAGCACGTCAGCCACTCTTTATCGGCAGCTCGACGGGAACCAAGGAGCCCAGTAAACGAGCTGGGGATCCCTCCTGCCGCCCATCATGACGGTGCCGTGGCCGGAGTTCGTGCCCGACGGCGCATCGGGCGGTAGCGACGTCTCTAAGGGGCTCGTACAAAGCGGTGCACAGGGGGTGCACGTACCGGTATGACATGGATTAGGAAAATGGGGGTTGTCCTCTCATTTATGCTTGCCTTTACAACCGAGTGCACATCCATACACAGCTCCCACATGGACTCGTCGTCACTCGTCGCTGCCCGCGGCGGCGCACCGGCGGCCGGGAAGCACGGTGCCGAGGATGTCGACTGAGACCACACTTGCAGACTCTGGCACCTTTTACCGGAGCAGTATGGGCGCCGACATATTCGACTTTGTATTCGTGTCTGAGACTGGTTGATCAGTGTGCACCGCATAGGCAGATATGGCACCGGCGGCACACACTCGACCTCGTCGGGCACGGACCTCGTCTGTGGTGACGAGGCGCACGCTCGAGCTCGAGGAGTCATTCACCTACTTTCTTCCAGCATACGATCCGTCGCGGTCGTCGATACCTTAGGAGGAGCTCCCATTTGCTCTGTCTGGCAAAATGTCGACTCCTTGCGTCCCACTGCACCAACCCCGGCCCGTGCTTGCTTGCGGTGCTCGCGATCCCTAACTTAATTGGCCACCGTCTCCATCTTTGTTTTCAGGTTCGCTTTGTAATCTCTATTGTCCATTCTTTCAGCTTTGCGACTTGTCCAACACTATGCGACAGGAAGGAGGGTTGGCAGTGCCGCAAAAATAAAATAAAATAGGGACACGAGCGTCCTGCAGTGGAGGGAGCTCAAATTTCTACTCAAAGTGCACGGACCCAGCTCGGCGTCGCGCACAAATTTATCACGTCACGCCACATCTTTGTTCTATGACGTTCTTTGCGTCGTTGCTGGCCTTCAGACCTCCGAGACGTCGTGCTCACAGGCGGTGGATGCATTTGATAACGTTGACCAAACTGTTCACAGCAATTTCTGACTTGTCCAATTTTGACAGTCTCCGATTTAATGCGAGCTGAGAAACAGTGGCTGTGACGTGACTTGGCTGATCATGGAACGTCATGGAACGTCGGCGAACGTCGGCGAAACGAAAGAGAGCTAGCTAGGGTGACGTCACGCCCGAAACGAAAGAACAGAGCGCTAGCTAGGGTGATGTCACGCCACGTGGTTTGTCTCGCGTGGTTTGTCTCGACGACGTTTTTTATTATATAGTCTTAAGGATTAACAGCATATCTATATTAATGCCTAAAAATCCTCGGAAAAGACAGAGGGAATGCAGTTGAGCACAATAACAAGCTAGTTACAAGTTGTAAGGCCATTGATAGTATGAAGAATCACATCGGAAACCTGGATGTTTTGTATGGCACCACCTCTGTACAGCTACTAATCAAACCCTTAAACCGCGATACTAGTTGCTCAAGTCCCCCGCCTCGGAGTGGGCCCTTCCCTTCATCCCTGCCCTTCTCAACGCGTCATTCATAGTCGAGATACTCAAGCTCCTCTTCATCCTCAAAAGTGTGATACTCGGCTTGCTGTTCCTCCTGCTCATCTCCAGTGTCCTCCACTTCATCTTGCACGTCGGGAGCGATCTCTCTCCCTTTGCCCTTACGATCCCAATGCTCCTCACATTCTCCGCTTCCTCCACTTTCTCTTCCTTTGCCCTCATGATCCCAATGTTCCTCATCGTCTCCGCCTCCTTCACCTCCCCCACTTCCTCCACTCCCTCCCCCTCCGCGCCTTCGGGTCCCAGCGCCGCGGTACCCCTCCCCCTTTTCTGGACGGAACGGATGTAGACCGTGAGCGAAGAAATGCTCAAAGACGTGCGCGCAGTTGCGAGCGCCGAGAATGTCCCGATCTGAAGGCATATGGGTGCAGGTGCCCTGTCCGAGTAGGACCCGATGGATGGCCCATCCCTCCGCGCTCGTACCGGTTTTGACCCTGCAACAAGTACAGCACGTGGGTTCGTGTCATTATCGAGCCAAGCGAATGTCTGCCTCGGTTTGCACGGACGTACCAATTACGCCTTTCCTGGTCGTCACGGCAGTCAAGATGCCAGCAGTGACTGGATGTGCGAAACTCGTCCACGGTAAAGAGATGAACCTCGAGTCCGGACTTCTTCAGTCCCTTGAAGGCTCGGTGCATCGAATTGTAGGCGGCCGGACCAAAGTAGACGCCTCGCGGGTTCGGACCCGAGCTCGAACTGTCGCCGGCGACGTAGATGATTGGTCGCAGCTCGCTCGAAAACAGATGGCATGGCTTGGCGAGCTCTGGGAGCGCTGCCAGCTCGATCGTCACCTGTTTTTCCTGGGCATGCGGACGTGCATGGGCACCTGCATGTCGAAAAGCGCAGAACGAAGTCAGCACATACTGGCTACAATTACAACTGACCTGCACCAAGCGGCGATCGATAGAGTCTCCCCCGATTGACGAGGACTCACGCATATTCTCGATACCTGTGACGTGCAGCACATGTTCTGCGTGTTGTTCGAAAACCGTCATTCTGGCCTCGCGAGTCGTTGAGCGCAGTTTCATAGAAGCGGTAGTGCGCCCCTCAGGGAACCCGCGAGCCAGTGCAAGGGGTGACCACTCGAACTTGTTCTTGTCGAGGGTCGTCTTGACGTGATTTGCCCGTGCTTCCCGCAGCTCCGCCGACAGTTGGGCGCCCCGTCGCAGAATGCTGTTCGGCGCTTGTTTGCACAGAATAACCGTCTGTAGCACTGGCACGTCGTTGCGGTCAAACACGCGGGCGACAATGGTGTTGGGGCGTTCGTGTCCGAGGTCGCTGGCTACGAGGATACACTGGCTCAGAGCGTGATTCATGTCGCGCCAAAAGCTCTCGCGCTTGTTGAACTCGGTGATGAGATCATCCCTCTTGAAGCTGTGCTGTGTAGCCCAGGTAGTGGGGCACCGCGATCAGTACCAACTCTCGATCGATGACTTCAAGTAGGCCGAGTAAACGAGTAACGACCGCCAAGACGTCTCGGACTTGGAATCGTCTGAAGCCCGAGGCGAGGCATATTATATCACTCACGTTGGTGTGAAACTTCTTGTTGCTGAAGCCTTGCAGCGTCTCGAGCAGTTCGCAGAACGCGCCGTCGTTGCGGAGACTGGGTACGTAGATTTCCCCATCGACGATCCGAACGTCTTGCAGCTCCCTCCAAGGGACGAATTTCACATGAACTGCGTCATCGGCATTTCTTCCGGCTTGGGTTGCCTCCTCCCTGAGCCTGTCCTCGAGAGCGTCCATGCGGTCGCGGGGTTTCCCCTCTACACGCGGCTTGCTCAAACCCTCGACACAGGAAAGCAAAAACGTCTCCTTGACACCGTCGACGTAGTGCTGGCACGGCGTTTGTGCGGATCGATAAAGTACACCCCGCTTGGCCGGAGGCTTCCCTAATCGATGCCACCGCTTGGCCTTCCTCATGGCTCGAATGAGGCTATCCCGGATCGAGTTCGACGCGCCGCTATTGGGAGGTCCCGCCGCTCGACTGTCCTCTGACGCTCTCCTGATATCCATGACGCGTAGATGCACGTGCACGCCATCCGTCTGCCACGAGCCCGCCGGGATCTCGTGGAAGGAGAGGATGCTCTCGACTTTAAATAAGACATCAGCCAGACGAAACCCGAAAGCCCTGAAGTCATCTGCCCTGAAGAAGGTCGCATCCGGGCCATGCTCCAACTTGGCGACGTGGGACCCGAAGCAATTCTCTCGAATCGCACGGACACTCTCCAAGGCATCGTCGCTCCATTCTTGCTTCACCCTAGGATCGGCTTGGTCAAAGTCGAAGATCTTGTCCCCCGTAGCGCCGAGGAGAAGTCGTACGATCTTGACGTAGCGAGCGGATCGGTCTTCGGGTGCGCCATGGTCAGTGACGAGAGCCGGCACGATGCTGTACAGCCATTTCGCTTGGTCTCTCACAACGCGAACTGGGTTGGAGAGGATCGTGGCGAGGTAGCCGGGGGTGCACTGGATAAAGTTGGAATCGATTGTCTGAGCGAGTATGAATGTTGCGTGGCGAACGAACAGGGTAAGCAAGATGCACGGCCTTGAGCGCGAATAGGGGCTAGCAGAACTCACGGGGACGATGCCGTTCGTATGGCCGCTCCTGATAAGCAGATGGTGCATGAGGGGAAGCAGGGCAGCCGCTGGGAACTGGACCCTGGACCCTCCTCCTTCCTCTGACTTGCCCTCTTCTTCTTCTTCGTCCTCGTCGTCGTCGTTGTCCTCATCGTCGTCATCGTCATCTTCGCCGCTCCCGCCGCCGCCGCGAGTCTTGTGCTTGGCAGAAAAGTCCGTCAACTTGACTCCTACGAGGTCCCGCAACGTCCCCTGTTGCCCCGTGGGCAGCGCCCATGGGATATAGATGTCTCGGACCCCGCAGCCTGTATAGACCTGCTTGACAAAGACCGTTCGAAAGGCTGCGTGGGGGCCGTCAGGGTTTTCGCCGATGAGCGCGTCGACCCGCTCGAGGGTCTTCTGGAATTCTGCTTGGTGCTCGGCGACGGGATGAGGCGTGTCGCGAAGTGCCGAGACCACGATATCGAGGAGGACCTGCTGCCCTTTCTCCGTCAAGAGCACGTCGTCCGAATGAAATCCCGAAAGGAGTCCTTGCTCCTTCAAGAGGGGTTTGAGCAGGTGTTTGCCGTATTCGGCGAGGACGTAGGGGAGTTTGTCCTTCCAGCCGAGGATAGCGCGAACGATCGAGCTGACCACGCCCTCGTAGTGCACCCCGAATTGAGGGTGCGCACCAAGAGTCAGGCCCGCCGCTCGAGTCTTGTCCACTGCGGTCATCAACGCCCCCGTGGCCTGGAATGAAACGCAGATCAAACGGTGGAGATTGGCTTCGTCAAACCCTCTGGCCTCGGATCATGTCAAAGCCGCATTCAAGGCGGCACGGTAACAGTGCCCAAGACTCACCCCAGCGAAACGAGGGCCGCCTTGAGGGTTGGCGGCCTTCGCGTACCCCGCAGCATAAGCTCGATGGGTGTCGGGCGAGATGTTCACGGGGTCGATGGGTGTGTTTGTCGTGAACGAGCCTTGGTCTTTACGCTTGGCCTTGGTGCTGTAATCCGGATCGAGGTGCAACCCCGAAAAGACGCCCGTGACCCTCTTCCTCAATTCATTCCCGAACTTGGAGGCGGCCATGATCTTCCAATCATTGTCGGTGAAGAGGGTGACATAATTTCGGACGCAAGGCTGATACACCTTCGCCTCGATGGACCCGATGACGACTTGGACGCGCATCAGGTCGGAGAAGAATTCGGCGGACCTGTGCTTCCTCTTGCCATCGGGCGAGGGAGGGAGCTGCTCGCGCAAACTCTTGGTAAACTCGCAACGACGCGTCCGCCCGGAGTACTCCTTACCCGCTAGTGTACTCTTTGACGTCGACGACTTCTTGGCTTGAGCAGGCTTGGCTTGCGTGCTCGTGGCGGTGTGAGTCGGCTCGACCGGGGGCGCGGCGGCTCGGGTCGGCTCGGGTCCAGGCTTCTTCTGCAGGGGATGACCCCTTTCTGGAGGCTTGTTCCAGTCGAACGACTCCCACAAGGGGAAGCCCAGAACGGCGCTTTGAACACTCGCAGGGGCTCGGGCGACTCGGCGACTCTCCTTGCGTCGAAGCTTGACAAGTCGATTGAAGCGCTTTTCGTATGGGCGCTTCCCTGGGCCCACCATGGCATCCTTGGTCGACTTGAGCGACGCGATGCTCTCCCTCGGTTGACAAAGGAACTGTCGGGCCGGAGTCTTGGCGTTCTGAGCTCGAGCAGGTTGATAGACCGAGTTGCCAAAGAACCACTCGCTCGGCGGCGCCCAAGCATCTGGTGGCACCTCGAACAGGGGTTGGGATCGAGGAGCTGGAGCGACCTGGGTGCCCTTGGGGAATATTTGCTCCCCGGGCGATTTTCCTCTCGTAAAGCGACGTGATTTGGGGGGGAACTTGATTGGGACGGAATGGTCCGAGGGAGATGCTTGGTCGCCAGCGCAGTCGAACTTGTTGAACCGTTCGCCTTCGTCCTTCTCCAGTAGCGCAAAGATCGCCGGCATGTTGTTTCGAAGTTCTTCGATCGCTTTGACGAACGTATCGCTCAACTTTTCGACTTTTTTGATGGCTCGGAAGCGCCCGAGGACGACGCCAAGTTCTTGTCCCTCCCAAAATTTACGTGAGAGGCATTCCTTGTACGTATTGAACGCTTTCTTGAACGCGACGGACGGCAGACCGCCGGGGAAGTAATCGCCACCCGCAAGGATCCCGGCGATGATGAGTTTTTCGCCGTCCCATCCGAGCACCATGGTATCAATGAGACAGAGCGACGAGCATTGTGGCCGCGCCGAGCCCCGTCGAGGAGCTATGTTGAGCTTGTTGGCCGGGTCTTGGGTCGAGTCAGGAATCGACATGTCGACGAAGATGCGACGATGGCAGAACTCGGGCGGAAGGTTCAAAATCCAGTCAGAATCCTTCGAGTAGAGAAGAGTCGACGAAGGATCGAGGGGGACGTGTAACAGGAACCCTTGACGACAGACGAGAAACGCCAGGGTGTCCGCCTCGGACTTTGCCATGACAAACGTTACCCGAGGCGTCAACGACCAGAAAATAATGCCATCGGCTTTCTTTAGATCCACGGTTGACGAGGTAGGATCAGGGAAGGTGTCACACTGGATCTTGAGCGACGCCGTCGAGATGAACTTCGGCTCGGTGGTGAAGGAATCCAGGCGAACGCGGACGTTCATGCCACTATCCACCGCCTTCTCCTTGCGCCTGTTGACCGTTTGCCGCTTGAGCTCTGGTCGCCAAAGCTCGTTGTCGACAATGGCAAACACATGGGTGTTGCCGCCGTGCGCTTGAGCTTGTCGATGGTACTTCGCGGCGACCCTCTTGACGAAAGCGCGTCCGTGCTCGACGCTTCCTTTGTTGCCCCGAGTGGTGGCCCAGATACCGCGCTCAGTCGTCGACACGTCAACGAGGAGTGCTGCACGTTGAGCAACGGATCGTAGATCGTCAGCGATTGTCGCACGAGCGAGAATGTGCCACCAGAAAGGTCAGATGTTGGAGCGCACCTTTGCGCTGCTCAGACGGCACGCTCTTGAGAAGATCCTCGACGGTATCGGCTGTGGCCAGGAGGGCTGTTGGATTCTGCTTAATGGAAGTCCTGATGTACTGGGGACCGTAGTGAACCCCCATATTGGCTACGTGTGGGCTACTTGGAGGAGCAGAAGAGGAAGATCAAGGATGGTGGTTCCTCAGCGCTGTGCTCCGAGTCGGGACATCACTGTGGGCGCCAGCCTGGCTGTGACTCGGCCAGAAATCCTGCCTTAGGAGTGCCGTCGAACAAGCAGGTTGGCCGCCACGTATGATCGGGGCTCGAGAGCAAGGGGTACTGCCATGAACGACGGCAACAGGGACCCAGAGATAAACATGAGGGTACTCACCCGAGTGTAGTTGGGCTGGCAGAACGGTGAGGTGGTGTGCGAACGACGAGGTGGTGGGAGGGAGAGAGGCGACTGGGAGGAGCAGGCTGGCGTTAGGTTCGGTCTAAGCTTGAGCTTGAGCTTCCGCGTTCGGGCCCGAGTCCCCCGTGCTCGACCAGATGGTGAGCTCGGACCCCTCCGCGCGGAAGAGAAGTTTGACCGTCGTCGCTAATTGTGCGTTCACTTGCTCCAAGATCTGGACCAACGTTTTTGCTGGCGGCATTGCCCCCAACCCAAAGAACGCCTCTGGTTCAATCCTACAATGCGACCAACATCACCCTCTTTGGCGCAAACGTCGACAAGTACAATGCAATGCTCACATCCTTCATCCCATGGATCCCGCTCAATTACCCCGGTACGAAAGCGATGCTCTTTGACACCCAACCTTTCTTCAACTCTCTCCTCGACGACCCCTCTCGGTATGGATTCGTCGACGCGACCAATGTCTGCCCGGCTTACGAATACGTCTCGGGGGACCCTTTCGTCGACTCGCCTCTTTGCCCTTGGCCATTCACTGAGATGGTCTGGGCCTCTTCCTACCACCCAACATGGCCCGTTCATCGTCTATTGGCCCAAGTCATCCTCAACGCTCTACAGACCGCGCAATCAGGAGGAGCTATCGATTCGGGGGAGACGGTACTGATGAATGGCTCGATCGTATCGATGGAGCCAACCTATATCCCGATCGCCGTTCCGACCGTCACCTCTTCGAGATCGGTCGCGAATCCGACGGTCGCTTTCACCACGGCCGTCGTCGCGGGATCCACAGGGGTCATCGCCGGCCAGCCAGCGGGGAAAACATCATCAGCGTCGTATACGCCCCCGTTCAATCTAATTAAAGCACCGATGGGTGTGCTATTCATTTCGTGGGCAACAGCCGTGTTCATCCTCGTCATGACATAGCGACAAGACCCAGCGGTACCTCTACCTTCAGCCACTAGCCTTAGAATGCGTGCACAAAACCTAGATTGTACTACACCTCGTTTCATCGTGCACGGTCTTCTGTGTTCTGTCATTTTCAAGTGTTTCTCAATTACTGCTTACGGCCCCCGGTAAATGGATCGCCGCCTTCGGTCTGCTTGGCCCCTTCTTGTGCGATTCGCAGGTACTCGTACACACTCGAGAAGTCCATATTAGCGAAATCATCGTGTTTGGACAGGGTGTTGTACTAGGAAATACGCGGACAAAGAGGGAGTGTCAGTCTGAGTCCATATCCCATATGAAGCAGGTGAGAGGCAATTGACGTACAAGGGTTGTTGTGAGACCACCCACGGGCAAAGGTGTCCCCGTCGTTTTCGATGCCGCAATGGCGAGGTTCAAATCTAGTCGAGGGGCGCCGGTCAGTTGAAGCACTTGCCTGACACCCGCGCAGCACGATAGGTGCGAACCTTTCGCCATCAATTTGGACAGAAATCTGAAGCGGAAACGCTGTTATATGAATTCTCAAGCTCTGGAGGTGACTACGCGGCCCACAATTTTGAAGAAACTGACCCTCCTTGGTATCCCCTATCGGCTGGCGGCTTCAATTTGGGCAATGCGCCGGGTGCGGGGTTGTTGATTTCGGACGCCCAGCATTTCCCAGTCTGCGTACCGCATATAAAGTCAGAAGGTCATAACCATTCGATGATTGTCCTTGGGAAGAACTTACAGAGGTATTGAGGATAGACGCGAGCAAATCCGGGGCGAGGCCGAGCGATTGGCCAAGCAACATCGCTTCGGCCGTGCCCGCCATCGAGATACCTGGTGTGCACATATTCAAAGAAAAGTGAGTACGATCCAAGTCGAACGGTCGCATCGATATTTGCTGCTCCTAGTCACCCAACAGCAAGTTGTTGCAGATCTTGGCGGCCAACCCGTTACCACTGCCTCCGCAGTAGATCGACCTTGCGCCCATCAACGTCAAGAATCGTTGAGCTCGTTCATAAGCCTCCTTCGGACCTCCAACCATGAACGACAACGTCCCGGCTTGAGCTCCGACGACACCTGGAACAAAGAGAAGCAGGCCACCGAGGATCGGGACGAGGCATCGTCAGTGCCGGCGCAGATTCGGCTCGTGGGCTCGCCCAGAAGTCCCTCTGTTCCCCCTTACCTCCCGAAACGGGTGCATCGATCATGGCTGAACCGAGCGTGCCCATCTTCTCAGCCACCTCCTTGGCAACGCCTTGCTCGAGCGTCGTGCAATCGACGAACAAGGTCTCGGCTTTCCGCTCGCTGCCCTCAAGACCCTCAACCCCGTCGTACAACCCGTTCTCGCCGAGATAGACCTCTTGGACCTGAGGCGACGAAGGCAACATGGTGACGATCGTGGAAGCCAACTTGGCGACTCCAGCGGGGGACGAAGCGGGGATGATATCGCGACCGGCGTAGGCTCGGACGTGTTGGTTCAGGAAGGCGTCGACGGCCGGGGTGTGGGCGTCGTAGACGACGAAAGCGGGTTTCTGCTTTTCGGGGGCGTAGACACCTTCTTGGTTGGCAAAGGTCTTGTTGAGCAAGTTTGCGGCCATACCACGGCCCTAGCCTCGGAAGTCGGCGAGGTGGGTGATTTGATGACCGAGATCGAATGAAGGTGGGGTGGGGTGGGGGCGGTTGGTGGACGGGCAGAGCAAAGGAGGTCAGCGATGCCAAGCCAAGTCGATTCCCAGGCCCCGTTGATGGTCGCGCGACTGACCATGGCACCAAGACCAATAAATCCGATCGTGTTGGATCGATTCAATTGGAACAACCTTCTTGTGGCCAACATGACGTACTAAGAGCGGGAGCTTGTTCCAAGTGGGGGTGTACCGCGTCAACGGTGTTGGCTGGTCGAGGTAGGATGTCCAGGGTGTAATCTACGGGAGGTCTTGATTGAGATGCCAGGTTGCTGAAGACAGTCGCTGCTAACGATAGTGTACGAACGAGAGCTTGCAAGTTGGTTCGAGACGTGGGGCTGGGAAGCGAAGACGAAACCCAATGCCGATGCACAGCCCGTCAGCGGCAGCAGAGCGCAAGGGAGAGGCTCAGCTTGGTCGACCAGGCCTTCGTGTCGGTGTAATGTCTCACTGTGCAGGCGTGAAGACGTAGCAGCGACGCGACAGACCCAGGCACGTCGGGCCATTCCCTCGCAATTCGCCGAGCGCCGTCAGTCTCCGTCGGGTCAGGAGGGCCCGGCGGTTCACCGGAATGATTGAGAATGCCGGATTCAGGTCTTCTAACATTGGGAAGCCGATATCCTGATTTGAGGCAAGCTTGAGCTTCGGAAGAGAAGGCTCACATAGTTCAAGAGCGGATTCAGTGAAGGCGACCGGTCGGATAATGGGTAGACAACAGAGACCAAAGACCTCAAGCTCGGAGCGAACAAAACACGGGGAACCCGCCCGGCGAGCCGAGGAGTAGCCGAAGACAGCCGAGGCAGCACCGAGGCAAGCCTTACACGCATGCGCCATATTTCTCAGCGGACATTCATAATTAACGCACCGCGGGGCGGCGACCAGTCCCTGAACCTCCAGTGCCCTCTATAACGTCACACTCACACAACCATGGCCCGAGGATAGGCAGTAGCTCCTACTTAGCCGCAAGCGAATAACCACCGCAAGACGACTCGCTCGAAACTCTAACGGCAAATCCACGTTTCATTCAAGAGCCAGCCGCGCGTCCCGAAGATTCACGATGATCCTTGTCGGCGGCCTCCTGCGGCGTCTGCTCCGAAGTCATTGATGCCGTCGCCTGCGCGTGAGGCGGACTTCTTCGGCTGACGAGCCCCGCATGTACGAAGTCGAACCTCTACAGGAGTACGAGCTAGTATCTCAACTGCGTGTTCCTGGCTGGGAGCAGAATCCAGCTTTATGGCCTGCTCCCATCCCTGAGGCGGGTCGGGCATGACGGCCTGCTCTCATTCCCGAGCCTGGTGTGGCTGTAGCGCCAGCGCTGCCTCCACTTCCTCGTCTTCAACGTGCGGACGATGGCGAGGTTGCTCCTGTTCCTTTACCAGCTGTCGGCCCGTTGGCCGAAGGGTTAAAGACGAAGAGCAGCCCATCGATCATCGACGCGAAGTGGCTATTGAGGCTATCGACAGTTACGAAGATGACGACCCTGTGGAGCGTGCTCCACCTCTACCTCCTGACGATGGTCACGAGTACCGGCATTATCGTGTCGGTCGCAATCCCGGTCTGCTCGAGAACATTGACGAGGGCAACATTCTACCGGTTCGCACGCGTGCTCAGCGTCGCGTCGCCGCCATCAGTATTGTTTGCACGTGCAAGATCGTTCGTCGCGAACCAGAGCTCATCGCGTCGTTTTCCACTCGTCACCCACCGCTTCCCAAGACCTTCAAGGATGCGATGGCTTCGCCCGAGGCCGAGTCGTGGGACGCTGCGTCCGTCAAGGAAGTCAACTCCATGGGCTTGCACAAGGTTTTCAAGCTTTCGAGGCTACCCACTGGGGCTCGTGCACTGGGCTATCGTTGGGTGTTTACTTGGTAGGAAGACGCCGAAGGCAACATCATCAGCTACAAGGCTCGTCTAGTCGTCCAAAGCTTTGCTCCACGACTGGGGATCGACTACCACAAGACGTTTGCTCCTGTCTCGTCGATCACGACGATCTTGTTCGTTGTCGGCCTTTCTGCCGCTCGCGGACTGATTCTCGAACAGTGGTCCTGACTTCTCGGCATCTGTGAAGTACTGATTCCATTAACCGGGCGGACGCAGGAGTATAGGGCGAGGACCGCTCAGCCTGCGAAGCGGTCGTGGTTCGGCGAAGCCTTGTGTCGTCGTCAGGGCGGCTGTCATTGTTGGTCGCCGCTCGTCGTCTGTTCTGAGTCGCATTCTCTGTCAATGACCTTTCCTCTCGTTCACAAATCTCCTTGCTCAGTTCTGCTTGACACGACTCCATTGTTTTGTGCCGGTAGACCGTGTGGCGGGGTACGCAATGCCTCTGGGGACCAGAATGTCATTGGCTGTGCTTCGGTTGAAGATGTAGCCACTCTCACATGCTGGGCAACTCTCAGTGCATAAAGATAATCGAATACGCAAAAACAGTTCTCTAGCCCTTGATCGCCGACGAGAGTAGCCTTGCAAGTTGTGAGTCTGACAGAGAATCTGCAGTTGCTCCAAACGAAGTTTGACGTTGGTCAAAACGAGCTATCGCAATGAGCACCTGATCACTAGATCGTCGTCAAGCGAATGTGAGGCACCAAATCTGTTCGGTCCATAATAAGCGCACTGTACTCGTTCGCCATGTTGGCACGAGCGACTGCCTTTTTTTCAAGCCCAGCTCTCGAGATGCTGTCCAATGACTCGGCGTCGGGAGGCACGACTAAAACACGTGAACTGGGAGAGATCGACATCGACACAAATGCCACTTGATTATACTGACTGGTGTGTCGGACCGACTGAGCACCGTTCGTGACTGATGAACTACTCCACGGTGCTCCGAGAAGGGCTGTACCATGAGCTAATGAGATGTTGATGTTCGCACACAGCTAACAGACGAGGGGCCGAAGCGCACGCCTACAAGACTGTGCACTACGTGCCGTTCGCCGCCGTTCCGCGCCGGTCTCTGCAGGTCTGTACCGGCTTGTGCCGGCTGGCTGCCGGCTGCTGGCCTAGCGGAGCCGCGCCCCGCAAACGAGAATTAGTAATGTTGAGAATCTCGTCAATTTCCCCAGCTCGCGGCCCCCAATTTTCCTTGAACAAACCTTCAGCTCTAGAGAGCGTCAGGGATACGTGATCAGATCGGTCCCTGCATCCCCTTTGGAGTTGAAAATATTAGCGGACGTACTAACGTTCGCGAAGACGATGGCTTATGCTAGTTGCGAGAGTAGAACAGTACAAGCAGAGAGGGGAGGCACCCCAAAGAAAGACAAGCAGAGCGGCAGAAATGAATGCAATGCTGAAATGAGATGCGTAGGCGATAAAGATAAAAAAACATGCGACAGATGATGGAGAAGAAACGAAAAGGACGACCAAGTTACCTCATCGTGGTTTGCCCACTCCTAAAGTCGATCCAATGCAGAGAAGGGACGACGAGCCTAGAACGCCGGGAAGAGGTAACCATCTGCGATTGGCGAAGGAAGCGTCGAGTTCAGCCGCTAAACCTTAGCATCTTATTTACAGCCTCGTACCAAGAGCACTCACAGGGATCGTCACCATGCGGTAGTAGTTCGGGGATCGTGTTGAACCTGCGAGCTTGCGCCGCGCGTTTCACTGCCGGCAGCGTGTCGATCGAGCTCGGAGGGTAGCGTTCAAAGTTGGACGTATCGCTTGGCCCACTGGCGTGCGGGATAATGGGAGCCCGAATCTGCTTTGTCTCAACCGCGTCCCATTCGACGCCCTCGAACCAAGGATGCCTCTTGACGTCGCTCGCCCCATCGACCAAGTTGCCCAACCGCTTCGACAAATCCGGCGTCAAAAGATGCTTGATGAGGTCTCGCGCGTTGCGATCGATGTGGGCCGGGAACGAGAACTTGTTCTGCAGGATGCGCTCGTAGGTATCGAGTGGGTTGTCGGCGAAGAAGGGGGGGTAGCCCGCGAGTAGCTCAAAGATCAAAACGCCTAGCGCCCACCAGTCCGCAGCTGGGCCGTGGCCGGTCGCCATGATCTGCAGACGGAGACCCGATGGTCAATTTCCTGGCGCTTCGCCGCCTGGATCCAACTATGGTGTCGAGGGACTCACAATCTCTGGAGCCAGATACTCGGGTGTACCGCAGAGCGTGTATGTGCGGTCTCGAACATGCTTTGCGAACCCAAAATCGGTAATCTTCAGATAGCCCTGTTAACGAAGAAGGCCAGACGGCGCGTGGGCATCGCTTCGGTGAGATCAAAGGAGGCTGAACACGTCCACTTACCGTGGAATCAATCAGAAGATTCTCAGGTTTGAGATCCCGGTAGATGATGTCCTTCTTGTGTAGGTACTCGAGTGCCAGGATGAGATTGGCGGCGTAGAATCGTGCAACGTCGGCCGAAAAACGTCCCGCGCGCCGCAGATGCGAGAACAGCTCACCACCTTGCACGTATTCAAGGAGAAGGTACAGGTTCTGTTCGTCCTGAAAGGTGCAGAACCTATAGGAGGTGATAGAAGGCTCTTGCTCGTCAGCGAAAGTCGCCGTCGGCGCAAGGAAATGAATGATTGCTTCCTTTTCGTATCCGAACTCACAAGTTGACGATGAACGGGTGCGAGACCTGGGCCAACGTCGCACGTTCGGAATTGAGGTGCTCGATTTGACGTAATCGAACAACCGTGACTTTCTCAAGCACCTTCATCGCGAAGTAATGCGGCTGGGTCTGCGCCGGTCGACACGGCGCCGGCCTCAATTGAGCGAGGATGACACGGCCAAAAGTTCCGGTTCCTGACAGGGACGATGATGCTTTGGAGATGAGTAAAGCAGGACCCCAAATAGGGAAAATGGTCACACACGTCTCGTTTCTCACCTAGGGTGTCCAGCATGTCAAAGTCCCCCAAATCCAGTCCGATCTCTTCCCCTTTCCTCGACGGCGTAGCCTCGACCGTCGGCACCGGCGTGGGCAACATGACTGTGCGGTTCTTGCCCGATGTCAATAAACTCGACTCGACAGGCATCGCGCCGGGCATGGGCCCCCAGAGCGACGCGGGTGATTGACTGTTCGTTGAGGGAGGACGCGGGCTGTTTTGCGCCGACAAAGTCGAGGCGGCTCTGCCCGCAGACGAGGGATTCATGTAGATGCGATGGCTTCCCGAGGAAGTCTGCTTGTGCATTGTTGTGGCCCCTCCAGGTAGATTATGGAAGAACGCTCCAGGCATGCCGAGTCCGGCCATCATTTGTGGCGTTGTTGGGTAGGCCATGATCGGTGAATGGCTGGCGACCCGGAAGCCGTCTTGGGAAGACGAAGCCGACATGGTTCCGGCGGACAGGGCAGGTGTGTAGTTCAACGACGACGTCATCGACATGGCGGACGGTGAAGGAATCGTGGAGATATGCTGCGATGGCGGCGATAATACATGCTGTCAATGCACAAGGTATTGAGTGCCCGTGACGCAGAATCGTTAGTTGGCGAGGCCAAAACTTCTCAAAGGCTTGGCGCGCGGCAGGTTGGGATACTCATGACACTTTTTCCTATATAGGTTGAGGCCTGTAGACAACTTACCTGTTGCGAGCCCTGCTTCTGCTGGGACAGGTGATGGAACGCCGAAGCCGCGACTGACGGCAAGGCTTGACCGACGAGCGTCGGGCTCGGAATTAATGGCGGTGAACCGATCTGGAGGCCCGTTAGTCGGGGTGACATATGATGCTGGTGCTGAGGTAGATTCTGAGGCTGGAGTGGAAAGTAGAGATGATTGGTCGAATTGGTGGGCGAAAAGCCGAGTCCCGTCGTAGCTGTCGCCGTGGACAGATCCGCAGCGGGGCCGGGGCCGAGCTCGAGCGTGCTGCTAAGTGGCGCGCTGATGCCCAAAGCGACCTGATGCGGAGGAGCCGCCTTCGGATTCGCATGATGATACGGGCTGAACGTGGTGCTATTGAGCTCGACGTCGATGTTGCCGCTATGCGGGTCCTGCAGTATGAACGAGGCCGATGACAGCGATGACACTGCCGCCAGGGCCGAGTCAATCGTGCTGTTACTGGTGGACGAGTTACACGATGACGAAGCCGACGACGACGCGGCGGCCACTGGCACGAGCTCTGCACCACGAGACGGCGGCGGCAGCGGCGGCACAGAGGACCGGGTCGGAGACTTGGACTTGCGCGCCGCGAGCTCGATCGACTCGCCTCGGACCCGCTTGCCGCTGGTCGCGTGAGGCCGAGTCGTCGTGGTCTGCATCATTGTGAGGTGACTCGACGACTCGGTCGGCGCAAGAATGGCATGGGTCGGTGTCGATTCCATGCGCAATCGATCTGTAAGAGGTGCGTGCGTTGCGATGGCGCACTACCACCTTGTCCCACACGCGGACTCAGTCACGACGGACAAGACCAGCGCCAGTGGGCGAAAGGGGCGATCTCGCTTGGACCCGCCCTGACTGGGCTTTATGAACGAGCGGAGTGTCCGATCGCGCTATGGGCCTCGGGGGATCGATCGGTCACGTTGTCTGTGCTTCGGGACGGATGTTTGAGGGAACGCAGGGATGCTAGAGACGGGAAAGCAAAGTGAGAAGCCCAAGTGGATCCTGCCTCGGGCGAGCGAGGCAACGGTAGTACTTCGATTGCTTATAGCAGTCAGCCTGGCTCAAATTTCAGCAGCGTCCGCCATCGGGTAATTTTCGAGCTCGACGCGCCGCGGCCGGTCCAACCGAGGCCAAGTGGCAACTGACGACAAACGAACATCGGTGAAAGACGCTGCAAAGGTACCTGTAGCTCTACTGGTAATAAGACCAAAGAAACGGCCGCCTCGCCCCGGATAAAGACCTAACCAATGGGACCGTCACCGAGGGAGGGACGCGTACGCCGGCTCGACGTCGCTGACTCGCTGCATTCTGGAGCGTCTGCACTCTGGGCCGGTGTCGAGGACGCCGTCTCAAACTGGCGATCTGAGACATAGCGAGTAAGACATCCAGGACGTACATTTACAATAACAATCCCCATTCGTCCGCACCCATTGACATCGGCTATTACTAGGTCTCACCCGTTTGGCTGGAATAGAAGGTTCCACTGTGAGCAAGATCAAATTCTCGACTTGATAGTTTCTCGCAGCTCAAGGGCACAAGTCGCGTACCCAGAACGCCAGTCAGACCCGCCCCTGTCACAGGGCGGGGGATGTCGCGCCGCATCCCACGCGGCACGACGAAACTGATGGCGCGCACGTACCGGGCGTTTCCCAGCATTGGCGCGGCGTCGCGATCCGAACGCGGCAACGCTCTCGTTCGTACCCGGCCCCCGGGTATATGCGCAGAGTCCGAGCAGTATATGAGGTCGAAAATCGACGAATCTCCCTGGATGTTGACGATTATCACCCGAAAAGCCATTCGCGCGCGCCGGGAGCGAGCGTTCAGCGAGATTCGGACTTCGGGTCGTCAGTCATGTCTTCCTGTCTACAGACCAGCTGTGTAGGAAAGTGATTCCAAAATTCAAGCTTCGCTGGAGGGCATTCATGCAGTGCTATTTGCAAGACGGCTGTGAAAGAATGAACTCGACCTTTTATTCGCGAAGGGAAGCGGGCAAGTCCAACGTCACAAGTTGTTGTTGAACACTCTACATGCAGGGTCCGCCCTTGATGAGTTTATTCACCCGAGCTGATCAACGAATGCATCAATGTCGCTTGTATGCAAGTTACGCTGTCGTTCATCTCGAAGTCCTCTGTGAGATCGGCGCAGGTATGAGGTATGGTCAGCCGCTGTCCAACCAATATATTAAGATTGGCGAAGTCCTCGAGACTGACCTCGCATCGACTCGCAGATCCTCTGTTTCGAACTCGATAATACGCTGCGGTGTCTTGGCGTCGATGACCTGAGAAAGAGACCCGATTCGAATAAAATTGTGAGGCTCAGGTGATATCCGCGCCACCGGTCATCGGTATCACGGCTAGACGGAGGAACCCACGAAATGGTTGTCGCAATGCGGGCAGTATTCATCCGATTCTTCAAATTTGGTCATGTCCTTTCTGAACGCTTTCTTGCACTTCTTGCACAGGAAAGCCATCTCGGTCGTCTTGGTCAAGTCATGGTCCTCTTTTTCGGCATGGCATTCGGCGCACTGCAGCGGTAGGACAGGTTACGACATGGACTCAATCAGTACAACATATCACTATACAGCACACAAGAGCGTTCGAGTCGTGTCTCGACTGACATCGAACCATTGGCGACAACACGGGGCTCGAATCGCGGCTTGGACATTGAGGATGTGCTTGCCTGGAGAGTTCACACCGCAACACATAAGCCCCTTTTCATAGTACATTATTATAAAAGGAGTCTACGCACACATCGTGAAGGCTGGATGCGTCTCCAAAGTGTAGCGAGGCGGGGTCGCAAATGGGTCCGGGGACGGCCACGCGCTGCGACGCGACAAAGCGCAAGTGTACTCGGCTGTGGTACTACCGATGTCCTATGTCCGGTCAAAGAGGAGTCGTAGATGCTCGATATGTCCTGACAATCGGGTGGCCTTGTGAAGAGCCGATACGACTGAGCAGGGGCAGGGAGCAAAGGTTCGAGAATGCCTCGGAGACGCGTCGACGTGCGGGGTCTCAGGGGTGGAATTTGGTGGACTATGATGGAGAATGCCAGCACCCTGGTCGATGATGGCTCGCACGAGTGATGAGATGATCGTTCGGTTAGGTAAAACCGAGTCGATGCGCGAAGGTTGAGCGAAGCACTCGTAAGTCGACTCTGTCAAAGAGCCAGCAGACTGGGGAGTTTCCTTCCTTTTTGTATCGAGCCCGATAACATGTCACACGTCCGATCAAAAACATGTTTCTTGGAAAGGGGGTTTGGACTTTATGTAAAGCCGTTGTGGACGCTTAAATTATATTAAGCGTCCACAACGGGTTAAGCGTCCTTAAGCGGGGCTTAAGCGCCTCTAAGCGGTGCGCGCCGAGTGCCCATTTTGCTGATGTAGTCGTCCTTTCGAAAGTCAATGGTCAAGGTTCTGGTGATTCACCAAACCAGATCTTGTAGAGGGAGGGAAGGCTAGAAATACGTCCTACAACGTGTTGACGTTCGTGAGCGATGAGCTCCCTTCGGCCGTCCGGACTGTAAGGGGATGCCTTACAGAACAGCCCCATAAGTAGCCTCTGAGTAGCTAGAACTGTCGAGTTCTAGTTACGACTTGCTTTTAGCCTAGCGGTCAAGGCGACAGATTGTAGGTTATGCACATCCGAGGCGCATACCTTACACGGACAGTCCGGGACCGGCAAATTCCGCTCGCATGCGTAGAGCCATGTGCCATGGCAATCTCGTACTGAAAAAGCCTTCGGAGGAAGCCGGGCATTGGTTGACCACTGACTGGGGTTAAGCATCCCTCTCTCCAATCACCAAACAGGGATTTTCGCGGATCCTAGTGCCTAATGCGGACGTCGCTATACGCGGTACTATCTTTGGTAGCAACCTAAATAATACGACACGTATAGTAGGATTAGAGTATAGTAGGATAGTTTTAAGGATCGACGCGTCGCGCTTATCTTGGAGCGCTGTAGCGCTCAGCGCGCGCGCGGTTCATATAAAGCCAATCGGGCTATTCGCAGCGCAGCCGAAAATAGCCCCCGTCCAAACTTGCGAACTTGACTGCGCGTTTGCTCCTGAGGTAGTTCGAGCCCGTTACGCGCTACTCCTCTTCGACCCAACGCGCTGTTCGAGCCCACGTCACACCCTCTGACAGATGTTCCTTCATTTCGACGTCTCCAATCGGATATGGGAAGCAGTGGCCGCAGCGATATTAACCACCCGTGGCACCCAAGGTCGCGGACTGTGGCCAGCTCGGAGCTCGACCCCGATGTTCGTCAGCGGCGCTCAAGCTTCGGCCGACAAGCTGCCTGACGGCGCGGCCGTCATCGCGCACTGGTCGGTGCTGCGGAGACTGCAGCAGGTGTTGACCACTCAGCGGTACTTTGGTTTTGTCGCCGGCCTGCTGTTCGTGTTCGAAGTCGCGTTGTTGGCCCTCATCATTCGATTCATTCCATGTACGTGCGATGTGCTCAGCTGTGCGCGACGGGGATGGGCAGGTTGCTGCCGAGGTTTCAAGTTGGGCGTCGTTCGGTATCCACGTGTCCACTGCGCACGTCCGTTTTTGGCGGCGGGCAAAGTACCCCTGCCCCTGAATGGTTCAGTTCCACGTTGGGCATAAGCCATCGCTCACCGATCATCGCCTGTGATGTTCCACTCGCTCCGTGTTTACACACAGATACCGAGATCGACTTCTCAACCTACATGCAACAGTCGAGCTTGTTCATCAGCGGCGAGCGACAGTACTCCCTCATCAAAGGGGATACCGGCCCACTGGTGTCAGTCCCCCGCGCGGCTCATTTGATCGGGTTGCATCAGAGTTCGCAGTGGGACTGACCGGTACTTGCACGCTGCTCGTCTCAGATACCCCGCGGGCTTTCTGTATATCTATTCGGGGATCCATTACATTACACGGGGGGGACTCGACATCAGAACCGCCCAGAGCCTGTTTGCGCAGCTGTACCTCGTCACGCTCGGTTTCGTATTTGAGATTCTCCGACGATGCGGCAGCGTACGTCTACCTGGTCATGAAGAGGCACACTGACCCACATGGACACACCCTACTCACTGGAGTTTTCTTATGTTTCATCTCATATACACAGGTCCCCCCGTACGCTTTGGTGCTGCTGTGTCTTTCAAAGCGACTGCACTCGATCTACGCCCTCCGGCTCTTCAATGAGGCGCCGGCGATGCTACTGTTCTACGCAGCCGTCCTGGCGTGGACGAGGCCGAATGGTGGCCCCAAGATTTGGACCACGGGTACTTTGCTTTTCTCGTCAGTTGGCATCCCCACCTCGCATCCGATGTCCTCAGTCAATCTGCGGCTGATGTGTGCTTTCCTCTGGGTGCTGTCAGCCTCGCGCTCTCAATCAAGATGAACTTCCTGCTGTACCTTCCGGGTCTCTTGTATCTATTCTACACGTCCCTCGGTGTTTATAAGATGCTTCTGCAGCTCCTCGCCATCGGATCGACCCAGATGTTGCTTGCGGTACCGTTCCTGGGCACGCGAGCAAAGGCAATCGATTACTTCGCGACCTCGTTCAACTTTGGTCGCGATTTCCTGTGGGAGTGGACCGTCAACTGGCGCTGGGTTGGGCAGCCTCTCTTCGAAGGCCGTGGCTTCAGCGAACTCTTACTGGTATCGCATGCTGCTATTCTGATCGTGTGCGGTCTGACTTGGAGCTGGAAGGAAAGCGGACCAGTAAGGCTGCTGAGGCAAGGGCTCAAACGACCGAACGAAGCGCCTCTCTCGTTCGCGCCGACGCCCGAACGTGAGTACCTGACCACAACCTCCTCCGCTAGAGGAGCACTTTTATGACATCCTCGAGGAGTGGCACTGACAAACTAGCTCCGTGCTCCTTGATTCTCAGGCGTTTGCAAGATCCTCTTCCTCTCGAATCTCGTCGGGATTGTGTTTGCGCGCTCGTTGCACTACCAATTCTACGCTTGGTATGCGCATCAAATCGTCTTTCTACTATGGCAGACTGAGTTCAACTTGGTACAAAGGTGCGTCCCTCACATGCCCCCATAGGGTCCTCTCAGTAGCCTTTGCTCATCAGCTCACGAAGGGCCTGCTTTCTTCCCGCGCCCCAGAGTCGGCCTGTGGCTCGCCATCGAAGTGGGCTGGGAGACCTTTCCGTCGACGACCAATTCGAGTCTTGCCTTGACTATAGCAAACCTTGTCATCATTGCTGGGGTCTTGTACAAGACGGTGGTCGCCGCGTCGCACTCGGTCTTGGCTCAGGAGAAATCAGGCTGGCCGGCGGCTTTGGTGGATTTCGTCACCGATGACAAGGAAGCATCGAGTGCCACTGTGATCGAGTCGTGATGGCGAAGAAGACTATCGCTATTAGAGTCAAGCGTCACGATGTTTGTACGGATAGTTGTACGCTCGTTCCCTTTCCTTGTGTTTTGTGATTTCTACGCATCTGCATTTGCACGCACTACACGACTATTTTACACGACTATTTTCGAGCACCTACTAGCACATTTTCGAGCGCGTAGGAAGTAGTGACCCTAAAGTCATAGTAGACGTGCGAGAGCGGGCTAGGAGAGCTGCGAAGGAAGTGTAAGGCTGTTTCTGGTCACCTGAGACATACAAACTGCCCGTCATCAGTCTCACGCAGGTCCCCCGCCGACGCGGAGCACTCCTCCTAGCGCTTCTGAGCTCTGAGCCGCCGCCACGCCGTGCCGGGCTCGCGAGTCGCACCTCTGACCCGTTCTCCCTAACTGACCAACCACAGCGCGGACGGACTACTCTTCCGCCTGCGTGTCCGAGCTCTTCAACATGTAAGTCATCGTAGATGGGACTTTCGGGGTGTGGACGACGTCTCGATCGCCGCCCCACCCGTACGAGGACTGACCCAGTGACCCCACCTTGATCGACATCGCGCAGGGCCGATGCGTCGCAGTTGCTCTTGCTGCTCCGCGCTGGAGGATCACCGTCGACGTCGCAGCCCGCCCCGTCGACTTCGAGGCTACCGTCTGCAACAACAAACACGACCGCTCAACCAGAAGGTAGTACGAGTACCCCTGCGGCCAACCCGGCGGCTGAGCTTGAGCGGCTCTTTCGCAGCGCATTCGGCTCGCCCCACCCCTCACATGGTGCCTCACAGGTCTCACACGCAACCTCGCCCGCGGCTGCCACTGGGGTCACCGTGCCCCAGCCCCACTCCCAGGTCCAGTCTACGCGCCAGGACGATGGGATTAGGAGGTCAGCGAGTGAAGATAGGATCCTGGGTAGCACGTCCTTTCAAGGCCACACCGGCACGGACGTAGCAGTAGCAGCATCGCCGTCCTCGTCGCCGAGCGTCCCTTTGTCGGGCACGACGGCGAGCTCTACAGCAGCAGCGCCGTCATCCCCGCCGCATCGGGCGAACAACGGATCCGTTTCGCTCCTCTCTTTGTTGCAGCGCATGAGCTCGCCGTCCTCAACAACAAAACCTGCGATTCCATCTCCTTCTTCTTCGGCCGTTCCTGTCTTGCCTACCCAACGCCCCGAAGCTATGACTGCACAGCCCACTTCGTTCCCCTCGCCTCCGCCTTCGCCGAAAACGATGACCTCCCTGGCGGCAACGACGACGACAGCGGCGCTCCAGTCCGCAATCATAGATCCAAATTCGATCTTTGCCAAGGTGTGGGGAAACAACAAACCATCGTCGTTAGATGTCACGCCAGAGGAGAAGGACCCCATCTCGACCTCGAGACCAACTGCAGCGCTCACATTGGAGGAAGTGGAGCGAGCCGCACTGCAAACAAAGGGATCGGAACAGATCATCGGCAACGGAGGCACTCCTCAAACGCGCAAACCATCGAGTCAGAACATTGTGAAGGAAGAGAAGAGGCAAGAAAGGGCAGGTCAGTGGGACCGATGGCTCTCTGACGCGGCGCGATGCACGGCGACTCATCAGCTGATCGGAAACCCGGCGCTCGAACTCACAGCAACCCCTGGTTCCGTACCGAAATTCGGAGCTTTCGTTTCGCCTTTCGACATACTCACTCAAGCACATGCCTCTGAACTACAGCACGGGAAGAATGAGGCCGTCAATCCCAAGACGGAGGTCAACATTGAAACGTCGGAAGTGGAGGACCTGCCCACGCCCCGCCCGGCCTCTGCGGCTCCGCCGTCGGTACCGTCAAGTTCGACCCATCCGGCCAGCCAAGAACACATAAATGTCTCGGATAAGGCGGGGAAAGATGCTTCCGAGGGTCAAGCCTTGACTGCGACAAAAGCTGCTCCTCTTGATCTGCTCGTTAAGAAGTACCTTTCCGACTCGCCGAGCCATGCACCAAAGTGGGCCCCACGCGGGCTTCAACTGCCTCCGAGACGAGGCTCGATTGCACCGCCCATGGCTCAGCATCTCACTATCGATATCTCGGCACCCAACTTGGATTCGCTCGACTCCGCAGCGCTAGTAGAAACGACCCCGGTCGTGCTTTTCGAGGTCCCGTACGAATGGTCGCCGGGGCGTCGCTCTGCCATCACCTCCCACGTTTTTGTATGGAGTACGAGCAAAGGCCGCATTCGTGTTGTCGATCGTCGTTCGGGCGCCAAGATCTTGCTCAAGGGCCACAAATCTGCGATCGCGGACTTGTCGATCGCGCCTGCACCCGAGGCCGATGCTTCGCGGATGATCACCAGCATCGGCGTCGATGGCCGTCTGATCGTGTACAGCGTGCCCGATTCATTCTCACAAGATAACGCACCGACGCACAAGGTCCTCGAGCTGGAGGGCTCCGCTCTCGTAGAGGGGGCCAAGTTCCGCTCGGCCCGATTCCACCCTCAATTCCCCACCGTGCCACGACTCGCCCTCGTACTTGGCTCGTCGAGCGTCGTTATCATGCACTTAGAGCGGGCTCGAATGCCCGATGTGTCGATCGAGTCTGCGGTGCGAACTGCGAACTGTGGGGAAGGGCTGGCCAGTGTATGCTTCTCTCCCGATGGCACCGCATTCGCTGCTCTCACCGTCGGATCTGGGGTGACGATTCGCAAGACCAGCGCCCCGGAGAAGATTCTGTGGTCTCGATTTCCGACGTTGACCCCAGCCGATGGCGCGGAAGCAACCGAGATCGCGTTCCTCACCACCTCGAACGGACGACCGGCTGGGCTCGTCCTAGCGGCTCGTGAGGGTAGTCGTCTCCAGCTGCTGTCACTCTCTCGAGGCGGTCACGCGCCCCCTGACACGAATTCGATCGAGTTCACCCTCTCTGCGAAAATGGCGGAAGCCCAGTCCTGTACCAATTTTGCCCATCTCTTCTACCACCAGCCCAGCACCACGCTTTTCGTATCCTCTTCCGCCAGAGGATCGCTTTTCGCTTTCCGAATCGGTGTCGACGAGTCCGAGAGTTCACGTTCAGCTCCCGACTGCGATCTGTTTGCCCATCGAAGCGAGCTCATGGAGCCGCGAGTGGAGCATGTCGCCGAGATCGCCACTGCCGAACCTCTCGTCGAAATTTCCGTTGACGAGGACTTTTCGGGCGCACGTTCCAGCGACACACCATCGTTGTCGACGCTCATCGCTCATCCCGGTGGCTTGCATGCCGTCACATTCGACTTCCCCGGCCTCGCGGTGGGAAAGGGGAGAGGGCACGACAGCGACGACGATGACGAGCCGTACGGCGGACCCGGTCGACGTATGAGCCTGGAGGGATCGATTCGCGTCGAGTCGGAGGTCGAGGTTGTGGTTGATGTCGATGAAGTCTCGACATCCTCTCCTCATTCTCGCCTGGCGGTCAAGTTGAAACTCGAGGAACCGATTCAGGAAGAACCCGGCAGCGCCGCGGCAGAGGTACCTCAAGCGAGCTCTCGCGATGGTCCCAATAGTCCCGAGGGCGATATCCCCGCATGGAAGGCGACTCACAACCAAGTCGAGGATCCGGTCAGCCATCCCAGCACACCTGCGCGTGGTCAGAAAGGAGCGAAACAGGCGTCAGTCACACCCGACGTTTCGCGTGAGCTGCGCAGAGTCGAGGACCGCATCACCAAGGCGATTCAGAAGGAGATGCAGGTGCAAGCCCACCACGCCGCCGAGGAACGGGCTAATGACCGAACCGCGGATGTAGCAAGACAAGAGACTTTGTTGAAACTGGTGTCGAGCGCGTTGTCGAAGAAGTTGGATACGACGGTGAGGGAGCAGATGCGAGCGCAGGTCATCCCGTCGATGAGCAAGTTGGTCACCGCTTCGATCAACGAACAGGTCGCTCGAGGGATCGAGGAGGCTATGAGCGAGGTCAGTAGTGTTGCCGAGTCTCTGATAATCGTCCGATTTAATCGCTAACGCTAGTCTGTTTCCGGTGGCCAGACGCTACCAAGAGAGCTGCGCAAGCTTTTGTCTCGTCCCGAGATGAGCAACCACATCGCACAGAGTGTATCGGCTGCGATTGTTCCTTCCATCTCTGAAGCGGTCGAACGCCAACTGCTGTCGGTCGTCGCCACCGGTGTCATCCCTGGCTTCAATTCATCGCTCGCTTCGGCGGTCGAGGGTGTGATGCAGTCGGTTCGCGACACCGTCCTCGCCGAGATGACCGACGTGCGCAAAGAGATCGTGCAGGAGCAGGCTGGTGCGATCGTCGAGCTGGAAACCTTGGTCGGCGACCTCAAGGGGGAAATCTCGGAGCTCAAGACCTCGTTGGTGCGGATGGAGCAGCTCGTGCTCTCTCTTTGCAACAGATCATCCGCATCATCGGTCGCTGCAGCACCGAATCGTCAGCCAGGCGCATCGACATCGCGACGACAAGCCTCGGTCTCCCAAGCCCAGCCCCACCCGCCGACTCAGCAGGTGGTGCATGCACCGACCCAGCGGCAGCCTTCTTCGTCCAGTGCGCTTTCGACATTCACTCACCCACAATCGTCTGACGGGGACTATGCCGATGAAGACTATGAAGAAATGGTCAGTTATGACGGGCTACTTGCCCCTGAACTGCCCTGGGCTCACACCGTTTCGCTCCACCTCCCCATAGTTCACCGACGCATTGCAACCGCAGCACGCCCCCGAATTTGCTGAACTATTGAGTATCATCGGATCTTCATCTCCCGCCACAGCCGACCGCGTCTTCCCTCCCACGTCGTTGCCGCCCCGGATCTCGCCTCCTGTGATTCTATCGCTCGCATATCAGCTCGCAGGGCGCCTGTCCGGTCAACCCGGGCCTTTCAACGCCGAGGCTCGACAGTATCTGCTCTGGGTGCAGAAGTGCCTTTCCGCGATGGACAGGAAGGTGCGTCGCATGTTCCTGGTGTCTCGAGAGGTGTTGGAGCGCGAAGCTGACCGGAGCTCCTGCAATGATCTTTCTGCCAGGCCGAGGAGGTGCGCGAGTTTGTCCCCAAAGTTATCGAGACCGTCATTGTCTGCCTGCATGCGAGAGCCGATACCATAGCCGCATCACACGACCGACGGGGGCTGGACGAGATCCGAGCGGTGGAGAGGCTTGCTCATAGCCAGTTGAGACAGTTTGTCGGTTAGGTTGGCTTGCACTTTGGTGCTGAGGCGGCGCGGAGGGATCCCGGTTCTCCATTCGTCGCGGCATGTCAAGTTGGCTCGCTTGGACATCTCGCTTACTCATCTGCATACGTATCCTCGTTGTTTCAGCACTCTCTGTCGTCCCGGCCACCTCTTCCATAGGCTATGATTTTATGCATACCACACTTGAAAAATACAGCATTCTTCATCGCAGGCAGGCCGGTGCGGACCGCTAAGGTGGACAACTTGGAATCTGGATTCCCGCTCGAGAGTTTGATCTTTACCGCTCCTGTCTTGAACTCGGGTTCTCGGACACAATGTTATGAAGTGCTGTCCGGGAGTTTCCTCGTCTTGATAGCTTCATGCAAGGTCTTGAAGATGAGACTCTTTATAACCCCCATTTTTCCGCGCTGCAGCGGCCGGTCGAACGCGCCGAGCATGAGTACCAACTACCACCATCGATGCGGCCGGGTAGGCGCATAGGACATGTTATAGGATCAAACATCGTAGCTTGTGTAGCTTTACCCGACTCTCTCCGCCTTTATAGGCCAGGATAATTGGTGTGCCCACTGTCCAGAACTTGAGAGTCGACATCTCAGCCTCCGTAGCTTCGCAATCAGAGTGATCGGCGACTCGTCGCCCCGAATCGATTAAAGTGTCGATGTAGATGGTCATTGTAAAAGCAGCACAAATCAACGGAGACGATCAACTACACCGATACTCATATACCTCGGTACCAGTTCGCTACGCTAGCGGCCTTTCTAGACACTCGAGTGGCTTGGGACTGGACAGATCATTTATGAAGCCTGATCGTGATGCCGGACGATAAGGCGGGTGGACAAACTCTCGGGTTCCGATTGGCCTGTACACCTTGCTGACGCCCCGAGGCGCCGAGGGGGTTAGGACGCGGTGGGGGGCCTGGGGGACTGGGGGTTCATCAGTCAGCAAGTGCCGGCCCCGTCGGCGGGCGTTGAACTTTGAACACAGAAAAGAAAACCATCATGAGCTCATTCGAGGGGTTTGGTGCTTCGGCGTTGGAGCTTCGCAGAGGTCGGAAATAGATTGATAAGGCTGCGGCAGGACCGAATTGGCGCTGCCGAGAACTTCGGCGCGCGGTTCGCTTCCGCAAACTCCGCGGGTGCGGTGCGGGCGTTGGGCGAGTTTGGAGTCTGTCCATTCATCATCGTCATTCTTTCCTCGGCTCGCGTACCCTCACCGGTAATTATAGAATCTGGAGCTTTTTTCTTTCCCAAGCTGGATTAGGTGAGTAGGCAGGAAAAGACGCGGAAGCTACAGGAAACACTCAAGTGAAATACCAGGAGAAGGTGGTAAAAGACACTGCCCTGGACGGTCGGCGAGGCTGCTGCTCGGCAGATACCGCCTCCGTGGTCATTCTTTTCCCGCGGCCCCTCGGGGATCGCCTAGCTACAGCGGTACAGGATGTTGCTCTCGGATCATCTCTTCTTGCTAAAGCAGATTTGAGGCATATTCTTTTCATCACTGACACCGATATTTCGTCCAGGTCCAGTAGGCAACTTGCAGTGAAACATATTGCGGAGGTGCCACTGGGCCTACGCTGATCGACGTCGACGATGGTTTGAAAAAAACTTCATCGGAAGAAAACTACTGTAGAAGCTCCGTCGCGATGATTGTTTTTTCCAAAGAAAGTCTTGAGGTGCTTGTCTTACCAATATCGAGCACATATCTTTGATTCGCCGACCAGCTGCTTCGCATGCAAAAGTGCTGCAAGATTTGCACCAATCCGGTCGCTGGCGGACGGGACGACGCGGCATATACACACCGAAGTAAGAAAATGCCAGGTGATCGCAAGGGGCTTGGAAAATCAAGTATGGATAGAAATAATCTACATGGGAAAATAGACTGAGGTGGCGTAGCCTTAGGTCGATCGCTATGGTAGATTCCTGCTCGAGTTGCAAAAGTCTGACTCCTGAGCTCTTTGACCTTTCCGCGCAACTTGCATGCAGACAATTGTACTCGGTCGGGCCCGATACATGTCAAGCTACATATAGGTTCGTTTGGACTTGCATCCAAAAGAAAGAGGCGAGAGCTTGATTGCTCTTTATGACCTTAGTTTGCGCGACCGCGCGAATCGTCGTCGTCTCGGGCAACTCCTAATTCTGCTCGGTCTTGATCAGAGGTGCAAGGGATTGCGTGCAGAGCAAGCTAACTCCGAATTGAGACGCTGCTCCGTAATTATGAATTCCATAGCGATCTGGTAGATGCCTTGTGACGTACACATAAAACATAAGTAGGCGAAAGCCGAATCGAACCGCCGTGAGTACCGACCGTGCGTATCGTCCAGATACTCGTCATGGTCAGCATTTTTACCTCAGCGCTGCGGACAAACCGGCGCGCGTGGCCGAACTCCGATTACGATGGCTCGGTTATGACAGACCCGTCCGACGCGGCATTAATTGGCTAAATCCCACTTACGACTTTGGGGATGTGGTGACTGTAGACACCAAGGTACCGACATGAAAAATTCACTACAATGAACGGGGATCCCTGATCTAACCTCTTCGACGAGAGGATGGCCTGCACCTGCCAGTCGGGGGTCGCGGTCGGGATAAAGCGGTCCCATGTTCGTTCATCCTATTGGTCGGTGGGGTCTCTACAAATTCCCATTCCAAGCCCGTGAAGTGCGAAAAGGCTGGGGGAGCTGCCTTTTGGGACTTTGGCCTGTTTAGGGCGACGCGCCCGAACGAGCAAGAACCAGCGGCCGGGAAGCTGTTTATTGTCCGACTTTCGGCCCATTTTGGCGCGAAGGCTCTGCGTCCGGCCCTGGCGCTGGCACAGGCGTTCCTTCAACTTGATGCCCCCCCCCCCGTGCGCAATTCGCAGTAGACCAATTTCGCGCCGCTGGCAGCACTGATGCGATCCCGTGCAATCGCCCCCTCCTTATCCTCCGCTCGCCTCCCTCGCACGCCCGTCTTCCCTTTCCGCTTCTCCCCCCTCACCCGTTCGCCCCGTTCCGTGTTCGCGCAACATGGCCGACCACAACGAGCAAGCGTCCGACATCTCGGCCGAGAAGAAGACGACCGACACTACATCGCCTGCACCCGCCGCCGTCGCCCCCGCCGCTGCCACGAGCAGTGGGGCGGAGGCTACGCCGACCGAGGCTAAGAAGGAGGGCCGCTTCGACAAGACTTTCGAAGAGGAGCGTCAGGTCAAGCATGCCAACGTTGACATGTCCACCATCGAGCTCAAGGCCGAGGACTTGTACGACAAGGACAAGGTCGACCTCGAGCAAGTCGAGCTCGAAGACGTCTGGACCCTCTTGCAGTCAGTTCCCATTCCCGTCTCGGTTTCGTGTTCCGCTTCGGGTTGCGTGCTCGTTCTGTCTGCGACGCATAGTTCTCTTCGGCCATGCTTCCCGGAGCGATTCCTCTTGGAGCTGTTATTGCATGCTGTCCTGGGGCTCGTGATCGACCTCATGAGGCATGATGGTGTGCTCTCGCTAACGTCCGTTACGGGGGTTTCGCCGGGCGGCGGGCGGGGATCGATCTCGAGGTCTACCGGCGGCCTAGTCTCGCGGGCGTCGACGTTGGCTGGCGCACAGCGCTGCCTAGCGCGCGGGCGTTTCTCGGTCGTCGCGGGCGGCCTATGTTTTTTCTAGGGTCCCCCGCGCCTCGCTTTGGCACAACGGCACAAACCCCGCTGGGCTTCGCCTGGCGTGGCCTAGGCCAGTTTGGAGGCTGGGTCGCCCAATGGAGGACGAGTGGGTCACTGCTCAGGATGCTGCGATGGCATGCCAGCAATGTTATTTGTCAGAGTTGGCTCGTGTGTTTCCCCCGTGTCTGTCTCGTCTCTCCTTGGAGACTGCATCTCTGCGGCGGTCTCTGAGGAGGCGGAGGCAACGGCGGCGGACTGAGCCAACCCGACAAAAGGTCACTGTTTGGGCGGATCTGGGCGTCTCGAGACTGTCATCCACTCGCTCCATCGCGCACTAGCGGCTGGTACCATCTTATGCGCACCGAGTGCTCTGCCGTCCTCTTATGTCATTCGACCCTCTAGCTTCCGAACATGCACTTTGTGCGACCTTGGCCGCGACCCTTTGGGTCCGCCCTGGGCGAAGTAGCGCGTGTGGCACGCGCCAGCCGGGCGCAAATCAATCAACGTCACTCGTTTTCCCCATTTACGAGCACAGCTACAGTACCATGCCGGCCCTTCAACCCTTGTGCTGACCAGCTTGTTCACTTCATTATCGTTACCTCTTCTCTTTTTCCTTCCGGAACTGTCTATCATTCTCATCATCACTTCAACGCCTCGATCGCCACCCGACGTGCCTCCTCGCCCGCCGGTCGTTCCCGAACAACCGCCCTCGTAGATGCAAGGAAGAGGGTCTTACCGAGGAGGAGGCTACTCGCCGCCGCGAAATTTTCGGGCCCAACAAGCTTGAGCATAAGGAAACTTCTGCTTTCCTGCAGTTCCTCTCGTAAGTCAGCACTATTCTCTCGTGCGTTAGCCGGGTCGGACACTCCGCTCCGGGAATTGGCCCACGTAGCGTCGAAAATCAGCGCACGCATCCTCCCGCGCTCCTCTCCGCCCTTTGTCGTCGCCGCGCCGAGCCCAGTCAGACGCTGACCCTTGCCCCTTCTGCATCTCTCGCAGCTTCATGTGGAATCCCCTCTCGTGGGTCATGGAAGGCGCGGCCTTGGTTGCCATCGCCCTCTCCAACGGAGGAGGCAAGGCGCCAGATTGGCAAGATTTCGTCGGTATCATCCTTCTGCTCTTCATCAACTCTGGTATTGGTTACTACGAAGAACGATCTGCTGGTAATGCTGTCAAGGCCCTCATGGAATCGCTTGCCCCCAAGGCCAAGTGCCGCCGCAGCGGCGTCTGGAACGAAATCGACTCGGCCGACCTCGTCCCTGGTGATGTGATCGCGTTCAAGATCGGTGACATTGTCCCCGCCGATTGCCGTCTCTACGATGCCATCACCGTCTCGATCGATCAAGCCGGTCTCACCGGCGAATCGTTGCCCCAGGGCAAGAAGGTCGGGGACCAGTGCTTCTCGTCGTCCATCTGCAAGCAAGGTGAAGCCGAGGGTGTCGTTATTGCTACCGGTGCCAATACCTTCTTCGGTCGCGCTGCCTCGCTCGTCGGTGCCGATGACGACTCGACTGGTCACTTGCAGAAGATTCTCGCCCAGATCGGTCTCTTCTGTTTGTGCTCGATCGGTCTCTTCATCGTCCTCGAAATCGTCATACTGTACCCCGCGTTCCACTACTCGTACCGCCGTGGCCTCGACTGCATCCTCGTCCTCTTGATCGGTGGTATCCCCATCGCCATGCCCACCGTCTTGTCCGTCACGCTCGCCGTCGGTGCTCAGCAGCTTGCTAAGTACAAAGCTATCGTCACCCGTATCACCGCCATCGAAGAACTCGCCGGTGTCACGATCTTGTGCTCCGACAAGACCGGTACGCTCACGACCAACAAGCTCACGATCGATTTGACGACCCTCAAGACCTACTCCGAGATGGATGCCCAGACTGTCATCCTCCACGCTGCGTACGCCTCGCGAACGGAAAACATGGACGCCATCGACACCTGCGTTACTGGTGCCATTGGTGGCGACATCTCGCTCGCGCGCAAGGGTATCAAGTTGGTCGACTTCAAAGCCTTCAACCCCACTGACAAGCGTACCGAAATCACCTACATCGAAGAGTCTACCGGCAAGATGAAGCGTGTCACCAAGGGTATGACCGGTATCATCATCGAATTGTGCTCGCGCAACAAGAGCCCTGAGGTCGAGGACCAGCTCGAGAAGGATGTCGAGGAATTCGCGGCACGTGGTCTCCGTGCCCTCGCCGTCGCATTCGAGAACGTTCCCTCCGGTAACCACGAGGACAAGGGTGACGGCTTTGAACTCATCGGTCTCCTCGCCATCTTTGACCCCCCTCGTGAAGACACCAAGCAAACGATTGACGATGCCCAAGCCCTCGGTGTCCGCGTCAAGATGGTTACCGGTGATCAGCTCGCCATCGCCAAGGAGACAGGTCGCCGTCTCGGCCTCGGTGACCACATGTACCCCGCCAAGGTCCTGCAAACCGGTGGCTTCCCCGAAGGTGGCAAGCACGCTTCGCTCGACGAGATGATCCTGGATGCCGATGGATTCGCCGGTGTCTTCCCCGAACACAAGTACGAGATCGTCAAGCGCCTCCAGGCCCTCGGTCACTTATGCGCCATGACCGGTGACGGTGCCAACGATGCCCCCGCCTTGTCCCGTGCCAACGTCGGTATCGCCGTCGAAGGCGCCACCGATGCCGCTCGCGGTGCTGCCGATATCGTCTTGACCGAACCCGGATTGTCAACCATCGTTCACGCCATCCGTCAATCGCGTGTCATCTTCCAACGTATGCGCAACTACTCGATCTACGCCTGCGCCGTCACGATCCGTATCGTCGTCGGCTTCGCGATCATGGCCTTTGCCTTCCGCTTCGACTTCCCTCCCTTCATGGTCCTTATCATTGCCTTGCTCAACGATGGTACCATCATGACCCTCTCCGTCGATCGCGTGTTGCCCTCGAGCACGCCCGACTCGTGGGACTTGGCCGAGATCTTTGCTTACGCCATCGCCTACGGTCTGTACCTCGCCGTCGGCACCATCGCCTGCTACTTGGTCATCATGGATACTTCGTTCTGCGCCGACAAGCTCGGTCTTGAACAACTTTCGGACCCCAACGACCCCAAGATCCACATGATCATCTACCTCCAGGTCGCCCAGATCTCGCAGGCCCTGATTTTCATCACCCGATCTCACGGATGGTTCTTCCTCGAACGTCCTTCCCTTGCACTGTTTGGTGCCTTCTGTTTGGCACAACTCGTTTCGTCAATCATAGCTGCCTACGGCGATTGGGGATTCTCAAATGTTTCAAGTGCGCAAAATCTGATGAACAGTCGACTGGGAGGCTCCTGACGCTGATCTGCGTCCGTTTATTTTGTCCGCACACCCACAGGCATCTCTGGTGGCTACATTGGCTTCGTTTGGATCTGGAACATCGTCTGGGTGAGTCTTTCGCGTCCTATGGCCCCTCTCGCTCGCTCCTCTCGACGCTCGATCGCTGATTCGCCCTCATGCTCGTTCCCTCCTCTGCCCCTCCCTCCTCTCGCGCAGTTCTTCCCCTTGGGTACGTCTTTCGGCTGCTCACGCTGTAATCTATTTGCTCTCGCTAACGTCTAGCCTGCGCTCATCCACAGATCTTGTCAAGTTCGGCATGCGCGCCATCATTCGCCAATACCAGGCGTCGCGCAAGGCCCGCACCGCCGTCCAGGACACAGGTGTACCCATGACGCGCACCCAATCGCGCACCGCTTCGCTCTACTCGAACCGAACCTCTTTCTTGCGCCGTGCTCAGGCTTCGGTCGGTCTGGGTGGCAAGAAGGTCTCGATCTCGCAAAACGAGTTGTCGAGGTTCTCGTCGCGCCAAGCCGCCTCGGCCGGTGCCCAGCTCTCCCGTGCTGGCTCGCGCCCCGCATAAGCGAGTCGCCACTCGCCACGCATCCGGTTGCTTTTTGGACCGTGCATCGCATCCTTGTTTCGACATAGCCCTCTTCCCTTTCTGTTTAATATAGATCGTCATTCTGCTTGTGATGGTGGACGTGTTTGATCGCTCTTCGTCCTCCGTTTATTCGTCGTCCTCCATCCTCCCCCTTTTTTTTCTGCGAGAAGGGCTCTAAGCTTGTCTTAGCACCCATTCTTTCGCTCACCCCACCCTACCTACATAATTCAACGTTGAGCCCATATTCTCTCTGGTGCCCTGACTTTCTCCCTCTTTCATCTGCTCTTGTCTCGTTCGTTCCCTATGTCAATCCAAATCTCAACTTGTGTCGAAGCACCGCTGCCCCCTTGCATTTATACTGCAGTGTCGTGTGTCACAGTTACCTTGCACATCCTGTATGCAAGCACTGCCCACTGAGCTGGTGTAGCCATTGCGATCGTGTGTAACGTTTGCTGCAAAACACCGACTGGGACTAACCCCTGCCTCGCTGGAACGGCCGCCGCGGCGATCGGCTGCAGCACCAATCTCATGTTTCCGCCCCGATTGCGGCTGATTGCGAACCAACTCAGTTTACTCTTGTACAGTCCCAAAGAAGTAGCTTAAACCACCCAACTACCCCTTTTACTAATGGATTCCTAGACTGGCTTCGTTCGTGTGAAGCTTCAAGTCCGTGCTGACCACTCGAATCATGCACAAGCCGCGCCTCGGCTCTGACGCGACTGCAGAAGCCCGAACTTCGCTCTCTTAACCTTGACCTTCAGGTTCTTCCGCGATGCCGTCGAACGTGGAGATCGACTACGCAGAACGAGCCGACGGTGACGAGACAACCCATCACCGCATGAACTTGCTACGGTGAACTGAGAGGTGGTCTCGGACCCTCGTCGAGGCTCCGAACTGGGACCTTCTCCCGTCGCTTCTGGCAGTCCCGGCTCATGGTCGAGTCCTTCGCCCAACTCGATGGCTTTCGGTCCTGTTCGGACATGTCCAATCATTCCGAACCCCCGCGCTTTCACCGATACGTCTAACGCTAAATGGGAGCACAACATCTCGAAACATCGCACCAACATGTAGAATTAGCGCAGACGAACTGCTTGCGTGTTCCGCCTCCGAGACGATGATTCAACGGCGCGGGTTCGCCTCATATCTGAGAAGCCGTGGAAGCCCGCCGCTTGGTGATGTCCCGATCCGCAGCTGGCGCTGTGCCATACCTCAAACGGTGTTTTCTGCATGCAGCCTGCAATCTACAAACCTTGCCAGACACTGAATATTGGGCGTGTAATGATCGTCAAAACACCAACTGCCGAAACGTGAGACTAATCCTCCCTCCCTTGACCTTTGGCTCTTTCGGGATTTCGTGTTTCCAATACGTTTGAGTCTCCCCTTGCATCACGACCAAGGATCCATGGTGAAGCTTCCATTTGTGGGGCCTTAGCAGCACAGACCCGTCTTCTTCTCCTTCTTGGTCCGGGTTGTGCGGTATCGTTGCAGACTTTGATTCGCCCTTGTCCCGTCGAGAATAACGTGCGGGAGGAGCATGGGTCATGATGAAAGTTCGTTCTGCTCCCAATGAGACGGAGGCGATGACTCTGTTTTCCTTGTTATCGCGGTGATTCTCGATGTAGACTTTGCCTACCGATCATGCAAAACTTTGTCAGTGCCGTCGCGATGGTGCCCGCCACCTTCGGCACCTTTTCAGTGAGGGGCCAGTCGGGGACGTACCATCCTCGTATAGGTTCAACATGCAATGATTGAACGAGACACCTAGCACTTCTTCGACCATCTTTTGGATTTCGGACAGGACCGGTGGGTAGTCGTATCGTATATCGACCGTCGTGCCGCTGTACTTGACGGTGAGAGCAGGGTCGGTCGCATACGCTAGAAATAAGGGTTTTCTCCCTTTAGTGTCCATGACGGGTGACTTCAAGCGCGGGAACAAACTGACCACAGATCTTTCTAGACTGCGTAATCAACTTTCCGTACATTTTGAGCGTCGGTTGATACCCTGTGGAAGGCGTTCAAGGAGAGCTCGGAGATCAATTTTTCACTCCTCGGCTTCAGTAAGCAAAGACCGTGCGGGACGGCCACTTACATCCCGGGATCACTAGCAGTTCGTCGTACCACTTTGTAGCTAGATCAGGCTCGACGAACTAGGGGACATAGTACACGTGAGCCTGGAAGAAGGGAAGTCGGTAGATGGGATCGAGACGAGTGACCTGCTCCGATTCGGAAGGGTCGATCGTCGTGCGGGCGCGTTTGCGAGGTCGAGGACTCGGAGGATCGCCATTGCCAAGATGTGTGGATGTTTTGGGTGGCATATCGGAGGAATGACGAGTGTCGTCGGCAGTAAAGATCGGAACTGCTCTGAGCCGTCCCAAGTTTCGAGAAGGCTGTCGCGATCCGATCTCTGCTCTGCAGCTGGCCAACTTGAAGAGAACAGGGGGGGCTTCAAGCTACTAGACGACTTGCAGTGGCTCGATGAGGGGCCGGGAGGCTCTCAAGTGGTTGCGGCGTGCCTAGGATGTCGATCGCCTTATAACGGAAGGGAAAAGAGTGCGTGCTACGTTGCAGGAACGGATGCAAGCGCTAAAAGCTGAGTTCTCGCTGACGTACGTATTACTCTGCAGTGCTATTGGCCCCGACGACCGCGCCTATTAATTAATAGCCCACGCCTGAGCCAGCCCACGCGCGCTGACGCCCGACTGACGCCCGCAGACGCCCGCCGGGTAGCGCCGGGTGAGCTCTGGTGAGCTCTGGTGAGCTCCGCAACAGTCCGCAACTCACCTCGGGCAGACAAAAGAAGGGACGATCTTAATCGCGCCGCGCAGCGGCGAAAAAAGCCGATCGGATCGGCATCCTGGGCCGGGAGCAAGTTCGGCGCGGCAGAAGCCGACACGTCCTGTTCAAGTCCGCTTCGACTACAACAGTTGACCCGCCTGCTGTAGAAGGCTGTATGCAATTTCTGACGGGAGAATAAGATTACATCTTGACATTGTAATATCAACAGAAACGAAAGATCTACTTTCAATGTTGACCATTTTTGGACGACGAGTCGCTGTACGTACTACGAGCAGGCTCGCTCAAGCTCAAGCCTGCTCAAGCTGGAGGTCGGTCGAGCACGTGATCCGTCGCTGATAGCGCGTCGCTGTCGTCGCCTCTGCAGCTCTTCGCTCCTCTGCTGCTGCTGCTCACATCGCACGCACGCATCGACCTCGACAACTCGTTCTGCGCGGCACACTCTCTACGAAAAGGTCCAGCCTTCTTGAAATGGACTACCTCGCGTCTACTCGAAGGCTCTGAAACAGAACGTTGGCCACTCGGCTCCATAAGTTCGTGCCGCCGGACGAACTCCGACGCGTCTCAAGCCTGCATCAGGCTCATCAACGCGGGCATGAAGTCAGTCACGTCGTCCGCCAGGTCACAGACTGGGATTGGAGTTACAGCCCCTCAACTCCGTCGTGTCACGTCTTGTTCTTCAGCAGATATGCTCTCTAGCGATGCCCATCGCGACGCCAGCTGTCACTCGCTGACGTACTCTGGGCTTTCCCTTATTAGCCTGTTGAACGGGAGGCACTGCGATGCCCTACAATTCAACGGCGTAGATGGAGCGGACTTGAAGAGGTCTGACATCAATGTTGTGTAGGTGTAGTGATGACGTGACGTCAGTCTTCCCCATTCGTCGTCGTACAATCGTCCCAGACTTCGAGATCAGGCATTCATAATCTCCAACAGTCCTCACGGTCCTTAGCTCAGGTCTCATCTGATTGGGGTACCACTGTGAACACTGAGCATGCCTGTATGAAAAGTTATCATGGGTTACGTCTTTTTATCTCACTTCGACCTCGCTTCTCCAACCAAAACTTGCGGAACATTCTTTACCAACTGCGAAATCGAGCTCGGCGGCAAGGTCCGATATCCGACAAGCTAGTGCTGAGACTACTCCCATCGACTCGGCCTTCTTGACTTACGTAGTGCATTGTTTGCTTCCTTAGATCTACCGACCACCTGTGGTTCCCCCAATAAGTGATATGGTGATGGCGTAAGCAGTAGTCTGTAATAGTACAGTCACTAGTGCAGCCAAATTTGGCGAACAGGAGTAAATCGTCCTCACGTGACCCAGGCGAGATTGCCGTCGGCGTCTGCCGATGTGAGCACACAAGCAGAGGTGCTTCATCCTCGGAGCTTGTGGAACTACTAATAAGACAGTTCCGTTACTCGCTCCCCATGACTGCACATCGGCCCGTTCGTGCGAGATGCGAAATGATTCTACATGAAAGACTTGACCAACAAGTACTAGTGCTGACCAGTAATGCGCGCCGCCGAATCGGTCCGGCATTCAATGCTTTGACTTGCATCTGAAAGGTCCGTTTTTGGACTGAGGGTAGGAGATACCTGAAATACTTTTCAATAAGCGAATGGCAAATTTTGAACATAGCGCGGGCTTCGTAGCATGGGGGAAGTTTTGAGCAGGAAAAGTCTCAGTCGGAGAACAGCCAACGTGCATGATCGCTTTCCGAATGCATCGCTCGGCACCTCGGATGTACACGTCAAACTTGCCGATCGAACAGACATCGATGTAGGGTGGATAATCGTGGAATGGGTGACATTGAGGAGAGGAAGGTAATCTGACACGGACAGGAACAGCGGTTTGGGGTGCAAAAGTCACTCGACGCTCGGCGTCTGCAAGCTGAGGCCCCGAGTGGGACATAGTCTTCCAGGGTGGCCCTCGCACATGCAACTGGAGTCGCGAATCAACCTTGGCTCACGACATGGAATGTATTGTTCCTATCGACCAGACCTACTCACCGATTTTGACGAGGTGCAAGCTTCTGATACTTGAGCAGGTGCCTGCGCTTTGGATGAAAAGTCACTCGGCACCAGTAAGGGTGTCAATATATTGTTGCTGTTTCATCCCACTGGTATTCCCGATTATGATTAGTTACTAGTTGTTGATATTAGTCGCCCCGCGCGTCTCGAGCCTGCCTCGCGCGCGCTCCCCCTTAGCGCTTATCTTCTTTCTCCAACTATCTTTACTATCTTCATCGGCTCTCGTACTTACGCACTTCGTGCCTCGGCCTCAGTTCCTGAAAGGTTATGAGCCCACCTAGCCTATCAGCGGCGGGCGACCTCGACGTCCACGGTGACATGGCATCAACGCCTCCACCACCGTCATCAACGTCGTACCATACCAACGACGTCGCCTCCACTACCTCCGTCACGCTCACTAAAGAGCAATTCGACGAGCTGATCAGGAACCAGCGCCCCGCACGGGACGACGACGCATTATCCATGCGTCAGCGCCTACCCCCAGCCAACCCTCCGGTCTTCCCCGACGACTCGAAACTTACGGAGGACAATTACGTTGACTGGGTCCCCACGATGCGATGCCGCCATGCCCGCCCTCTTGGGCTGGATTCAACGCTCGGACGAATCGAGCGACGGTCCCCGTTGCGAAGGCGGTCGTACCGACCAAACGCTCTGCACCAGGCAAGAAGGGAAAATGGGATCGTTCTGGTCCTGCCCCGAGCAACTGCCCAACTTGTGGTCAAGGCAAACACTGGCTCGACAAGTGTCCGGAATCGCGCAAGCGAGCCAAGTACCTCGAGCTCAAGAACGCCATGAAGGAACTCCAAGGCTCATCATCGCCTGCGTCCACGTTCGTGGCCACCGAGGCAGCATCCAAGGATCAACACCTGTCCGTCGTTTCTTCTGCTACGTTTGTCAACATCGGGCCACCGGCGTAAATCCTTCTGCTAGACTCGGCGTCGGCGTGCCACGTCGTCAACGATGCGTCCTTCTTTGACGGCCCCCTTTCACCTACCCCGCAAGTCCTGCAAGGTCTAGGGGGAACGGTGAAGGCCTCGGGAATCGGCTCGGTCAAGCTCGTCTCCGATAATGGTACCAGGTTCACCCTCAACGACGTGATCTACGCCCCCGAGAGCCCTGCCAACCTCATCTCAGTCCGGGCCTTCGACCGCAAAGGCGTTCGCATCACCTTCGAACACGGACAAGTCGAGCTCCGCACGCCGCAAGGGTGCATCGCCACAGCATCAGCCATCGCGTCCTGCGTTTACAAACTCAACGCTTCGGTCCAAGCTGCCAGCAAAGATGCGCGACACACCCTCGTTGCCACCAAGTCCAATAGGCTACCTTTACTTACCCTTCACCGGCGCTACGGCCACGCCTCTGTCCAGACACTTAAAAAACTGGCGGCCTCTGGCCAGGTGGAGGGTTTAGATTGGCCCTATAGTGACTTCGAGTGTGATGGCTTCACCTGCAACGCGTGCCTTGCCTCCAAAGCGCATCGTTTGCCTTTCCCCTCTTCGTCGTCGCATGCCGCGGAACCACTCGCATTGGTGCACTCGGACGTCTTATCTTTCCCCGAGGAATCCTTAGGCCATAAGCGATACCTCGTCACGTTCATCGACGACTTCTCGAGGAAGACTTGGGCTTACCCTATCGGGCACAAGAGCGAGGTCCTTCAGACATTCAAGGATTGGCTTCTGGAGATCGAAAACGCCACGGGTCGCAGGGTCAAAACACTTCGCTCGGACAACGGGGGCGAGTATGTCTCTACCGCTTTCAACGGCTATTGCGTGGCCCGCGGAATTCATCGCGAATTGACCATACCGTACACACCCGAGCAAAACGGTCGGGCTGAGCGAGCCAACCGGTCGATCGTCGAGGGCACCCTGGCTCTACTGTCTCACTCGGGACTCCCACGATCGTGCTGGGACGAGGCTGCCATGTGTTACATTCACGCCAAGAACCTCTCGCCTCACGCGGCCCTTGGTGGAGCCATCCCAAACAGTCGTTGGTCGGGCCACACACCAAGCGTAGGGGGTCTTCGGGCATTCGGTTGTCGCGCTTGGACCACCGTGCCGGCTCACCGACGGGACAAGCTCGACCCAAAAGGGATTCCTCTGGTCTTCGTCGGGTACGATCGACACGCGAAAGCCTACCGTCTTCTCGATCCTTCCTCCATGCGTGTGAGTCTGGGCCGCAATGTGACGTTCGTAGAAACCGAGTTCCCCTTCGCTATCGCGCCCACCCGAGTGACGCAGCCGTCCATCCCGGGTTACGCCCCCCAGCCCCCACCCGTCGAAGCTCCAACACCCGTCGAGCCTCCCCCACGGCCACCGGCCCCAACGCCTGTCGAGGCACCCGCGTCGCCCGCATCGACCAGCTCGGCCGACAACGACGACGCCTCATCGACCACGAGCGCAACGACGGAGTCAGCCGTGAACCTGCCGCAACCACCTCCGGATCCAGCTCCACTCGCCAAAGTCAAGCCGAGTTGGGAGTACGGCGACGTCGCCAAGGTTGGTCCCGATCCAGGGAAGTACGGTGAAGTCGACGCTCGAAACATCATTGATGGCCCCCGGACTCGCCGCCAACCCGTTCCCACCATGATCACGCGGGAACAGCCAGTCGACGGCACCGACGGACCCACCGCCTCTTTCAAGAGCCTGCTCCTTGCCTTCGCATCCACCAAGGCCGGCTTCGCAGATCATGACTTGTCGGTTGTTCGCGATCCGGCAAATTGGGGCGACGTCATCCGATCGGGACAAGAGGACGTTTGGGGCGCTCCGGCACAGGATGAATTCGATTCGCTTCTGAACGATTACGAGGTCTTTCAAATCGTCGAATCCTGTGAGCTCCCAGCGGGTGAGATCCTCCTGCGGTCGGGCTGGGTGTTCCGGACTAAACGCAACCAGCATGGCGACATCACCGATCACAAGGCCCGACTTGTTGCTCACGGATGTGCCCAACGCCCTGGCCTTGACTTCAAGAAGACCTACGCCCCTGTCGTCAAATTCACGTCCATTCGAGCCCTCATCGCACTCGCCGCGGCCAACGGCTATCACGTCCATCAGGCCGACGTCAACAAGGCGTATTTACACGGCAAACTTGACAAGCCTCTCTACATGCGCGTCCCTCAGGGCATAAACCTGCCAGGCAAGATCCTCAAGCTGTCCAAATCCATCTACGGCCTTCGCCAGGCCGGCACCATCTGGAACGCTGAGATCGACTCGACTCTGCGGTCCCTCGGATACGTCCCCACCAGGTCTGACATCTGTATCTACCGCCGCGAACACGACGGGCACTCACACTATATTGCCTTGTACGTCGACGACTTGCTTTTGGTTGGTCCCTCTACCGCCGAAATCGAGCGGGTGCTGGACGCGCTGGAACTCGCATACGGCATCAAACGTCTCGGACCTGCCGAATATATTCTAGGCATCCAAGTCAAACGTGGACAAGACGGCTCTATCACGCTCTCACAAGAGCGCTACCTTCGGGACATCCTTGCCAGGTTCCAATTCACCGATGCCAAGCCGGCAAGTATTCCAATGCAGCCAGGTGTCGTCCTTGACTTCGAGGACTTGGCGGCCACTCCTCAGGATCGTACGCGCTACTTGCAGGCCATCGGTTCGTTGATGTACGCCGCAGTTGGAACTCGTCCGGACCTCGCCTTCGTGGTCAGCTACCTCGCTCGCTTCTCCCAGCAGCCTGGCCCGGAGCATTGGACAGCCATCAAGCAGGTCCTCCGTTACATCAAAGGCACGCTGGACTTGGGCCTCACCTATCGCAAGACCAGCCAACCACTCCGTGGCTACTCGGATGCGAACTGGGGAGCCTGTCTAACGACCTCACGATCGACCATGGGCTATGCGTTCATCTTGTCCGGAGCCGCTATTGCTTGGTGCTCCAAACGCGAGCACAGGGTGGCCAAGTCCACTACCGACGCAGAGTACCTCTCTCTTTCGTACACAAGCGGTGATGCCATCCACCTGAGCGAACTCCTGGCTGAACTTGGCGCTCCGGTCTCCGGTCCAGTCGTACTCTACGGGGACAACCAAGGTTCGCTGGCTCTTGCGCAGCACCCGACCAACCATCAGGGGTCTCGTCATGTTCGCATCTCGGAACATTACGTCCGCGAGAGGGTAGCTGAGAAGGAGATCGAGGTCCGCTGCATCGCCACCGGCGACATGATTGCCGATATTTTCACCAAAGCCTTGGGTCCCAAGCCGTTCATCTTCCATCGGGAGAATTTGGGTTTGCGAGGTGCAGTGGTATGACAGCACGGGGGGGTGTCAATATATTGCTGTTTCATCCCACTGGTATTCCCGATTATGATTAGTTACTAGTTGTTGATATTAGTCGCCCCGCGCGTCTCGAGCCTGCCTCGCGCGCGCTCCCTTAGCGCTTATCTTCTTTCTCCAACTATCTTTACTATCTTCATCGGCTCTCGTACTTACGCACTTCGTGCCTCGGCCTCAGTTCCTGAAAAAGGGAACCTCCAAGCCGTGTTGGTCGGAAAAGGCGCTTGCACATACATCCGAAGTTTGCGGTTCGACCCTGTCCGATGGCAAGAGATGTATTGATTATGTTAACCGAATTCACTCACCGATTTTGACGAGATTTCTGTATCGGACATTCGAGCAGTTACGTGCGCTTTGAATGCAAAAGCCACTCGGCGCCAGCCAGGGGAACCGCCGAGCTTTCTGATTTGGGCAAGGCGCTCAATCATGCATCCGAACTTTGCAATTGGACCCTATCCGATGGCAAGAGATGAAAGCTAAATGTTGAACTAGTCCACTCACGAGTTTTGACCAGGGTTCCGTTTGATGTACAAGGGCAGGATTAAGGCCTTTGAGTCCAAAGGTCACTCGGCGCCAGTAGGGAGAGGCCTCGACCGACCTTTCTTCTTAAGTATCTGGCATGTATCTCTGACATTTGAGGATGGACCGGCCTAACGGCCGGAGAAGTACATTCGATAGTTGACGGCTATCTTCATCAGTTTCAAAGATGGTGAAGTTGCAAATGTTCTGACTTTTGGTGGCGATTTGGTGGAGTAGGTGCTCGGCTTCAGTGAGGAAGGTGGCTACTTGTGAGGGGGACAATTCGAAAACCTTCATGAAAGGCTTGTCAGGCGGCGGCAATGGGACTCAGAGCATACGCAAACTACCCTTTTGCATTTTGCGAACTCTCACGAGAGTCGACATCATGTTGTATGAGCGGTAGACGAGGAGTCGAGTCAACAGCCAAGACGAGAAGAAGCCGGCCAAAACGAGAAGAATGCGCCTCGAAAGTGGAGAAACGCAGTCAACGAGACTCTCGGATTCTACGGGTTGCTTTTTACGTTTTCAAAAGCTCTGCCGGTATTGAAATGACGCGCGGCGGCATTATGTGCTCCTAATCACAGGGGCTATACTCATGCGCGGCGATCGAGGTTCAATTGTCGGGGCTCAGGATTAGTCTGTCACTACAAAGATCTGTTCGGCGCCTATCTCAACACTTTCAAGACAGCATCACTATACTTGCAGCTTAGACCGAGTTCCGTCAAATGGAGAAATTATATATCCGCTGATGTCAGCATGTCATCATTGGGCTGTTTGTTGTCGGAGGCAGGCTGGGCTTTATTCATCGCGCACTTGGCAGAGCATGTCAAGGGAACTCGATGCAGGCACGTGATGACTCGAATTTGACTGTTACAACTGCGGCCGCAAGGAGCAAAGCACATCCCCTGTCTTTCAATTACCGCCAGGGCATAGCCCAAGAGACCCCGAGCACGATCGGGCTGGCCAGTGGCCTGATTGAGATGTGGGGCCGGCTGGCCCTGGCCGCACGGCAGCGAAATGTCCCATACTTGGCGAGTAATCAAATCGAGGCAGTATGTACGGTCTATGATCGTATCAAAACGAGTGATCACATCACTCCTCACCCTGCAGCTCGAGCCTCACTCGGTCAGTGGGTGCTGTGACCGTCACGGTTGCGGCGAAGGCTGCGGCGCGAGGAGGGCGAGCTTCACCGGATCGACTTGGAGTCCCTTCCTTCCTGCACGCGAGGATCATAGCATCCACATGATGTTTCTATTCTTCTCCAAAATATTTCGGAGGTTGAGAACGTCGGTTCTGTTTAAAGTCGATGCGCCAAGGACCAAGCATGCTTGAGTCGTTGCCGCGAAGTTGGGTGTGTCGCGAGTGACAGTGAGCTCGCCCCGTTTAGATCGAATCGCTCTCCTTCTCTTGGGCCGAGATTTGTACATTCACCACCGAATTGCACATATGCTTCAAATTCACATCATCGTAGGCGAGGTGAGTCTCTCGGCGCGATTCGGGCAAGGTGGAGTTGAGCAGGGCCGAGTCTACAGACGACCCCAGTGACCAGTCCTTCGGGTAACGAGGCGACTGCAAGTGTGAGGCTGTGAGCTGTGGCGCAACTCAGGACAAGCGGAGACGAGCGAGGACAAGTTGAGATGCACGATGGGTGGACAGGCTTTGGCAAGTTGTATCACGACGCAGTATAGGCACCGGGCAGACGTGCAGAGCTGGCGGTCTTCGGGGTCGCGTGTGTCCATCGCAAGTCACGTGCTTCGGATTCACAGGCTCATGATCAGCGCGTCAGTGTGCCAAGCTTGTGCCGTAGGCTAGCCAATGAAAGAACATGAACATTTTCCTTGCTTAGTGTCGTAAATTGGAGAATTGACAGTGTCATCCAGACTGCCGAAGCTGATGTCACTACCACACTCGGGTCAGTGTAGTTGATCTGACGGACTTGGAGAGACTTGAGTCCATGGAGTGGGCCAATAGTCTTTTCGGCCTTTGCTGCAAGATTTTGACGCGGACAGCTCAAGCGCGCTGGTCTCGGCCTAACGGGGCCCGCTCGCGCTCCACTCTTCGAACACGCATTCTTTGGACCCTGTGCCAGCACGCACTCTTCTCGGCCCCCTTGGGCCTCCCGCCTTGCTCACCCGCTGGCGCGCGCGGGCCCTTCCTCTCCCTCTCCCTCGTCGTCCCGCACGCCTTAGCGTTTCGTGTTGTGGTTCCGGCACCCCCCCTGCCAGTCTCTACTCACTCAAAGTGGGTAACATCCCTCGTAAGCCCTCTGCCCTTGTTGGACAGTTGGACTGATGAGCTAGCCTGCCACTAAGTTGTAAGCAGCCGCCGTACCCGCTGCTTTGCAAGGTCGTATCGCACCCACTGCTTAGAGCAAGGGCGAACTTTTCGAGACTCGCACTATCGCGGCTCGCTGTTTCTAGCTAAGGTTCGCATTCCGGATCACGACTGTCCTTGTTGGGCATGTTGCCAAATTCCTTGTCCTTGTTGGGCAAGTTGACTCATGGGGCTACCTTGTATACAGACCTCGTTTGGCCGCGTCTACCTACCGCGTCACCTTCCTCCCCTGCCATCGCCCTGCGCTTTTCGAGCAAAGGTATGCCCTATCCCCCAAGTCAGTTGCAGTGTTTTAGTTACTAATCGGACCTGCGCTCTTTGAGCAAAGCCGATCGACCATTTTTTTGAGCTCCTCCCTCCCACCCTACTTGTTCATAACTCCTGTTTAGAAAACCCTCCGTTTGTTACGGAGTGCGGGTTTTTCTCTTATCACTGCAACTCGACTCTTCCATCCTAAAACAAACGCCACAAACAGCGCGCACTATGGAGGAGTCGAACTTGCTCCCGGCCCAGGATGCCGATCCGATCGGCTTTTTTCGCCGCTGCGCGGCGCGATTAAGATCGTCCCTTCTTTTGTCTGCCCGAGGTGCCGCAACTCGCGCCTAAGCTCGCCTGAGCCAACACTAGCCAACACTCTGCGACCAACCGAACCCAAACCAAACCGTCGGCGTTCACAGCCCTCCTATTTGCAGTACACATCCTCAGCCATGGCCGCGTAAGTCCCCCACCTCACACGCACTCGCACTCGCACTCGCACTCGTAGCATCGATCGACGCACGTGCTCACACCCTTACCACGCTCGCCCCGACAGCCACCGCTTCTCCGCCGCTCCCGTCAAGCCTCAACCGAACCTGCTCGGCTTCACCCCCGCTCGTGCGTTGGCATCGTGACTGAGCTTCCGAGCTCGTCCCGTACCCCCATGTGCTCCTGACTGATCATGTCGTTTGTACTTTCCTCTATTCAGGTGCCGCGCGATGGGCTGTGCCGTTGGCTCTTTGGGGCGTCGGCCTCGCCGGCGCTGGCGCTCTGTTCCTTTCGCCCATCCCGCTCTTCCAACACGATGGTCAGTGTCCATTCAAGCTCTCGACAAGTGGTCTGGCCATGAGACTTCGTGACAGCCCGCTTGCTGGAGCTGACTCGTGCGCTCTCGCTCTTCTCCTGGCCACCTGCCATCGCGACGTGCTTCTGTCCTCGTCGGATACCTACCCTCCACCATCGCTCTCAACAGTTCTTGACAAGATCCCTGTCGTGCGTTATTATCCAACATCTCCCCCGCGGTCGAATATTCACCGCGGAACCCCCAAAAGAGTGCCCCGACCTCGATTTAATGCTCACCGCATCGTTTCTCCTTCCTCTTGCAGATCTCGGCCTACTTCAAGGACACGACCCCGGACTCGGACAAGCCCTTTTAAACTCAACAATCCCTCTAGCGTTGGGTTGTGGATCGAGGAGGTCCCTTTTGAGAAGGTCGTCCTGCGACCTCGTTTTCGAGGAGGCGCAGAAGAGATTGGGCGTCGTCGATGATGCTCGGATTTTGCATGGAATTCGAGGGGCAAGAATGCCTTGTATGCTTTACTTGAAAGACTGGAGCGGAGTACCGGTGGGATGGCAGAGCCACTCGTTGAAGGAGAGCAGCAAACGTCGCCGTGGTTAAGTCTCACCGATGAAAGCACCGCGTTCAGGGTCGAGAGGTCGCAAGAGGGGTGAGACACGTCAACAAATTAACATCATATACACGCAGACGAAGGAACTACATAAAAGAGCACCATACACTACACAGAAGAATCAGCTACAACGAAGCGTGGATCGGTCCGAACCCAGGATCATATAAAGCTCCCCCTTCCGCCCCCCCGACACAGCCATGCCCCTTATTCAGATCCTCATGTCGTCCCCTTCGATCCCAGGGGTCATCTTGACTTCCAAGTGGTCGATGATGCGCAACCACACCTCCTCGAAACCTAAGTTTGGAGCACAAAACAGACATCAGTCAGCTTAGAGCCGAATAAAGGCCCAGGGTTTTCCCTACGCGGCCGTAGGCGTCCGGCAGCGACCCGAATGATACTGACCTGGGAATCGGTTCCCACGAATGAAGGCAAACACCTTGCGCAGCCCATGCGACGCCTTGATATCGTTCCAGCGTTCGAGCAAGAAGGCGATTTCGACGCGCTTGATCTCGTCGAACCGAGCCGCGAAAGAGCCGAACACTTCGTAGGGGATCTGAGTGAGATGCAAAATCGGCAGGTCCGTATGTGAGTAGAGCAATCTTCGAACTACGCATTCTCGACTTACGTTTTGGGCGGTGAGTGATTTGACGATATCTGTATTGCGTCAGGAACGGAACGGTTTGCTTAGGACCACTGCCCTCGTCGACGCGGGAACGTGACCGAACTCACGTTCATAAGCCCTCTCCTTCAGTTCGGGTAAACCGAGCTTATCCGCCAAACGATACATCGCTTTGGCGCTACAGGGCCCTGCTCCTCCTTTCGACTGCGGCCAAGGCGTGTTCGCGAGCAAGTAGGCGCGTCGACTCGAGAACGGGAAGGGGGTGTCGAAGGCGAGAGCCGCATCCCTGGCGACGTGGTACGTCGAGGCCAAAGGTGCGAAGGTTATCGAGTCGGTGTAGAGGTAGTGAAGAAGGGCGCGGTACGAGTGGTAGCTGAGGGCGGAAGAAGGGCCATAACACCAGTGTGAGCACTCTTGCGCGCGGTCAAACATAGCCCCTGGTCATGAGGTTCCAACACTCACGCGGCATCAGTGACCACCACCTCGAACCTAGGTCTCGAGTCAACAGCCCTCGACCTCGCTTTCGATCCAAATTCATCCCTACGGTCGGGGCGAGCCTTCTTCGTCGGCGCAGGTTTGACGGGCGACTCAGGGGCCACGGGTGCGTCGACAAAAGTCAGCGCTCCTCCGTCCCTCGAAGCCCTCGCCGCTCGTTCGAGGGTACGGTTTCCACCATCCTCAGCGCCCTCGTCTGAGTCTGAAAGAGCTCGGTGCGTATCGTCATTACAACGCAGTCGTTCCCCTTCATCATCCGAGACCGCTGCCGAGGACGGTCGCGAGCCATGGTCCGATCTCGGTTGATTAGCGATCGCCATCGAGGGTCCTGATTGCTGTCCGCCCACTGAAGACGATGACGAATTACCTCGATCCATGCCAACAGTCTGGGCAGGAAGAAGCTGGCCGATCGATCCACCATCGCGACGAGGAAGCGAAGCCGACAGGTCGGTCTGCGTTACCTCCGGGGCCGCACCATCCGATTGAGCATCTTCATCCGACGCGTCGTCGGCCTGGCTGTCATCGACATCCGAGTCGTCATCCTCATCCCAGTCGTCGTCTTCCTCATTGTCGGACTCGGAAAAGTCGAGTTCGTCTTCGTCGTCGAGTTCGGCGAACTGGCTGGGCGAGCTGTTCGCCTTCAGCCCGCCCGTGATCGGAGACACATGAGCCAACGACGACTCGTGAAAGCCCGAGTTGAACACTAAAGTCGATGAAAAAAGGTTTGAGTAGTTTGCTCGGCACAACAACAGGATGCGCATGTACTGGGAGAGATCGACAGCACTTACTCGTGTCAAAGTATTCGCATCGTCCGGCCAAAATCTTCTTGGCGGCGTAGAGCCTCTTCTCTCGTACATTCGGGCGGTTGGAGGGACGTATCCGAAAAACGACATCGGAATAGTCGGGGTCGTCGAACATGGCCGCATACGCCGCGACGAGGTCCTTGGGGATCAACAATCTCGGCAAAGGAGGAGGCGTCGGCGGCGTCGGCGAATAGACGATCGTGCACGAGATGAGGAAGGCATCGGCAAGGCGCACTTGAGGGTTGTTGTAGTACGCATCCGAACGCTTCCAAAAATTGGCGTAGCCCCAGTTGCGAGCCGAGTCGGAAAAGGAGTGGTCGTTGGCTTCCATTTGCTTGAACGTCATGCGCCGATCGACGGTGCGGGCCTGGAAGAGAGCGTGTGATGAGCCCAAGTCAGCTTGAGCGCAAGATTGGATGTTTTGGCAGTGGATATGAGCAGCTTCGGCCCTGGTGACTCGCCTCAAAGGTGAACTTGAAGCTGCCCTCGCGGCGCCACGGACCCTTGACGTCCTTGGACAGCGCGCCGGAACCGCCCGATTGACGCCCTGCTGCGGCACCTCCAACAGCAGATCCGGAAGGAGGACTCGTGGTCGTGTTGGAAGAGGACCAACCGGCCCTCTCGGCGGCTCCGCGTTCCTTTTCTGCGGCGGTCGGTTCGCACGACAGATCTGAGGATGGGACGGGTCATGTGGGGGGTCAGGGTCAGTCCCGAGTTGGAGCGGGCGACAAGGATGCGCTCCGGAGCAATGGACTGACAGAGTGATACGTATTGCTCTACTCCCGAGTTGGGGTACAGAAAGACTTGCCATCGGTGGTTGTCGAACAGAGCCGACTGGGCGGGAGCGCGGCGAACGACGTGAGCGACTCGGACGGCCCGACTTGGGTGACGGCACTGACGGGGTTGCGCAACGCGCACGGCTGGCCCCGACTGACCTTGACACACTTGCTCTTGGTGTCGCCTTTGCTCGACTCGAACAAGACCTTGAGATTGGTGACTTTCCAATCGAGGGTGACCTACGGAGTGCGCAGCGCAGTCTCGCAGTCGTTGCCGCGTGAGGGAGTATGTGTGGGTGGGGTCGGGGAGATGGCAGGTCAGCTCCGATACGTTCAGCCGCCAACGAGACGACTACCCCGTCGTGCGGGACTGACCGAACGCGTCTCGACAAACTCCGAGTTGGTCAAGTCGGTCGTACTCGCACCGGCGTTGGCGTTGGTGCTTGTACTGGGGCCCGCACCAGCCCCCGCCGTTGCGCTTTGTCGAGTCGCGGCGCCAGCATCCCTCGGTTCCAGCATGCTCGCGATCGTTTGTCCCGCCGCCGTGGCCATGTCGGGCTCGTTGGGAGCGATGTGCAGTGCTTATGTGACGTGTGATTCCGCAGTCTGAGCAGCTACTCGCGCATCGATCGTGTCACTCGATGCGAAAGCTGAGCCAACTTGGCAGAACTTGGCTCGACTGGGTCGACTTGCTCGACGGACGCGCCCTGACGCGCCTTGGGCTACGCTCCTCGGGCGCATACACTCAGCTTTAACGGAAGGTATTATTTATGTACGCGCTCGCGCCGGCGGTCAAGCGGTCAAGCCCACTGCAGCGTAACCCCCGGCGCTCCCTCAGAGCGACAACCTTGCATTACGTTTCTCCTTTGCACGGTCACGAACTCAACATGCCCAAGACGACAGAGGCCCGCAGCGAGAGTACGTCGACCTTTTTGCGATCCCATCCTCCTCCGAGTCAAACCAGGAGTCCACGTCACGTGCTCGTGTGACGTTTTCACTCCCTCGAGCCCGGCCTCCGCTCGTTCAAGCTGGGCTGACATGATGACCACGAAGCACAGCTACACCGCAACAACCTCGGAAGCAACGAAACAGATCTCTCGAGCTAGCCGCGATATCTCGCTTCGAGTCGCTACCACTCGAACTGCTTCAACTGGCGAGTCCACCCGAGCTAGAGCCTAGTGACCCCCGCCACTCATTGCTCCCCATCAGAAGTGTGCACACTCATCAGATTCACACCGCAAACATCTAGATTGCAACCCATCTACCCTCTTCGGCGTTGCTATCGCTGACCCGCGTATCCAAATCGACGCGTCAATGGATGCTCAGTTCCGGCGGATCGTCGTCGCTGTGGACTCGAGCGCGCCAGGTCGAGCAATTGCCACAGCTCGATTGCTGGGACCTCACTACACCGATCGGACAAGTGCAATTGGCGAACCTGGCGTTTGGCAGGACTTGTAGGGTACGTTGTGATCGAGGCGTTGTAGAAGATACCGAACCAACCCTCATTACAGCGCTTCGTGAGCCGGCGGTATGCAGGGGTGTGGAAAGGGAAACGCCCGCAAAGTCGACTGGTTCTTACGGGCCCGACTGTGCTCTTCTTGCTTCCGATCAAAGTAAGATAATTTTTCCCTTCTGGAGACCGCCTTTGACTCTGTATCACCCTGACGACGAGATCATTCCCGGACAGGCTGGTTCTGGAAGGCCCCGACGAGCCGGATCCCGCGTTTGCACAATATTTTATGGGCACGAAGCGCTACACACCTCGCAGTCGTGAGTGCATCCAACCCTGACTGCTGCCTTCTACACTCTAAAGCTCAGCATTCCAACTTTTTGGCAGGCGCGGGCAAAAAATGGAAGACGATTCGCAGTAAGTCGCTAGCACCAAGTCACCCCCTATCTACAGCCCAAGCGCATGCTGACCCGACGTCGCGGTCACAGCCTTCTTCTTCGAGCCAGCCCTGGCAGCGACTTCGAAATGGCTCTCAACTTTGTTCGAGCCTGTACTTCATGAAGCTGAGTCTCAAGATCTCGAGCCCGAAGACGTCGAAGATCTTTTCGAGCGACCGACCGAGCAGATCCGGCGACGCTTGGATGAACGCCAACGTTGGGTCGACGCCATACAAAGGGTGAGCTCATTCTTTCTTTTATCTTTCTTCTGTCCCGGAGTCACCGGATTCGGAGCGCCTATATTCCCCGTGGATTCAACGCGACGGTGGCACAAGTCAAGTAAGGGAATCGGCGCTCGATACACGCTCGATCGCCATCAGAAGGCAAAGGAAGGTGCCGTGTCTCACAATTCGGCAAGGACCGAAGATCTTGCAAGCGCGCGCGCGCGCCGCCGAATCATTTCGCTGTGATGTCAGCACTTGCAGGGACGTCCGTCGACCCCATTCGGGAATAAATTGTGGGGTTGGGTGTCGCATTGGAATTAGGTCGCGTGGCGTCTATCTATCTATTATCTATTATAAATCCCCTGAACCATGTCGCGTGCGTGACGTTTGGTCTCGGATTGCACATCAATGGCGAAGAAGCATTACCTCGAATCTCGACTGCTTCTCTTGCTAACCCGAGAGCCTTCTCCCCTTTGTCTTATTGTTGAACGAAACTCCTACAGGAATGGTCCCTCCTACGTCATTCTGCCTCCCAAACCGGTGCTACAACGCTCAGCACCGCTACTAGGGCGCAGGCCCAAGCTCATCAGCGACAACCACCACCACCACCACCACGACGGGTCCCCACCCGAAGCCAAAACGAAAATAGGCGGAACGCCACCGGGGGCGGAGGAGGCTTATCATGACCACAAAAAAGAGGTGGCCTCGGCTTGACGTGGGAGCGCGCGGTCCGTTCCGGTCCTCAATTGAGTTAGCGCCCCTTCATGGCTGTGTCCTAGACAGCCTTTCCTTAGCCTTTAATAAAAGGTTCGTGCTGTAAAGAATGTTGATCTATTGGCAAGGTCAAGAAAAAGTTGCGCCAAACAGGGTGGGCCTCGCCCTCCGCGACCGACTGGCAAGGATATCCTCGCGCGTCACGCGCGAGGGACTAACGCTTCGGGCACTGGGGCAGCTGCTGGCTCAATTGAATCGCAGCCGAAAAACACACAGGCGAAAAAAGGTCTCAGAGTTGCCCTTCAGAGCGAGAAGGCTCGGCTTGTGGAGAGAGGAAGACCGCAGGCCGAAGATCGGAGGCAGGTACTACTTTTAGGTATAGGATGAGTAGGTTCTCTTACAACAAGCTAACAAATTAATGACGCGGTACTGCGAATGCGGGGGTGGGAACTAGGTACTTATAGGGTATCGGCAGCTCCGCGCTGTCCGACTCGAAAGGTCGGTCGCTCTGGCCGATCGGCTAATCGCCGAGCAAACTTGAGGCGCATGGACTACCGCTCAGAATGACGGCAGCTTCAACGAAGTCGGTGTCGGTGATTTGCGCTTGCTGATGGCTGAACTTGCTCGCACCTCGGCGTCATGTAGAGCTTGTAACCATTGCGACATCTCTGAACTCGGTCGGCCACCTTTCCTCGACTTTAGACGGGGCATCGGCGCCGCAGCGATCTCGGCGGCGACGGCCGTTCCGGAGCAAGGCGAAAAGCTGACACATTTGCGCTTCTTCTCGAGGTAGTGCGCACGAGAGAGGTGTAATCGTGACGAAGAGGCGACGGGGACCTTGCCACCTGAATAGGTCGATGAAGTGAAGAGGCGACTTGCGAGTTGGCGCGCTTCGTGTTCGAGAGAGCTGTAGCTGAAAAGCGGTCCCGACTCGACGCGACGGGACGTGAGTGGCGACGGAACCACTACGGGGGTGACCATTCGCGGCTTTTGGTTCTTGGTTAAAGTTGCATCGAGCATTTCGGCTGCTTCGAGAGCGAGAGCTTGGGCCGGTGAAGATGACCAAGTTGCCGAACGACCGCCGAAGCTCGAGGGATCGTAGGTCACAAGACAGACCTCGAGTGCGAGATTGCTCGCCAACGCAGGAGGTGTGGTGGGCTCGGACGCATCGGAAGAAGCGGGTGAATCGATCGAGGACGCCGATGATAACAGAAGGCTTGGGAGCATGGGAGAGTAATCGTAGGCCGACGCCAGCGAGGACGAACTCGAGGCGCCGGGTGAGGATGCGCTCGCGAAGGGGTCCGTGTCAAACTCTTCGGCAAACGCGGACGGCTCGAGGAAAGATGCCCACGACGCATCGTGGTCAAAGTGCTGAGATTTCGAGAGAGATGTCGAGAAAACCATGGCAGTTAAAGGAGGTGCTTGTTTCGTCGATATTGGGGCACGAGATAGAAGTAGGGGGAGAGAGAGGATCCTGAGCTGAAGCGCGAAGCGGTCGAGAGGAGGGAAGGAAGTGCGGGGGCGCGGATGAGGTCTGCTAAATGACGACACGGTCGGGTAAAGACACAGATGCGGATTGTCAGCACAGATCCCTGATTTGTGTCTTCTGACTGTCCGCGGTCGTGCTTTTGCTAATTGCAAAAGTGAGCACCGACCGTCGCGGAGCGGCGGGGGACGAGGCGTGGCGCCGGGGCCCCGGCGAGCTGCATCAGGCACCCTCGGCGCGCGCGTAGATCAGCCTCTCTTACTATGACGCAAGCTCACCTGTCAAAGGCCGAAATCCGAACAAGCTCTAAATCCTGATTCCCTGAAGCGATCGTCACGGCTGGCGATGTGAGGTCTTTGTGGGTGTCGTCGAGAAAGGGACGGGCAGCTGTTCACGAGGACAGGATGGTAGGTGAAAGAGCTAGACCAAGAGGGGGCAGGGACAAAGCTAATGGAGGTCACGACGAAGGATTCAGGGCCGGGGCCGGAGGTAAGTGGGACCTGATCTCGGAGGAAAAGAGGAAGAGAAAATCACACTACTGTTTCGATCTGCGGGGCAAAATCGCGGAGTGAAAAGCGGCCAGGTCCTTCATTTCATTTGCCGTCGACACTGCTGAACAGAGAGCATTCGTTTGTCCGCCGAGTAGGCCTACGAGTACGACTCCTCGTCGCAGCACGCGAGAAGCTTCATTAGTTGACCACCGACCCCCCATTCACGTGCAAAAGAGCGTTTGGCGTTTGGAGGCGGCTTGCGTTCGGCACGCGCAGCCTGCCGAGTTCGGCCATCTTGAGCCCGGAGGCCGAGGTGGTTCTCGAAGCTTGCCAACTTCCAAGCCGAACTGCTGATTAAAACGAATTTTCGAGGGAGACCTGAAACAAGGACCGGGACAGTCGAGTGACCGTGTCAAGGTTATGCGCTCGTAATTGGCCCACTCCATCACCACGAATATTTAAGGTGGCCCCCTGTGCGTGCCTAGGGACCCGGACTGATCGACTTCCAGCTTCAAGTTGGTAAGCCCGCCGTCCTTGATGATGGGCCGGCGAGGCCCAGGCCCAGGGGGGCGCGACCCGGCGTGCTAACGACCAGGTCGGATGGCGGGCCAAGTCACGATGGACAGGACTCCACCTGCCTTTCTTTACCTGCGTAGCTACCGAGGTACTTACCCCAGAAGTCGGACTTTGACTCCAACGCCCAGTGACTCCAGTCAGCTCCGCCGATCTTCTAGGTACTTACCTGGTCGCGACTTACGAGCCTCCATACTGAATTTGCAGCTTGTGCAGTGAAGATAATTGAACGTCACGTGGCCAACGACAATCTTCGGGCGTTACACCCAGTTCCCATGGCGCAGATCGCGCGTTGGCCTAACCCTGTTTACAAATCCCAGCCGTAGCTAGCATTAGGGGCCGCACACGCTGGCAGCAAGTCGCCCAGTACGGCGGTCTGCTCGGATGAAAGGGTGTTCACTTTTCGGCGGCAGTCGCGTCGCTGTTCACGTCGCCTCTGTCGAGTATTTTGGATTCGAGTACCTCGCGCCGAAACAGACATGAGTTCTAATATCAAATGCCAGGGTGCGACTATGCAAACCGACAGAGCTCGTTGCGCGGATGCGAGATTGGCTGCTCCTGTGAATCGCCACTCGCGACACCAGCCTCGCGTCGCTCAGATTGGCACCATAGCGTTGATGACATCTGGAGCACATCACGATTCGGACTTTATTCAACTGAATGTCACTATCGAATATCAAACACGTGCCCCACATGATGCGTGCGCGCCAATCGAGCTGCCAGTGAGACTGAGAATGAACGCGATCCGCTGTGGACCGGTATTGTGGTTGCCAAAGACTTACGATCTAGGTCGTAATTGAATGATGTCTTAGTCTGCGCCGTTTGATGATCAGCCGCGGGCATTCAAAGTCAAACGGATCTCATCGAACGACCACCTGTGGGATGGTAATGAAAAGCTGTTGCAGATGCCCGAGGGCCCAGACCCTCTGGGCCACAAGTGATCTCGCCGACCACCGGCTCCACAGCGACCTACCTGTCCGCCTACCGCTTACCGGCCTGTAGACATCGCATGTACTCTAACAGTCATCCGAACTCGGCAACTTGAACCCACTCGCCCAGGGGCTTGTCGGCGACCTGCCAGTGTTCGTCACTCGGGACTTCACAATGAAGTCCTCATTGACGATCGCTCGCTGCTGTCCTCACTGGTATCGGCCATAAAATCTTCGTAGCCGGCTTCCTTACAGGTCTACATTGCACTTCTATAAAGTAGCTGAACTTTAGTAACAAAGTGTCAATCTAGGTATAATAATTTGTACCTTCATTGGAGTGTCTGTGCTGTGCTTGCCCTGTTGGACGATTAGCCGAGGGGTGACTAGATATAGGAGTGCGCTCCTGGCGCGCCTCTGACGGATGAGGATAGAACGAGACACGCCAAGCTCCCCTGCACAGTTTTTGTTGAGAAACTACCTTGCCGCGACACTCGGCTTCAGGCCACAGTGAAGGTGTTCTACTGCGTGATGCTGGGCTCCGAGGTGCAGCTTCGCCAAGCATGCCGCCGCTGAATAGCCATCCATTTCCTGTGACGCACGTTCCTCCAAAGTAGAAGGGACCGCAGGATGATCAGGAGTATCATCGGCGCTCCAGGTACTTCGAGTCGGGGTCACGCATCTTCGGATCTGTTGCGGCGCCAAGATCGTGGCATTCGCGGTCAGGTCGTAAAAGTGAGACAGTGCCGACGATCCGGAGCGCCGCCAGGGCGAGAGGTGGGGGAGCTCGTCGGGACGGGTCAAGGGTAGCATAGGATGTGGGCCATCGTAGGTGATACTATGGCTACATCGATAACGTGACCTTTCAGACGACTCGAATGAGCTCGGGCCGAACGACGTGGAGGTGTAGTGGGAAGGAGGGGCCGAGCTTGCAACGCGGCCGAGCTGTGGTTCAGGGGGTGAGCTTCTTGTAGGGGACCGAGACGAAAGGCATTCGAATGAATCAAACGAGGAGACCTTGCGAAAAGTGCGATGAACGGCCGAGTCCAAAGAACTGCGCCTGAGCGTCGAAGGTGTGCCTCGTCCGTGGTGGTTGTTGGTACAGGGTGGAGCCGAGTAAACTCGACCTAGCTTCGGAGCCGGGAGAGCTTTGAGCTTGTTCCGACCCGCGTCCTCGGCCGAGCTAGAATCTTCGTCACTAGTGCAGAGCAATCGCATGTTCAAAGGGCGATTGCGAGTTCGAGTCGAGCGGCGAGGGTACGTTCCCGCAGTGGCGACCGGTGCAACGTTATTTCGGCCGGCGGCGATGTCGCTACCGGTCGACCACGAGCGCGAACCCATCAATCGGCGCTTGTACATCCCATCCTCTTTACGCTTGACGGCAAAAACCTCTTCGACCGTGGAGTCTCGAGTCAAAGACTGGTGTTGCCAGAGTCGAGACCGTGGACCGAGCCTTTCGAATTCTGACGTGTCACGCGGATCGAAAGGGGACGGCTTGTACCGGAGGAAACCCCAGTTATTGAGTTGTTTGTCCTATGGCCACAAACTTATAAATCAGCAAGCCCGCCCCATAGGCACGACTAAACGATGTGCCGAGTATCGGCTCAGGTCTCGTACTCGGTCCGTTCAGGAGGATAATCATAGGGGTCTAGGGGATGACGTACAAAGGACGAGACGTTGCTTTGAGAAAAAAGTTGACGACAGACATTGCTTGCAAGGGCTTGCTCGTCGGGGACCACCAAGACACTATGAACCATCGAGAACGCCTCGGTCAGCCGACGACCGGTGCCAGCCGCGTGCCCTACCCCGACGCGTCACGCTGCGCGGAGGGAAAAGCGCTGATCACTCCGCGGCGCCGAGGGAAAGGAGGTCCTCAAGAGATCCCTCGGGAAATGGCGCTTCCCTGGGCGGTTCAGCGGACACGAGGAGCGGAGCCAAGGTATCTCTTACGAGAGCCATAAGAATTTCAACGAAAATTACCTTCCTGTTGAGTCCCAATGGATGTATGGGCGAATATCGAACCCATCGTCGTCGGGCTGTCGAAGCAACCTGGACCAAGCCGAAATTCCAAAGTCAGAGTCAGACAGAAAAGAACTGAGCTCGGACCCCTTGCGAAGCTTCGCTGGCTGGAAACGACTTGGGACTCGTGGGCGGAGTTTGAGCGTTCTCACGGCCTTAGCCGCCGCGAGTACAGCTGCGTGATAGTATTGCGCACTGACCTCATCATCTTGTGCAGGAATCGTTCGACACGTGCCGGGCGTTGAGGCGCATCTCTGGTTGTCGACACTCGCGAGGCCTGTGGTTTCTGAGCTTGTTGTTGAATGCACGTGCCGTAAGAGGGCTGAGCAGCCGGCGCATGGAAGGTCGAGCTGGATGGGGGCAGCGGAAGCGGCTTGAAAGCGGGAGAAACGAACGAGTTGGTGGGGTAGCACGCTATCGCAACATGCTGATGCACGGAAGAAGGTTCGATCAACATTTTCCTTGATGGGTGTGATAGAAGAAGGACGGCTGATGATAAGAACGGTGCCGCCAACGCGACGAAGGCGGGAAGAGATGGACAGTCAAAAAAGTCCGAACAGGGCTCAAAAACGCCAGACTCGCTCTAGTTTAGCGTACTTCGCGGAGAGAATGATGTCCCACTATTTTGGGGGGAGCTTGTCTGTATTTAGAGGAGTGCCCGGCCGAGCTGGATAGGAGCGCCGGACAGTCAAAGGGCTGAGCGCGGGCACTCAGGCAGATGTCCAGCGTGACTCCTGAAAAAGGCCAAGGAGCTTCGTCGATATGTCGAACCACGTCGACACGCTGCCGGTGTTCGAGGTCATGCGATGCGAGAAAGCGATCTAGACTACAATAACATGGTCCGAGAGGAGACTGCATGAACAGACATGGGATAACAACACTACGAGGAGCAACAGCGGGAACAAGGAAAGCGGTAATATCATAGCGGAGTCTAGACGCGGTGAGATAGAAGAGGGACGCACGAAAAGAAGAGAAAAAAAAGGGCCTCAGAAATTTGAATGAACTGATCACACCAATCCCATGATGATCGTAACCCGCAGGCTCGAATACGGCCCCGCCCTCGCGACTTCGGTCTGTGACGCTTCGATAGGGGTCGCGCCGAGGTATTCCGAGGAGAGCGACGTCGATTTCCACTAACAGCGCGTCAATCGTTATTCGCACAAAAAGCCACAACGTCAGTGGGATGTGCTGAGAGTCTCTAAAAAGAGTTTGAAGCCGAGGACCAAAGTGCGTCACTTACACCCCAGGATTGCGAAAGCGCGAAGGAATCCGGACCGGAACTGAACTTGGTCATTGATGAGCCCAACTGCGTGGGCACCCAAATGCTGAAAAATGCGCGCACTTGTTTTCTTTGGTCCGTGTAGGGGGCAAGGATTGCCGTCGAATAGCTCGCAGACCTACTCGCACTCGCCTCGCTGTAGGGCGGTCCGTCGGCGAGGCGCGTCGGAGGCGTCGAAGGAGTGGGGAAATGCTCGATCGAGTTCTGTCGGTGGAGGTAGATGCCCAGTTGGTTACCGCCCTTCCTTTGAAGCCGTTGCAGATAGAGATTGTAGAATGATCCCGCGTAGAAGAATGTGTTGGAGTACAGTCGGGCATTGTCGCGTAACGCCGTGACCCCCCAAAATTCTGCACTCAGTCGGAGAGGGGCGTATTCGACCCACTCGGAGGAAAGATCCAGCGACGAGCCTGGAAGAACGCCGCGATGGGGTCCACCACGGGTACCAAGGCACTGTTCTCTCGCAAGTCCGAAAAATCCGTCTGGGCCGTAAGAAAGAGGAGAGCTCGGTTTGCGAGGCGGGATGGGTGGTGGTGCGCCTAAGCCGAGCGCCGATGGCGTCGAATCGGGATGAGGAGCACGATCGTTGATCCTGCTCGTGTCATCGATCGGGATGCGGTAGAAAGGTTGCAAGCCCAGAGCAGGCATGTTGACGTCGAGATGGGGATTGACCGGCGTAGCAAATCCGATGTCGACCAGTCCATCCAAAGTGACCAACTCGCCGGGCAAGGGCATCCTCCCGACGGGAACACCTCCTCCCACTCGGGACGACGACAGCGGGCTGGCCATCTCAAGCGCTTGCCCCGAGCGCGGCGTATGCACGAGTGGCAGACGACTCTTGAACTGCTCAATTTGCCAATGCGCGCGCTGAACGACCTCGATAGGGGCGAACAACACATGTGACGTCATCGAATAGTCGTCGGAGATCAGGTTGAGCTGTCGGTAGGTCTGTGCGAAATAGCCGAGGGAACAAGTCATTAGCTATGCTTCGGGGGGTCAATCTAGAGCTCCGACCATGCACTTACCATGTGATAGTAATGAATGCCGTCTTGGAAGAGTAGAGCGTACTCCAGCTCATCGACAGAGCTCAGATCTATGCGCGCCGATGAAGCAACGGCTTGCGATGGAGAGGAGACACCGGTGCTCGGCCCTTCGCCGGGACACTTGGCGTCAGTGGTCGGGCCGTCGCCAGTGGTCGCCATCGCGTAGGTCTGATCCTCATTGAGAGATGAGTGATCGACGACGGACTGCTGCAGATCGAGCAAACCGAGTCTCTCCGAAATCCCATCAGCCAACCCATTTCTCTTCGAGTTCCGTCCGTGGCCCGAGGCGCCGAGACGCGATCGATTCGAACGATTCAACGCGTCGAGTTTTTCGCCCCTGCGCATCTCAATCACACGTTTCGCAAAGAGATAACGTTGAAACTCGCCATCCGACTCGAGCCCCTCCGGAGCGAAGTCGCCTGTGAGCTTGGTCGTTGCGCTGCTGATGGTGTTTGCAATGAAGAATGCGTCGCTCGAAATGACGCCTCGCACCCATCTCGCATCAATGCCACCGATCGACGACCAGATGGCCAAACTTGGCGGTGCGAGATCGGGGTAGGTTTCGAAGCAAGCAGGTCGTTTCTCGTCGTAGAAGAACGGCTCGATAATCTTGCACCGTAGCGACAAGACATCCTCCCAATCCATGATTGCGCCAGCTTTCGAGTCCATTTCGACGACCCGTGCAGCGAGCCATTCCTCCGTCGTAAGGGTCTCGGCTCCCCATTTCGCAAGCCAGCATGCACACGCTTCGCCGATACGTTCGCCCTCGGGGCCAACAAACATCGAAACGGCGTCACCGGAACACGCGGTCTCTTCATCCTGAAGGTCGTCGCTCGAGATCGAAGACGCACGTGAAGACCTCGTGGAGGAATACTCGGTTTCGGTCATGGGAGATAGCGATGGATCATCGAGTTTGTAGGGTGCTCCGACTGATTCGAGGCCACGACAAGGAGCGTCGAGCTCGGGCGAAAGTGAACCGCTGCCTAGTCCTCGTCCCAATGCGAAGCCAAGGTACTGAGCCACAGTCCACGGCGTGATCGTCTTCTGGATCCAATGCAACGCAAGTGACTGGATCGCGGGTATCTCGAGATAAGTCGCAGTGGCCAACAGGCTGAGGAGAAAGGTCGGTGTCGCTGGCTGGCACGTCGGGGCCATGATGGTCGACCACTCTGAATCAGTTTCGGCTGCACCACCCGAGAGGTCTAGGAGATAGTCACGATCAAGGCTAGTTTGGGGGTCGATGACCATCCTACCCGTCGCGGTGAGGACCAAGCGTTCCCATGTCTCACTCAGAGGCTTCTTGGCTGAAGTCTTTGCCCAAGGTGGCGGCACCAGCTCTGGACCCCCACCGTACAGACGAGCGAGGACGAACTCGAACGCGACACGACTAAGCGGTCGATCCATCTCGACGGCGATGACCTCGCTGTCCGAGCCTCGATTGACGCCTTGGCGTTCCTCGGAAAACCCACCCGAGAGCAAGGACGTGAAGAAGCCAGATTGGCCAGCAAGAACGATGCGGTGCAAGCGATAGTGGTGACCAAACGCGACCAAATGGAGATCCGAAAGCGTGCCATTGAGCAGGCCATACGTGTACATATGGTTCTGCAACGACTGCATCGAGGGCGTGGGTGACGCCGAGGCATGTGGTCGCAAAGGCGGCGGTCTCAGAAGAGGCACATATCTTGCAGACGCCTGCTCCGAGGAATGCGACCGACCTCTCGATTCTCGGGATCCTGAAGGGGATGATGAACCGCTCGGCGTGGCTGGGTTGCGATACTTGCGGCTCTTGAGCGAATTACCGCCGGGTAAGGGGAAGTCGTGCAGATATCTGGGGGACGATCCCCCTGCGGCTTGTTGTGGGGGAACCTCGGAGCACGAGGAAGAAGCAAAGGCACTGACGCCATGAGTTGTGTCGTCTTGACCGCCAGCTGGCGCCGTGGCTGGTCTCGACAGCGTGGCCCCTCCCTCGTACGACTGCGCAGTCTCGATGCGTGTGAGCGGCGTATGTGGGAGGACGCCGACCAAAGGCGAGTTGATCGTTTGACCGATGGAGGATGTACCCAAGAGATCATTAAACGCTCTCGACTCGACCGCGTGGCGCAGCGCGGAGCCAGAACGACGGTCCGACGGTGAGCTCGGAGGGGAATAGCTCGAAGGTGAGCCGGATTTGCATCCCGGGGAGGAGGAGGTAATCATCTCGGCCGAGCCAGAAGGTCTTTGAGCATGAATCCTGACAGGTTCGGCTTGGACCATTGCGTCACCATGCGAAGAATACAGAGGCGTGGGCTGCAAGGTGCCGAACGGTCCCAATGATGGGAACGGCGAGCGAGATGGGGCTTGGGCCTGGGCCTGCAACTGAGGCCGACTCGGATCGTGCGTGATTGCCGACTCCGGTGACGACGGCTCGACGTCTATCGCCGCGGACCCAATGAGTGTATCGAGGTCTTGAAACTGGACGTACTTATCAGACGCGAGCTCTTCTGGTCGAATCATTGAGCACGATGCCATGAGCTGAAGTCAGTTTCACGTGCGACTCGAACTTTCCGCCAGCACCAGCTCCCTGCTCCCAGCTCTAAGCCTCGGCTCGTCATCACGTGATAGTGCAGATGATTGCGGGGAGGGCCACAAGGAGCTTGCAGCCACCGGGACCTGTATGTATGCTCTGGATTGGCGGCGGCCCATTGACTCACAGGTCTGTTCTAGGGGCTGCCACTCCTTCGCGAGTCGGCAACGATCGTGCTCGCAACCGCGGGCACGAGGTGCCACGACCTGGAATGGGCAGCTCCAGTGCAGCCCAGTGGGACGATCCCGAAGGGGCTGGCTGGGCGGTATGTGACTGATTGGGAGGACTCGGTGATAATTGGTGCTAGAGGATCGAGACTTGGTGATACCCCTGAGGCCTAGCGGTGTAACGGTGTGACTGAAGGCCGAGCAGCAGCAAGCGGTGCAAGAGGACAATGACCGATCGGCAGCTCCCTCCACGCAGCTCGGGCCTGCTCGGGCCGCCACATACGCCTCAAGCGCCGAGCTGTGTCAGTGCGCTCCCAAGGCCCAAGGCCCAAAGCCCAACCGCCGCTCGAGCCCGCGGACGAGTGCGGACGCGTCCAGCGGGAGAGGGGGGTGCGCGTCCTACACGCGCTCGACGGCATTCAGACTCCTGCCGTGCTGTCATAATCGCCCGCATCTTCGACACTGCACCTCGAGATCCCGCGTGTCCTTGACCGTCCACCACTACGCTACGGAAGAGCCTCATCTGATCCATACGCGCCATGTCGAGTCAACACGACGAGATGGACGTCGACGCTTCCAGTGGCGTCGGCGCGGTCTCGAGTCCTCTGCACTTTCCGGCCAGCTCCTCTGCAGGCCATCCCAGCTCATCCCACGATCCCATGCCCGCTCGAGTAGGCGCATTGCAGCATGGTGGCCGACAAATGGGTGAGTGTCGTGCTCTGGCTCCTCCTCTGCGCGCCGTGACGCCGACTGACGCGACCTTCATTTGTGCCTCACGACGCGTCTTGCCCCCGTCCCCTCTATCCGGCGCGTCTACCGAAATCGGGTCGCCCACCGCGATGACCATCCGACCCCCATCCACGCCGCTCTTGCCCCGGATCCAGCCGCAAGATCCTCGAGTCCCATGCAGTTCCCCACCTCGAGCGCATCCCAAGCTCCGGGCGGTCGAGGTGCTGCCCGAGGTGCCTTCGCGTCGAGCGGCCTCTCGTCGGATCCCGGACGCGTCGGCGGCAATGGTCGCGACGGAAGCCCCCTCTTCTTCCCTGGGTGAGTTCTCAGGCTCATGGTCGTCGAAACACCCGGGAAATCATACCTGCTTACTCTCTCCGCATTTGTTGTCTCCTCTTGATCGTCTCGGCACAGGTCTGACGTTGGCTCTCCCACGCCTCGGCGCAACAGACGAGGTGACATCCACTCGGGTTTGCCTCCGACCCCGTCGAACCGACGTGGCGCAGGTACTTCCCAGCCCGGTAGTGGCCTAGACATCCCCACTTCTTCGGCTGCTTCGCAGCGCTCTCGTTTCGGAGTCGGGGGTGGGGACGACGATGAGGAAGACCCCTCGTCAACCGCTAATGGCATGGGTGAGGATGGCGACGAGCAAGACGATGCGGACGAAGCCGTCACCGTCGTCTGGGGTACCCGTGTCACGATTGTGTCGTCGATGGCCTCGTTCAAGTGGTTCCTCGAGTCCTTCACCGCCGGCGACCGTCAAGAGTACGATCAGAAACGCTTCGAGGAAGCCGATGAGAGCGATCGAGGATCGATCGAGTTTGCTTACACCAAAGAGCAACCCGAGAAGAGGATGTACCAGTACTACTTGGAGCGCATGCGCGAGACGGGCCAGACGAACCTTAACCTCGACGTGCTCGACCTGCTTGCATTCCGTCACGCCGAGCGAGAAGGCAGGGAGCGAGCACGCTTGCCGCGCCGCGATCGCGACTTTGCCGAGTTGTACCGCAACTTGCAAGACTACCCACAAGAGATCATCCCCATCCTCGATCAGGTCCTCAAGGACTGTGCGCTCGATTGGGCCTGGGAACACCTGGGCGGCGCATCGCAGCGAGCCGAGAACACGCTCCGAGCCGAGGCGATGGAAGCTGCGGTGTTCAAGGTTCGACCCTTTGGTGGGACGCGCAAGGTTAACATGCGCGAATTGAACCCTCAAGACATCGACAAGATCGTTTGTGTCAAGGGTCTCGTGATCCGTGCGACACCCGTCATTCCCGACATGAAGCTCGGTGAGTTCTTTCGCCTTCCGGCGGGTGATACTGGCCTGTTCTAACCCCTATTCCCCATTCTGAACCACGCAGCCTTCTTCCGTTGCGATGCTTGCTCCCACACGGTCTCGGTCGAACTCGATAGGGGTCAGATCGCCGAACCCGACAAGTGCCCTCGCGAAGTGTGCGCTCTCCAAGGGTCGATGAGCTTGATTCACAATCGCTGCGAGTTCGCCGATCGTCAGATCGTGCGCTTGCAAGAGACGCCCGACGCGGTCCCCGACGGTCAGACGCCCCACACCGTCTCGTTGTGCCTCTACGACGAGTTGGTCGATATCGTCAAGCCCGGTGATCGCATTTCCCTGACAGGTATCTTCCGTTCGGTTCCGGTGCGCATCAACCCTCGCCAACGCATCATCAAGTCCTTGTTCAAGACGTATCTCGATGTCGTGCACGTCAAGAAGACGGACAAGAAGCGCATGGGCGTTGATGGCTCGACGCGCTCCGCCGACGATCGCCGTGGAGTCATTGGTGTGGGAGGTGAAGACGAGGATGGGCAGAACGAGGAGGACGAAGCTGAGATGGATGTCGACGGCGGTCTGCTCGAGGATCGCGAGGCGAGCGCCCAAGCCAAACTCAAGGAACGCATGGTCGAGATTTCGCGTCGCCCCGACATTTACGAATACCTCTCGCGCAGTCTCGCACCTTCGATTTGGGAGATGGACGACGTCAAGAAGGGCATCCTCTTGCAGCTGTTCGGTGGTACCAACAAGAGCATTGCCAAGGGCGGCGGAGGTGGAGGACCGCGCTACAGGGGTGACATCAACGTGCTACTCGTCGGTGATCCCGGTACCTCCAAGTCGCAGATCTTGCAATACGTCCACAAGATTGCTCCTCGAGGCGTGTACACCTCGGGCAAAGGCTCGTCCGCCGTCGGTCTGACGGCCTACGTGACTCGCGACCCCGATTCGAAGCAGCTCGTTCTCGAAAGGTATATTTTTCTGCACAGTCTCCTTTCGGAGCCTTTGACTGACCCAACCCTGGCCCTTGAACGCCACAGTGGTGCCCTCGTGCTCTCTGACGGTGGTGTGTGCTGCATCGACGAGTTTGACAAGATGTCTGATGCGACCCGCAGCGTGTTGCACGAAGTGATGGAACAGCAGACGGTCTCCATCGCTAAAGCCGGTATCATCACCACCCTGAACGCCCGTACTTCGATTCTCGCCGCGGCCAACCCCGTCGGATCAAAGTACAACCTCGCGTGGCCCATCACGCGCAACATCGATCTTCCCCCGACTTTGATCTCGCGTTTCGACTTGCTATACCTTGTGCTCGATCGCGTCGACGAGGCCAACGATCGACGTCTTGCGAGCCATCTCGTTTCCCTCTACCTCGAGGATCGACCCGCGACGGGCGGCAACGACATAATGAAAGTGGAGGATTTGTCGGCCTACATCTCTTGGGCACGCAACCACGTCCATCCCGTGCTGACAGAAGATGCGTCGACGGCGCTCGTCAACGCGTATGTAGCGATGCGCAACGTCGGTGGCGATGGTCGATCGAACGAACGTCGCATCACCGCTACGACGCGTCAACTCGAGTCGATGATCCGTCTCTCCGAGGCGCACGCGAGGATGCGCTACTCGTTGCACGTCGAGCTCGAGGACGTCAACGAAGCGAACCGATTAATCCGCGAGGCTCTGAAGGACTCGGCGACCGACCCCGTCACGGGTTTGATTGACTTGGACTTGCTCGCTGGACAATCCTCAAGGCAACGCTCTTTGCAAGGCGCGCTCCGACGAGAGGTGATCGCTTTGATCAATGCCAAGCCTTCGGGAGTCAGGAGGACGGATTTGAAGAAGACGTTGAACGACCAGTCGTCGATGGCGATCAATGATGGCGAGCTGACCGAGGTGATCAAGGACTTGGAGAAGGCAGGTAGCGTCAAGCTACGTGGATCGGGGCAAGGGCAGGTCATCACTCGTACGGGAGGCGGAGCGATCGATGAGTGAAAGGAGCCCATTGGATTTGTGTGTGCTACCAGTTGGGAATCACCTGTGTTTATGTGTCTGGATTAAGATTTCTTCTTGGTGTTAAAGGGACTGTGGCCTGAAATTTCCTTGTAGCTTCGCCGTATCAATTTTGTATTAGTGCCCCAAGCTTGCAGCGTGACGCCCCTGTGAGCGTGAGCAGGCGGGCAGTATCTGACGTCTGACTGCTCGAATTCCGACGGTCCGGGGACGCTGCCTCGGGCCGGACCGAGAGGTCAAACCGGAGCGCTGATGACCATCATCTTTATCAGACCATGGCTACTAGGTCCGCATGGTTGATTACGAATCGCATGCGGTCATCCTTTCTGCCCGTCTACCCGAGGAATCTGCACGCATGCCCGCGGATCCCGGTCCGATGCTTCATGATCCGGGTCTGGCACGCTTTCACGAATATTGTGCACGGTCGCGATCGGCGATGATCATTTCGTAGCCTTTGTGGGATTTTTCTTATGCGAGGTCCTTGGGACACGGGCAATTGCGAAGGTGCTGCACTCTTGATAAGGAATTGAACGTGCCGCGATATCCCCGCCGCGCTCACCGCAGGCTGATCAGAGCTGATCAGGCACTCTGTACCCGGCTGATGGCGTTCCCTTTCTCGAGTGACGCGCCCTTTCTTTCGCACGGCCACTACTCGCTCACCCATCGACGGGAACCGCCTCATCGCTAGGTAGCTTCTGTCGAGCACAGCTCAAAGACAGGGCCCGGTTTGTTCTGTTCGCCTGATCGGAACTCGCGCCCCTACAGCCGACAACCCCAAAACTTCGTGAGACCACGTCTCTGCAACTGCAGTGTGCAGTCCCCACGGTCGCGTCCGCTCCTCCTCTCTCGCGCAGCCTCAACTGCCCGTTCCTCTACCTGGGCCGATTTGACAAGGCACAACCCGAGGTCTCTCAAGGTACAGCCCGCCACCAGCCCGCCACAAGACCATAGCTACGGATCTGAAGGTCGGAGGTCTCCAAGATGGAAGCGGTCAACGCCCCGCCCCCGCCCCGTTTGGCCGACGCGAGCACGAGCACGAGCACGACCCCGGCATTCCCGTCCTCGTCTGCTGCACCGCGACCCTCTTCCTCGTCGGCACGCAACGAAACGCCGACTGAAATACAGTCAAGCACAAGTGCTGCTCGTCACGCCAGTGCTCGAGCTGTACACGAGGGTACAGCGGGTCACTCCGCAGCCTCCACCGTCGACGTCGCCCCTTCGCAGCCTGCTCCTGGCAAGATCACACTTCTACAGCGACCGACCAAGGCAGAACAAACCGAGCAACGTTCAACTACTTTGAATGGGCCGTCAGGGATGACACGGACAGGCGTCTCGAGTCCTTCATCCTCCACTTCGAGGTCGACCGCGGATGTTGCCCAGGCTCAAGCCCTCGGCGAAGGTCAGTCAGCTTCGAACCGGCTAACAACACCGTCGCAGAGGAGGTCGTCTCAGATGGAGGCGCAGCCACGGTCTACGAATAGCAAGATCAACTCCAGACCCGCTTCGGAGGACGGGTATCTAGACGCAGACGGCTCGAGCGACGGCGGGCCCGAACGACCGAGGACTCCGTCAGCGACCTCGTCCACCTCTGAGCTCGACCCCTCAGATCCTGCGACATCTTCAGCCCCACCACTCGATTCGAGAACACGCGAGCCCACTATCACCGCCGAAGGTGCAGATTCGACGTCTGACGAAGGAGCTCCCGTCCTGGACCACGTCCTGCTCTCGGCGTTGCAGCACCCGCGGGACCGTATCCTCTTACTGCGAGCAGAGGTCGAAATGGAGCGATTCGTCTCGCATCCTTCGTGAGTGTTCTTTCCGAGAATGCCAGTGCTCTGTTGCATCTTGGTGCGAATCAAGGATGGAGCTAACGCTTTTTTTTCAAACGACTTTCATCACAGCGCAAGTCGACTCCCGCTCTCGCCTCCTCACTTTCAACCCAACCTCAATTCGTATCAGCGATTGCTCATTCACCGCCTCGCGGACATATTCGGCATTACCCGTGAAGTCGAAGCCGTCCCGCAGCAGAACTGGGGTCCTCCTGGGGCCCCAGTACCAGGAATCGTCGTGCTTGTTAAAGGCCCTGCGACCAAACTGTAAGCCCCGTCAAGCTCATAGCGCTGCAGATCGAATATGAAGACATAATGATCTAACGAGCACCATTCCTAAAAGGCCCACCTGCAAACTGGCGTCTATCGTAGCCCCGCCTTCGACGACAGCGACCAGTTCTATAGCCCCTGCTTTGGTCCAAGCAATCGTATTATCGAACGAGAGCTCGACATCGACCGCTTGTCATTCCAGTGATTCCGAGTCCCCCGCTCGAGGAGGCTCTCCTTCGTCATCATGTTCGAATGTTGCACCGCCGCCTGCTCAGCCTCAGGTGTTCAAGATCTTGCCTCGGTCGGCGCACAAAGCTGGATCGACGGCCTCGTCACCGGCCGCGGCAGACGACGACTCAACTGGCCGCGGGAAAGCTCGTAGGGAACTCACACTGGAGGAACGGGAGGCTGCGTACCGTGAAGCTCGTGAGCGCATCTTTGCCCAACAAGCCGAAACCAAACCTGCAGCTTCGACATCGACACAACCCGCCTCGATCGTCGTAGACGCGCCGCCGGGTCTGGCGCGGCCGAGCTCGGCTGGATCGACGTACTCTCGAGGCAGTGCTGCTGCATCGATCTCGGGCAGCCGGGCCGAGTCGACGACGTCGAGCTACCACTCTGGATACCATCCGGGCCCTGCCTCCTCTGCGTCGATATTCTACCCGATCCCGTCGTCGTCGTCGTCATCCTCATCTCTGCTGTCTCGCTCAAGTTGGGCCCCTTCGCTGAGACCGTCGGCCCCGAGTTTCGACCCCAGCCTTGGATGGAATTCACAGGGATACGAACATGACCCATACCAGCAGCCATACTACTACGGTGGTGGTCCCGGCGCGTCGGCTGGTCTGGCGCCGCCAAATCAAGTCCACAATCAACCTCCTAGCCACACGTCCAGTCCCTTGATGAATCCCTACGTCCACTCACCTCCTCCTCCACCACTCCCTCATCCGAACCATGCGCCGTACCCTCATCCCACCTTCGCAACAGTTCCACCACCTGAAGCCTATAGTAGTGGTTCGGCAGCATCAGCTTGGGCGACACCCCGACCGCCGCATGCTCTACCTTCACCTTCGCTGTCCACCAGCTCGGGCAGCTCATACCAGTCGATGGGTTTGAACAACAAATTGGCTCCCGGAGGCTCAAACCAGCGACCGGGTCACGACGGCGGTTATCTGATGCGGTTCCCCGAAGGAGGGATCGTACCCTACCAGGGGTCCTCGCTCAAGAGTGGGAGTACCAACAGTTCCCAAGCGTCTCTGAACTCGACTGGCCAAGGCTCAGCGGCGGCTCGACCTTCCGAAACGACAAGATCGAACGTTGCTTCCCGAAACGGCGAACGGATGGCTAGTTCGGCGAGCGTGCAGTCGCTCAATGCAAGGCCTCACAGTTCTGCGGCATCGGTCGAGAGCTGTAGCAGCGGCAACGGGAAGGCTACAAAGACGCTTCTTCGAGAAGGAACGGTTAAGGGTAAAGGCAAGGAACAAGCGGGTGAAGTGGTCGACACGCCTTCGGACGCTTTGTCGGCATCGAACTTGAAGAGTTTGCACCCAAGCTTGCCCGTCAAGCCTGAATGGCCATCGAATTCGAACGGCGGGCATCGCGCTTTGCCCGATGCGCCTTCGCAATCTAGTTCGACCGACTTGGCTCCTTCGGCTCAGCCACCTGCGACAATGCGAGCCGGTCCCAACACAGCCTACACGACCGCGCCACCGCATGTCCATCCAGCCTCGTTCCGTCCTCCCCCACCGAACGTGGAGCCTCCTCAGGCCTACGCAGCGGCATCGAACGGGTATCAACCCCCCGAGTGGTACTCTACATACCCCCACGGATCCACACCACCCTACACAGGCGGTCCAGGTTACCCCTTCTACCCTGAGCATCGAGGAGGCATCTTACCCGGCATCGGAGGGTCTTCCTTTCCCATCGCTGCCCCGAGCTCATCCCTCCTCCCGAACAACGAAATGCGACGACCACCCCCTCGGTCGACGGAGTTGTTCGATCCTAGTAAGCCTTTGAGTGCTACGAGCAATGCGGCGGGGACGAGACCTAGTCGTGGGAGGGGGGCGATGATCCGTGGAGGTCGACCTGGACAGCCTACGGAAGGATTGAGGTTGTAGGATTCAGTTTTCTGAACGGCCATTTCCGTAGGTCTAGGTGTTGTTTTGCTTTGCCAAATTTGAGAGCGGGTTTATATCTACTCTTGGGGAATTGGTCGCATTTGGTTGGGGATGAGTGAGAGCAGTACGGACCATGATTACTACTCGGAGAAGGCGAGGTCGTCGTGTAGGCAACGCACCACTGGAGCGGTGTTCAGGTGAGTAGTGCATTCTATCGTATGCTAACCCATTGGTACGTGTGAACCAATCCGACCGAATTCGTGTTACTCCCGAGCCCGCAAGGGTGATGCCCAGCCGGCCTCGTAGTAGTAAACCACAAGTGAGACATCGATGTCGCCTCTCGTAATTTGAGCAGCTTTGCCACCAGTGCCAGTACTAAATTCTTTCGAGCTCTCTCTGTTCCTGTAGACAGCTTCCTTCAATGTGTTCATTACAGTACCTCTACTGACTTTCGCAGCGATCTAACCCTTGATATAGAGCCAGCAGTGCGGCCGACGAGCCAAGACCGTTGGAGCAGTCGCGCAGCACCGGCTGGGAGACGGTGCCCAGCGCAAGGCCCCCAGGCACTGGAGCGGTAGTGGAAGGTGAACTCAGGCTGCTTGGCCTTGGACTGCCAGCAGCTCGCAGCTTCGGACGCTTGCTCTCCGACGATCACTTCTGTAAAGTATGCGTCTCTGATATATATACATCCACTTGGAAGATTGCACCACAAAACACCTCCATAAAATAAGCATCTCAGGCTCGCGCGCGCGCCTACAATCTGTCGTTCTTTGACTGCTAGACTAAAACCAAGTCGTAGCTAGTCAGAGGCTATTCGTACTAAGGGCTGCAGACCATTCCCTTACCACTCCTCCCCTCCATAGTTGTCCACTCCGCTTCTCCTACACGCCTACTTTGGACCTCGGAGCTCGATCCTACCGACCCAGGACGCGATATCGCCACTGCGCTGTGAGCTTGAGCGCTTGAGCGTTGACGCCACTGCACTGCTTGGCTCGGGCATACCTCGCCGTACCTCGCCCACCGCGCTGGTCTCCCCGCGACACGGGACCCGACTCGCAGCAAGCAGCAAGCACGAGTACACGAGCACCGAGCACGACCCCGCCGTCGCTCGACTCAAAACAGAAGCACGATCGTTCCGCAGCTCTTGAAAGGCCGCTCATTTAGCTCTAAGGAGCAGAGACCGGCCTTGGCTTGGCGGGAAGAGGACACGGCGTAGGTCCAGCGTAGACTCTGGCGGCGGCTGCTTCACGCGCTTCACGCTTCACGTGCGACGGTCAGGCGACTCCTCGGGTCCGGTTCAGAGTCACCCGTGTCGGACGACGCAGGCGCCCCGAGGAGTTTGAACAGCGACGATCGACCCCGGAATACCAGAGTGGCCATCGACACGCTCGCCAAGAGTGCATCGCACTTGGGGTCGATCCGCGGCGTCAAGCACAAAAGCCAGAACCGTCTAGAACCGTCGACTAGGTCCGAGACGAGACCGAAGAGTGGACAGCGCACGCCGCCATTCCGAGCACACAGCAGCCTGATCCGCGACAGCTGACGTATTCGAGCTTATCCACAGACTCGAAGGAGATCATCGCTGCTCGACCTGGTGTTTCATCGCTCCTCGCGGGGTCGGCACACCACACCGTTCGCGCCGCGGAAACGACCCAACGCGATGCTGTCCCGGACGTTTGTACCTGTGCCGCTGCTTCTATTGCTAGCTGTACTCTGTTGTCCTCCGTCCCAAGCGGCTCCATCTCCACCGTCGCCGTCCGTTGATGCGATAGCGCAGCCGGACCTTCCTCCGGCCCTCCCTCTGCATCGCCGCAGCTCCGGCCTTCGGAAACTGTCCACGGCCGACTCGACCAGGACATGGGCACTAGCCGAGGCAGCACGCGTACGGAATCGCTACGGTGACCGCCCTGTCCGCAATGCGAAACGCGTGAAGAGGCAGGACGAGTACGGCCGCGGTCTTCATGCGAGGCTCGATTCGCCGATCAGTGTCGCTGGTTATGGAACGGCCGGATCAACCACGAGCACGAGTTCAACACCGACCGCGACCAGTGGCACTGTGACTAGAAGGGCCTCTACGAGCACTACGGCTACAACGGGCCTTGCGTTACCGACAGCACCTGTTGGGCAGGTCCGGATATGGAATTACGATGCCGATCTGTAGGTCTTCGCGTGCTTGGCCCCAGAACTCGTCGCCCGTCTCGAGGTTTCTGATCCGGCCGTCCTCGGACTTATTCGCAGGGCATACTTTGCATCAGTCGGCATTGGGTCGCCTGCGCAATTCATGAACGTTCTCCTTGACACAGGGTAAGTGCGGACGTAGTGGCACGTCGCTCCGGGTGGGGCTGACTTCCGTCGCTTATCGCTCTCGTCAGATCTGCCGACTTGTGGATCACTGGCAACGGCTGCACCAACACCACCGGATGCGTTTCGAACCCTCTGCTGAACGAGACGGCGTCAGCTAGCTCGATCGACATGTCCACGTCTTTTACCGTCAAGTACGGATCTGGGTCTGCAGCGGGCGATCTCTACAGAGACAACGTCGGGTTCGCGGGATACAATGTCAGCAATCAGACGTTCGCCGTCGTCCACACAATCACAAACGACCTCTTGAGCGGCAACATGTTGGGCCTGCTGGGTGAGCCAGGGAAGTACTGAATTAATCTCGGCAGTGTTGCTGATCAGTCTTCGTCACGCGCCTACGTCTCACAGGTCTCGGCTGGCAGCCACTGGCGGCATCGGGCGCCACACCTTTCTGGGAGAATCTCAACAATGCCGGCGTACTGCCCTTCCCTGGCTTTGCCGTACAGCTCACCCGTTTCGTCAACGTCTCTTCAGCAAAGACTGTGGAACCGGGGGGACTCTTGACGTTTGGATACCTCAACACATCGCTGTACCGCGGCGACATCCATTATACGAGCATCCCCTCGGGTATGCAGAGCTACTGGGTCATCCCGATGGCAGCGGTCTCTATCAGCGGGGTGAACGTCACCTTGTCGACGGATGCCCAGCCGCTGGTCGCGATCGATACGGGAACGACCTTGATCGGTGGACCTCAAAGCGTCGTCAGTCAGGTCTACGCCGGTATCCCAGGGGCGCAGGCCGCGACGGGGCAATACGCAGGTGAGCCCCCCGCGCATAGGGATCTTGAGCCCCAGAATGATGTAACACTCACATTACCATCTCGATGAACGCAGGTTACTATTCGTACCCTTGTGCGAGCAAGATTAATGTCAGCCTGACCTTTGGGAACAACTCATGGCCCATCGCCTCGGACGACTTCAACCTCGGGCCTTTCGGCACGACCAACAACGTTTCGACATGCTTGGGCGCATTCTTTGACCTGAGTCTGACTTCGACGAGCAAAATCAGCTGGGTCGTAAGTCAGCCGTGGTGGGCCAGTGTCTCATAGCGAAACTTATTGACTGATCTGCGATTTCTGTGAACGCTGAAACAGATCGGGGCCGCTTTCCTCAAGAACGTCTTCTCCGTCTACCGGGCGAGCCCACCCTCGGTCGGCTTTGCGCTGCTGTCGAATGGCTCGCCACCTACTTCGTCCTCCAACTCGAGCTCGAACTCCACGCGTAGTGACGGCAACCTGACCCAGATCCCGGCTGGAATTTACGGACCCGTCGGCGGCACGTCGATGTCGTCTAGTTCGTCGCCGACCGCTCCACCCGCCGAACAGGTCATCACCACCGCCATTCAAGCGGGACAGACCAGCAGTCGGGGAGGGACATCTGCTGCGCTATCAATGAAAACAGTAAGGCTACGCAAGGAGATGTGGCTCGCACCGTGTTTGGTTCTCATTTCTACGGTTGCCGGGTGGTCTGTCCTGCTGTGAGGTCCGTCTTGATTTCGGAGGGGACCTGGGAACTTTCTTTCCTCGCATTCCATTTCTAGCCCCATGTAGCACTTCTTTTTGGTTCTGATCCTAGCGGTCAGATTTCTTGCATCTTCATCCCGCTCGTTTAATGATCGTGTAATACCATGCAGCATCCCCGCAATCGGTGTCTCCTCTCACATGCCCAAGCACAGACCGGCCTGAGCGCGCGAAGGCAAGCGGCGCCTCGATCTCGAAGGTTGGTCGTCGTCGTCCCCGATCGGTGATTATCTGACCGGCCGCCTCTGAGTTGAACCTGGTCAAACTTTCTGGTAAGCGCTCCTTCCCCTCTCTCGGGAGCAGTTCTTGGGTGCACTTTATCTCCCTTGAGACTCTCTTCCTACAGCACCTGAATACCCTTGAGGACTTCAGTAGCAAGAAAGGAATGACGACCGCGCAACGCCCTGTTCTGACCGGTGCCGAAGTGGACCCGTTGTTACCGCGCGGTCCGAACGCAGCTTCCTCGTCTCCTGCTGCCACTGGCGACGTCGACGTCGATGCCGAAAGGATGTCGTCCCACACCTCGCCTACACCTTCGGCTGGACCGTACCTCCAGCAAAGTTTGCTGAAGGGATGGGCGGCACCTTTAGCTCAGGTAAGCACTCACCAACTCGGGCGCGGGTTGCCGGGACGTTGGTCATGACGTGCATAACGCGAGAATAGACGTGACGACCTCGCACCCGCGCGGCGCTGACCCCGAGGACGGCATGACGAAACTCCCTCCATGCGGGGGCCGACCAACACTCCTAGCGGACGGCTGACCAATTACCTCCCGCTTGAATCGAGTCGCAGATTGGACTGCTGGGCTCGACGATCGCGACATGGTTGCTATTGTACGAGCATCCAGCCGGTGAGAGGTCCTACCTTACGTCTCTGCACTTGCTCTCTGCCTTGCTGACACCTTCTTGGGCGACCCGCCTGGCGCGCAAACACTCAGGCCTGTTCAGCTATCACCCGGCGTTACAATCGTTGGCCATCTTGTTCTTTGCCGAAGGTGGGTCGCACAAAACACTTGGCGAATTTGGTCACTGTAATGGTCCGACGAGCTGACCTGTTCACGACCTCTGACCTACTTTCTCGTCGAAATCAACTGCTCGACCGGGACCCCTTGCCATTCCACAGGCGTCCTCTTGTTGCAGCCGCAGCCTTCCAACAACTCGTTCAAACGTAAAGGTCTCCAACTCCATCAACTATTCCAATACTCCGGCTTGGTCCTCAGTTAGTACCAATCCATCCCACCGCGCGCGTCATCAAACATGGAAGGATCTTAACCCAAACACCACCTTCTCCAACCCGATTCCCAGTCCTCGCCGGTGCCAGCGTGATCATCTACAACAAGGCGATCCACAACGCCGAACATGCGACGACCTGGCATGCCCGCTTCGGCTTCCTGACCCTCGGTTTGATCTTGTTGCAAATCCTGTTCGGAGCGGTGGTCGTTTATTCGCCTTTGGCGAAAATGCTGCTCGGTGGGGAAGGCAAGGCCAAGCGTTTGTGGAAGTATCACAGGTAAGCAGAAAGCCCTACTCCTTCTTCTTCCCGATGGACCTATCCAACTGATCCGTTCCGACACATATGCGATCCACAAGAATGAGCGGATACGCGACGATGACTCTCTTGATCGTGACCCCTCTCCTCGCGCTCCAATCCACCTGGGTCCAATCGAATAGTTCCACCTTTCAACGCGTCCTCATCGGCTCCGAGCTCAGCGTCGCAGGACTTTGTATCGTTCTGAGGATACAAAAGTCCAAATTGGGGCTCTAGCATTATGGGATAGGTTTTGACGAACGAGAGAGGGATGCAAGGATAGCGTCGGGGAGATGCTCCTAGACTTTCTTTCTCTTCTAATAGTTACGACCACACATGTATACCAAGAGCGGAAAAGGGAGAGTGAGACTAGAACCTTGTTTCCTCCGTGTTCTTTACATGCCGAGCAGAGAGTTGGTCGCCCGATTGACATCATGCTGAGAGCCCGGGCAAAGGAAGGAGTGACCGTCAGCATCAAATTAGGCCAAGGCAAGGAAACAGATTAGTCGAAACTCACGTCAAATTTTTCCAGCGCATCCAAAGCCTGCTTCCTCGAGAACCCCATTCCAACGATCTGCTTGACATCCTCCGCGTCGTCGGGTTTCGCCGCATCGAGCGTCGCAGCAGTCGGTGCGGGCGCGGCTCCTCTTGAGAAGGTATCATCGAAATCAAACCCAGTCGCGGGACTGTCACTCAAGGCTTTCCCAGTCGTCGTTTCCGCCTTGGGCGCATCGTCGAATGCAGAATCAAAGCTCGCAAACGAGTCTTCAAACGCGGGATCCGTGCCTGCCACGGACTTGGACGGCGAGGTCTCGGGGGAATCGGGTTTGAAGTCGAACGCCTCGTCATCGAAATCGAACTCGCCATGCGCGGGCGCGGCAACTGATGGGACTGATGGAGCCGATGTCGTCTCGACGGGGACAGCGGGTCCGAGATCACTGAAGGCTTCGTCGAAATCGTCGGTCCCGCTTGTCGTCGTCGTCGTCGTCGTCGTAGGCGCAGCGGTGAAAGAATCACCGAACGCATCGTCAAAGTCGGCATTTGAGAAGGTCGAAGGACCCGCATCCGCCGTGGTTGCGCCGAACGAAGGTGCAGTCGATGAAAAGCTTGCAGTTGATCGCGAAGGGGGAGGAGGAGCGGCTCTTCGTTGCGGAGTTGCGCTCGTCGGTGTAGATACGAGAACAGGGGTAGCTGGCTCTGACCGAGTTTCGGGTCCTGCTAATGAGGCCGGGTTTCCTCTGGGCAGTTCAGAGGCAGCCGCTGCTTCAGTCTGTCCGGCATCCCCATGCGAAGCCTCCTCGAAGGTATCGTCATCGCTCGAGATCGATTCGTTGTGCGTTGTCGAGGTGAGGGGTTCGGCATCTACGGCTGTGGCCACAGGTGCAGGCTCCGTCTTGGGGACATGGGGCTCATCAACCTGGGCGGGGGCAGCAACGGATTGGATTGGCTCCGTCTCTGGTACAGCGGCTGGCACATGGACAAAGGATTCTCCACTGTCCGAGACCGAGTTCGTTTGCGCGCTCCCCGAAGTCGGAGTGACGACCGCTTCGTCCTCCGCGAGGGCCGAGTGATGATGTGTTCCCACCGCGTCTTCAATCTCGGGCTCGTCCTCGCTGCTGTCGCTGTTGTCATCGTCGGCGAGCTCTTCAGCCGCGGAAGGAACCACGGGTGTCTCTTCGTGCGCCGAGACAGGCTCCGCGGGGACACTGGGGGATTCTGCCCGGTCCAAGGCAGCCACAGGTGCGATAGCGTCTGGACCTGCTTCTGCTGTGACTGTTGCTTCCGCTGCGGGAGGAGTTGTAGCCGGAATCTCGGTCGGGAAAGAAGAGTTGAATACGTCGTCGAACGCAGGCGCCGAAGCGGTTGAGGCAACGACAGGGGCTGAGGAAGCGCTGAAATCGTCGCCGAATCCATCGTCGAAAGCGGCGTCGAAAGCCGATTTGGACGTCGGCGGGTCCGCTGCGGTTGCGTCACGCTCGATCGGAACTCCGAACGGGTCCGTTTCGGAGGGCTCGATAGGAGCGGCGGCCGACGTGTCGGCGTGCGCGGATGACTTGTCCTCAGCCTCGCTTTCGTCGCTCTTTCCAAAACCAAAGAGACCTGCAGCTCCAGCGGCGACGGCCCCAGCGGCGGCGATGGCCCCAGCACCCACTGCTCCAGCCACTGCGGTAGGCAAGCCAGGCGATGACGACGACGCTGCCGGTTGTTGCTCTCTAATGTGAGGGGCCGGAGCCGTGACATCTCCGGTGGCTTCAGGCGTGACGGTTTGAGAAATACCACCCAAGCGATCGAAGGGGTTGTTGGACCTGACCGAGCCGACGGGGGAAACGACAGCAGGCGGTGAGGCAGGCAAAGCGACTGCAGCGGCGTGATCGACGTTGGGTGCTACGATAGAGTGGGAGTGATCGAAAGGAGAGTCCTCCTCCACGGCTTCGACCCCAGCAAGGCTTTCGCCATTGGCGACGCTGCGCTCGGCGGCCTTGAGCTCGGTTTCGGCCTTCTCCTTCTCGCCTTCGGCCGTACTCAACTGCTTTCGCGAGATGGCGACGAGTCCCTTTTGCTGACGCGCTTCCTTTTTGAGTTTCTCGAGCGTCTCTTTGAAAGTCGCCGTCTCGTGACCGACATTGGCCATCTTCTTCTTCATCGCCCTAACGTCCTCCTTGTCGCGCAAAAGCTGACCCTCGATCTCGGAACGCTCCATGCGCAATGCCGAGAGGTCGGATTCGGCCGCGATCAGTTCGTGTCGGGCCCTAGCGAGAACGGCCTTCTGTTCTTCATTGCGCTTGACCAGATCGTCGACCATCTGGCGTTCCGTTTCGTGCGCAGCGCGAGCTTGCGACAACTTGACTTGCAGCTCGTTGATCTGCGTCGTCGTCGCCGAAAGGGAGGCCTCGAGTTCGGAACGGGATTGCGCAAGGTTAGTCGCGGACTCGGCAGCAGACTTGTGTTCTGCCTCGAGCGACTTGAGCTGCGTCTGGTTCGCCGAGAGGTGCGCTTGCGTGTCGGCATCGTCGTTGTCGTCGAAAAAGTTGGTAGCTGTGGCCGTGGGAGCAGCAACAACAGGGCCGGAGGAGCCAGCGAGCGACGACTGTCGTAACGGTTGCTGACCCGACCCGAAATTGTTGGCAAAGCCGGTCGCCTGAGGGCTCAACGCCATACCAGTCGCCTGCGGGAAGATCGTGCCTTGCAAGCCGTAAGTCGGCGTAGCCTGTCCAGTCAGTTGCGGCGACATGGCACGGGCCTGTTGTTGTCCAGTGAGCTGGGGTGAGAGACTACGTTGACCGGCTTGCTGTTGCTGATGGAATGAGCTACCCGTGCCTTGCGGGACGATAGCGGAGGTGGAACGAAGCGGCGGACCTGTCGGCATTGAGGGGCTCGCGTCATCGTCCAACAGATCGAGCAAGTCCCGCTGAGGTTGAGCTTGGGAAGCGGCGAAGCCAGTGGGTGCACGGAGGCTGGGGGGCGTCAAGCCGACGGGGAGGACCGCAGGGATCTCCTTGCCGCCGACGCGATCGCGAATGAGCTTGAGCGCTACGGCGAACTCGTCCTTGTTGAGAGCACCCGTCTGTCGAATATCCGCGAGGTCCCATACCCGGGCCAGGATGTCCATCGGCAGACCACTCTGCATGAAGAAGTTGACCGCCGCCTCCCCTTCGATCGCACCTCGTCGAGTCGAGTCTATGCCGTCAAAGTATCCGTCGCTCTCCAACTTTTCCTGCGCAGTGATTTCCCAGGGGATCTGGGCCGGATGAGCGGGGGTGATAGGAGAAGTCGGAGCAAAGTGGGAGACGGTGCGAGGAGGTACGCTGCTTTTGCGCAGCGGGCTTTGCGGAAGCCGAGAGCCGAGGGCGGGTGATCCGGGCATCGACGCGTTGGGCACAGGCAACGAGATAGCCGAAGCGTACAGGGCCGGGTTGAGGACGGCAGGAAGTGACGGCAGAGACCCATTCATCGTGTGCTGGATCAGATGCATGCCGACCGTGAAATCGGCCACGTCCAAAGCGCCTCGCGAGTGGGTATCGGCGAGGTTCCTGTGGGGATCGGATCTGAATCAGCGTGTGCCAGTCGGACCCAATGCTCGAGTTTCCGACATGCCAGATTTGACCGAGCGTCTCGAAGGGCAACTTGGACTTGATGAAAATGTCGCGAGCTTTCTCGCCTGTTTGAACGTGCGCCGTGGAGAGCAAGTCAGTGAAACCAACACGGCCTACACCATTCATCGCGCGCGAACGTACCATCAAGTAATCCAGCGACAGGTCCCGAGTTGCTGAACAGCGTGGCGTAGCGGAGCTTTTCGTCATTCGTCACGGACGTTCCGGGGCCGCCTGCCTTATTGGGAGCCTGGAGTGGGGAGAGGGCCGAAGTGGAGGGGCGCGAGGGTGTCGGGGGCGCAGATGTTGCAGGTGCCGCTGGCTTACTGAGGTTGGGAGGGATGGGGAAACCGTTGAACTTGGGGAACGGTCCGGCTGATGGGGAGGGGCCGTGAGAGGCAGGGTGGGAATGGGACGGCCGGTGAGAACGAGGCGTTAGTCATTCCAAGTTCAACGGGGCAAGGCAGAGAAGCAAACGCACGGGTGGCCACCCAGCTATCATCGATCTGAGCATCGGCTCCGATGGCCTGGGCGTGGCCGATCAAGCGACAGGCGATGGCGAACCGGTCCGGGGACAGGAATCCGCTGTTCTCGGGGTCGGCGAGTTGCCAGATCTCGCCGAGCAAGGTCGGCGGCAACGACGAGTGCTGGAAGAAGGGGACCGCCTTGTCTCCGGCTGTGAGGTGGGAAACGGGTTCAAGATCAGTAGGCTGGGGGGGAAGCACTCGGCGCCGAGGAAGCGGAGCTGACTGACTGAGCACGCCGAGCTGATCGGTGTCGGCTGTGTCGGGTTGGTCGCACCACACGAGGCGAGGCTGGATCAGTCACCGGCAGCCACATTACAAGTACAAGCGCGGACGGTGCAAGAGACGTGCCTTTGTTGAAGAGATGCAACATCGCCTCCTTCTCATTAGGGGCTGGCCTGTACCCGGCGACTGTGCGAGCAGTGAGACCGGTGAGCGTCCGTCTTCAGCGGTGTCAGTGGTCGGTCAGTCCGGTCAGTCCGGTCAGTCCTAGTCATCCGGCGTCGATCACACCAGCAGCCGGCAGCAGCGGCGGCCCCACCACCACGCGGACGATGGCAGACGACGGCAGCCTGACTCCGCAGGGAGAACACCTCGGGCGTGGGAGGGGGACCTACGGGTAGGTGGCAATGCTTCGGCCGACATGGCTGGGGCTGGGGCTGGTGCTGATGCGGTGCTGTCGAGGTTGCTAGACCGGCGGCGACGGCGGCCAGCAGCTGGGGGAGGCGAGCGCGTGGGGAGTCGAGGAGGGGCCGAGCGGCGCACTGGGGAGCACTGCCAGCTGGGGCGGCGCACAGCAGGGAGAGCCTGGGAGAGCTCATGAGAGCGCAGCTGAGGCATTCTGAGGCCGAGGAAGACGTCAAGCGGGGAAGTATCACTCGCACGGACCATGCAGATCGGCATCACTCGAGCTGCGCAGATCGGTGCACAGGCAGCAGACACAGCTTCCCAATAAGACGACAAAGCACGAGTGATTAGATTACACCTGTTGCCCCAGTCTATGTCCCCGCAGAAGCAGCATCTGTTGCTGTCAGCTTTTCAGAGTCAGGCTTTGCAGCAGATTTCGTCGAGTCTGCTGCCACCTCGGTTCCCTGATCTCGATGACCCTCACGCTCCCACCATGTCCCACCCCCAAGTTGCTCCGTAACCTGCTTGACCGCCTCGACGATCGCGCCATGCTCAACCTTGTGTATCCGTTCCTTGAGCTCATCCAACGCCTCCCCGACCTTCATCTCGACCTCCTTCCACAGCACCGGTTCGCCCCGATCCAACTCGGGGATCACCCGATGGATCATGATACCCGTCTTGGTGATCTTTTCACCAAAGGGGGAGGGCTTGTTCTCCTTCTCTTGATCCCATACGGGTCCAGGCGTGTCCCCTTCCTTGGCGGGCAATCGGCGCTGGTTGAAAGCTTCCCACGCATCCTCGATCACGTGGGGTCCGATGAAGCTTCCCGGTAGGGCAGGGTGTAGGTTGATGATGGGAATAGGACGTCCTCTCAAACCAGTCAGATCAGGATAAGCCGATGTGCCCAAGGTCACGGTCGAACCTGCTCCGTCCCACTCGACGTCGTCCTCGTCCCAATCGCGCTTCAACGTCTCGAGCGTCTCGGGTAGCAGAATCAACATAAACCCAGCTAGTACGATCAAATCCGGCCGAGTCGCTCGTACCCTTTCGGCCAACTCGATTTGGTAACGTGGTTTGATCATCGAGGCGAGGGTCTTTTTGAGCTCCTTCCATTCGCGATCAAGCTTGGCGCGTTCGCTCGATCCTTCTTCTGCGGCCAGCGATTGCTGCTGCAGCGACTTGAGTTGAGCTTCGATGGACGCGTACAACTCAGGGTGGGCTTTCTGGTGGTTGTAGGGGGAAAAGGACGAGGCCGGAATCGGCGGCGAATGGGAAGCGGCGCGCTGAAGACCGTAGGCATCCTTGGCGTTGCTCAAGACCGAGGTGATGCAACATTGCGAGAGTGTTGTCGGTAATGCGGCGATCAGGGCTGCCAAGTTTGAGCCTATACGCCGCTCCGTTGATACAGATCGTCAAGGTAAGATACGGTGGGGTTGAGGTGCGAAGTGCGAACGTTCCGAGCCAGCGCAAGTCGACATGTAGAGTTTGAAAGCGAATGTCAGACGTCAAGTCCTTAATAATTCTACTATTGTATCACTGACCAGATCCAGAGATGAGCACCGTCACACGCCATTTCCGGCGGCCGTTCTCGAGCGCCTCGCACGGTTGCGGAGCTTTGGCTGCAGCAGATGACGTCGAGGCGGTGGGTGGATCCTGCGCCATGATTTTGGCCAGTTGATCCAAATCGGTTCAGGTGCTATGAAGCTGCCAAGCGCGGAGGTCTGGTCAGGAACTGCGAGTGGGGGTCAAAGGCCAAGAAGCACGCGCGCTACGACTTCAGGGGCTTCCCAAGTCCTCGCGGCGCCAAAGAGCGCCAAAGTGTCTCGCTTTAGCCGTGAAATTCTGAATCACAGTGGTGCGTATGCTGTTCAAATGGCTCTCAGAATGAAAGGGACTCGTATCGACGAGGTGGGTCAGGGGTATCACACTTCATAATTAAACAAGCATCAGCGCCGACGACGACCGATGACCACTGCACTAGAACAACGCTGCAAAAGAGGATCGTGCCTCGTCCTGCCGAGATTCGGGAGAGCACGTTCGCCGCGTACCCGTCCATCCCCATCCCCATCTACACAACATCACAAACCAACACTACTCGAACAAAATGTTAGACGCTAGCGGCTTCAGTCCCTCACTTCCTCGGTTTTGCCGGCAGGGGCCGACTTTTCAAGAGCGTTCGACGTCGTCGTCTCGGACGCAGGCGGGATCGCCGTGTCGAGGCTCGACGAGTTGCCACTCACTCGAGCGATCTCGGCGAGCGGGCGTTGGACCATGGACTGGCTGTAGTAGTCGCGCAGTTCGTCGGGAGCCTCAATGTCACGCCTCTTGACGACCTGTGGGTGGGGTGCAGCAGAGGGGAGGTCAGCATACCGAACGAAAGGAGCACCCAGAAAATTGACCAAGGCTCGAGATAGCGTACGTAATCATAGGCCCATTCTCCAAGCTCGGCGTCGTCAGTTCCAACGATCTCTTGGTTCTCGTCCACGCGGAATTTGCAGCCAGGGATGAGGTTGATGAGGAACATGAGCGCGAAGCACACCACAAAGGTGTAGCCCCAGACCGCGCAGATGTAGCCGAGCTGGTATCCGACTTGAATGTAGTTGTGCTTGATCCATCCCGAAGCTGTCGAGTAGCCGTCGTTGCCCGTGTACGAAGGTTCCGCGAAAACACCGGTGAAGACCAGGCCGACAATACCTGCGACTCCGTGGCAAGCGTAGATATCCATCGCGTCGTCAAAGTTGAAGATACCTTTGAGGGTGGTCAACAAGTTGGAAATGGAGGCGGCGATGACTCCGATGAAGATCGAGGCCGCAGGACCAACGTAGCCGGCAGCCGGCGTGATTGCAACGAGACCGCAAATCGCACCCGTGCAGAATCCAACGACAGACCACTTTCGTTCCAGACGATAATCGACTGAGAAATTCGGAAGGAAAGTGCGCGGCGACGTTCAGTTTTCAGCCGCAGTGGAACTCCGAGGATGAAAGGGGTGCAACACGGACAACTTACTCAGCATCCAGGCTAGACCGCCAAAGCTGGCGGCCAAGTTGGTGTTGACGATCGCGAATGCGGCCTTGAAGTTGGCGGCGAACGTGGACCCTCCGTTGAAACCAAGCCAGCCCACCCAGAGGAAAATGGTGCCCTGGATGACGTACGAGACGTTGTGGGGCTTGAAAGCCAAAAGAGGGGTGCCGAAACCGCGTCGCTTACCGAGGAAGATGCTGTAGACGAGACCCGTAACACCCGAGCAGATCTCGATGGGACCTCCACCGGCGTAATCGAGAACACCGAGCTTGAACGCCCACCCCTCGGGGGCCCAGATCCAGTGCGCGACGGGGCAGTAGACGACCGTGGACCAGCAGAAGAAGAAGATGCAGGCGGGTAAGACACGACCTCGCTCGGCAGCGGCACCAATGAAAACGGCGGGCACGAGGGCGGCAAACATGTTTTGGTAAATCATGTAGACAATTTGCGGGACTTTGTTGTTGGCTTGCGGCACCGGTTGTTCGGCGACGTTGCGCAAGACGAAGAAGTGGAGATCACCCAAGAAAGGACCTCCCGTCGGTGAGAAAGCGAGCGAATAACCTGGTTGGTGCATATCCATTCGGTGAAAATCAGCTACCGCCACAAGAAGGATTTCGAAAGAGGTGTGTAGGCGCCAAACTTACCCCAGAAGAACCACTGCAAATATGGAGCAGGAGTAGAAGCAGGTGCAAACACTTGGGGTCAGCAGGGCGCTCTAGTCTTTCGCATCGAACGAGGAAAACACTGACCTGGAAAGACACGATGCCCATACAAAGCATGGTCAAACTCAGGACTGTCAACGCATTTTTTCGTCGGCAAAGTCTGTTCAAATCGCGGTAGAGGTGATTACGGGGCAGCGGAGATTAGCCCGGGCATAGCTGGAGCGAGGTCACGCCAGCGACGTACCCGGAGTACAGGTAGCTGTCGGTCGGTAGTTGCGAACGAGTGGGGCAAAATGCGTCAGTGACTCCGTGTAGAGCAACTCCTTCGGACCTAGCAGTGCAGTACACGCGCCGAAGAGGCTGCCGCGGGCCGAGTAGCCCCGCAGACTGCATCGGTCCGCGATCGAGGAAACGGCGACTGACCCAACTCCGGGAATCATCAACCTGGGGTAATTTGCTCCGCGTGAGAAAGCGCGCAAGGTCAGACCAGGTACCACCAAGGACACCAAACACCACAAATACGTACCACACAAGAGCGGTACACGTGAGGAGCCATGCGCTATCAAAATCAGACGTGCCGCCGGCGAGGTTTTGACAATAATTCAGTCAGGGCCTAACTCGGGACTGCAACGGAAACCCGGCTCTGGTCCGCGGCACGTACATATCTCCTGTGGAAGGTTGAAAATGAAGCAGGAAAATGATCAGCATGAGGACTGGGAACAATGAGTCTGACTCGAATAGAGAGGTGGTGCAGCAAACGTACCGGAAGAGTAGGCTGCCACGCCATACTCCGGACTGGTAACAATCAGATCGGTGCCCGCCGCGTTGATGCCGTCTGCGATAGACGACCGTTCCCAAACGATTCAATCAGGCGCATAGAAGTCTCTCGGATCAGCAGGTGAAGAGCGGCGCGGACGAGCCCGTGCAGCGATTTGTAGCGATTCGCAGGGTCAGACCGTGACGTACAGCTTTCTCCGACCGGCACGACCTGCGATGCTGCGTTGATGAGCGCGCCATATCTGTGGTATCACGGGTGCGAACGGCGATCGTTCGAGGACGACAACCGGCCGGGCGCGTACGGCGAAAGCGAGCAAGGCCCGACCAAACGGTAAGAAGGAGGGGTTGCGATGAGTCAGTTGTAGGGTCAGAGGTGGACGGGCGCCTGCTTGCGCAGCACGGAACGTACGTGATGTTGGCCATGCTGGAGTGAATAGCGAGTAGGGAAGGGCACGAAGCGAGCGGAAGGACAGCAAGAGGCTGCGAGGGTAGGGTGAGCGAGTCCGGTCATTTCTTCCGGATTGTATGACTTTGAGAAAATCGCTGCCTGCGACGCTCGCCAATGGGGGTCCGACCCGCGCAAATGGAAAAACAGCCAAGCCAAAGTCACCCTCTGGGCTCTTTAGCTCTCGATTGATCCCGCCGATCCACTGAATACCGCCGGACCGTCGCTATCTGACGCCTCGTTGTGATTGGGCGGACCTATTCGTATCCGGGCGGCTAGAATATAATTTTTGGGCCCTGTTGCTTGAAGCCGGCAGGAGCAGATCGAGCCCCGTCTTCAGGGGCTTCGTCCGAGCAACGACGTCAGTCAGGTTCGGACGGTTCCGCGAAAAGGCGCCCAGCTTTTCGTGGAGGAACTGTAGCAACAGGGAGGGTCGCCGATTTGCTTAGGGGGGTAGGCGCAGGATATGGGCGGTCCAGCAATCGCCCCCAAAGATAGCTGGGCTGCGTATATGCATGCGTCCCGTTGAACATGGATTGGGACGTCGGGTCGCGACTCGCGACTCGCGACAGGGGGATGGGATCGGCATTCCTGTGCGAGGAACGTGAAATTCGAAGGCAGATCTTACGGGGTCGTCATCCCTTTCATTTTCCACAGATTCTCAAGAATGGCCATGTGCATGCGCGCTCCCTGATCTGCCTGCGCCTCTGAGGCATGTGAGGCCTCGCGCGCCTGTGACGGCTCGCGCGCTCCCGCGTTGGCGGGCCGTGGCGCACTGCATCGAGGGCCTTATCATCCGGGACGGTATCGCTACTACGATAGGGCTGATACTCATCAGGAGGCTCTGATTGGACAGCTCTGCGAACATGGGAGGGACACTCGAGCAGGATCCCAGTGTTCACATACGACGGCGGGTGCTACAAAACGGCTAAAATGGACTATTCTGGTGATCACTTTGGGATGCCTAGTCAACGGTGATAAGGTGACGCTTCGTCCCTATCGTAAGTTGCGTCTTCACCCCGTGAGGCAGGACACCTTCAAGTTCAAGGCTCGCTAGGCCTGAACCCTCGACAGAATATCATCATGGTGGCGTCTACTCATTCGATCGGTACTTAGTCAGGTACATCGAATAGCACGCAGCATCGTTCGTGAAAGGCTGGCTTAATTAGGCACTCTTCAATCGCGTTCCAATCACTGGCCGTGCGGCACGTGACATCATCGCCCGGGCCGCTTCAAGCTCAAGTCGAACGGTCCCTTTTGTCGGACTCGCTGGACGCACAAAATCAACTGGGGTATGTAAGTAACAAATTGAGTATAGCCGAAGCAGGGTTCTGCACAATCACGTTGGGGTCGCGGCTGGAACGTGCATCGGCCCTCGTCTGGAGGGTGGTCTCGGCTTAGCCCTTATATCGCCTAATCATCCCATCCGCGCCAGCGACCCAGATCCACCCATGCGACGCAATCGCGGAAGTAGATGCTTCACAGTCCAAGCCGGAATACTCATCCACGATTGATGCCGTTGTACTTGTGGCATCGGAAGGGTCTTGACGTAAAGTTACTCGGAATGGGAGTCCATCGGCGCCAGCGACAAGGAGATCTTGCGTCGGTGCTAGATTCGACGTAGTGCAGAAGCAGAGTCGATGAACAACAGTATCGGAGCGTGATAGGGTCAACAGAGGGGCAAGCGTCTCCTGCGCCGGTCTTGGGCTGGTTGCATCAAGAGCAGGAAGCTGGAACAGAGCAACGCGGCCGTTCCGAGATCCCAAAGCAAGTCGGCCAGAATCGGAATCGAGCGCGATCGAGTGCAGGGGTGATGAGCCAGCTCGCAGTCGTAGCAAGGGAGCAGAGGTGTCGGTGCCGAGGGGAAGGGCCGTTGCAGAACCGTTCGTGTGCGCGGCGATGGCGTAGAGCTCCTCGATTTCGGGGTAGTCCTCCGCCAAAGCTGTCGATCCGGTGAACTGTGACACAGAGAAGGCAGAAACGGGTTGGTCAAACCTCCACGTTCTTTCCACTTTGGCCTCGGCAATGTTCCATAATCGGATCGTTCCATCGAGCGACGACGAGAGGATCTTCCTGCCCTTGCCGAGAATGAAAAATCCCGAGACGGACTTTGTGTGGCCCGTCAGGGTCCTGACCTCTTTCCCGCTCAGAGCCGAATAGATCCGAATGGTCATGTCCATCGCTCCGGTGAGCACGACTTCGCCCGACGGGAAGAATCGCACGACGGTGAGATCGGCCAGGTGACCTTTGAGCGCGATCTGCCGCGGCGCTTGCGTGGATGAGTGCGAAGGCGAAAGCTCGACAACTCGCACCAAGCCGTTGTCTCCGCCTACGACGTAGCGAGATCCGTCCGGGGCGATGTCGAGCGAGTTGACCGGTCCGAAGTTGGCCAATCGATCGGTGCGAAGCGGGAAGTGGACCAAAGTGGGGGGTATTGCCAGCTGCTCACACGAACACTCGAGGGTTGTAGTCTGCCCCACGGTAATCATCCGGGTCACGTCAGAGATACGAGTCACGTATGTAGAGCGTTTGGATCAAGCATTCGCTCCATACCTTGCCATCGACCATTCGGCACGTGACCCCGTCCCTGGCGACCAGCTCTACCGCACCCCCTCCCTCGGCTTCGAGCACCCTCACTTTGCCATGGACCGAAGTCTTGCCCTTCCAATAGCACGAGATCCAACAATCCTCGGCCGAAGCGTCGCTACCTGAACCGATGTCGTGCACGACCTCGGGGAACGTCGGCTGCACCGTGATCAACGGCAGCTCGATGTGGGACGACAAACTGGCTGACGCCGAGCTGGCCATGGCCATTGCGAGACAACAGATACGACGTGTTCGACGTGTGAAGAAAGAAAGACGGGAAAACGTAATCCAGAGTTCACAGACAGAGGTTGGGTGGTTTTGGGGTCGTATTGGGCAAAGTTGAACGGAGCAGAAGCGAGCCGAGGTGGGTGACAGAGGTTGACGGGACTTGGCGCGCCGTGGGATGATCAGTTATGGAAGACCCAAATCGGAGGTATGCGCAGGTACTACTAATGCGCTTCGTTGAAGCATTCTCATCCGCGCCGCTGTACCCTACTATAGTCAGGATCAAGCCAAAGATGGATAACAACCGTTGCATAAACCCACCGGCATACACTATTCGGGAGCGAGACCCCTCAATGCCACTGATTGTTCAGACAAGAACCTAAACTTAATACCCAAATCTGTAAATCACTCCAGAGAAATTCTACCGTCCTGAAACCAATCGCAATACTACTGCGTCTAATAATTTTATGAAACCAAGTATTCGCCAAATACATCCTCTGAAGCATTAATGGGCAAATTTGAAATCCAAGCGGCGATTGCCTTCGTCCTTGGTGGTCTCCAGGTACGTGCGACGTTGCTCGACCGTGAGCGCCTCCCACTTCTTGGCGCGCTGTTGGTTGCGCGCCACGTAGTAGACTTTGGCCAAGAAGAAGAGCACGATGTTGGCCGATACTATACCGAGGAGTACACGGTTGCCGTGACGGTAGTACGGCTGTGAGATCCGGTGAAGCGGGCAGAAGTCAGTCTCCGGCGCAATCAGACGATGCGCAGTCTGGTCCCTCCCCCTTGCTCACCTTGTCCTTGCTCTGATAGATGTTGGAGGCAACGATGGACCCGGCTTGCACAAACATATTGTAAAGACTTGCCGAGACCGATCGAGTGCGCACACTGCCCGAGTTGCGGCTGTTGAGGGACACAAGAACTGCACGGATGAAACAAGGTATCTCAGCTCAGCGTCTGCGCATAATGGTTCGGCTTTTGCAGAAATCGTTGTTCAACTCACTAGGGTGGGCATAGGGGAATGCGAGAAGTAGCGACGTGATCGCATACTTTGCCCACCGGTCGAGGTTGTCGGGAATGGCGACCAGAACGATTAAGAACAGGAGCTGCCAGAAGGATCCGATTGAAGCGACGAGCAGTCGAGAGTTCAACTTGCGGGCGAGCCACACCAGGCCCAGATTTTGGCAGATGAAGAGTACGAGGTACGGGATTTGAAGGAGGTTGGTGTGGAATGTCGAGAACTTTCTGTGGGACGAATGGATGCAAAAAAAAGCATGTTTGTCAGCTCACTGGGCGGATGATTCTCCGCGGGTCGTGAGAAACATTCTCTTCTCGCTGTGTCGACTGACAATGAGCGCAGCGTCAAGGTAAAGTAAGCGCCCGCCGTCGCCGGTGCGATGAACGTGGTGAGACCGAGCAGATATAGCGGCCAGAGATCAAAGTCCATGAAGCTTTTCCACAGCGAGAGGATGCCAACTAGTCGCATAAGGTAAACAAGCGCCGGCTCAGCATAGCCATTCGGGCGAAGTAGATGGACCGGGATGAATATGGACGTACTCGCTTCGCGATTATGCATGGACGATTTGGTAGGATCGTCCCGGATGACACGGTTGACGATAATGATTTCTTCGCGCTCGGTGAACCAGCCTTTCTTGCCTCGCAGACCACCCGCCGTCTCCGTCGGGCTAGCCGGCAGATAGAACAGAGCGAAGATCCCCGCAGTGAGTGTGAACAATGCTTCGACTGTGGCGGACCAAGACAGACGCGATTAGCTTCCCCAGCTCGGATCAAGGGGGGGGTTACGACTCTTGCTCACTCAAGAAGAGCCACCTCCACCCCTCCAGTCCATGTGCTCCCCTGAGCTGCAGGATCCCGGCAGCGAGCAACGAGCCGACGATGGTCGTCGACGACAAGGTAACCCAGAAGAACGAAAGCCTCGTCGTGAGCTCGTCTCCCTTGTAGAAGTAGCTCAGGTACAATACTGGGCATATAAAGAGTCTTCGAGTGTTCAGTCCATGAACGCTAATTCATCCCTCGACTATATATGTGGGTGACTCACCCAGATCGGGGATTACGCCACCCTCCAGAGCTCCGATGAGCGACCGTGTGATGAAGAACGATGTTTTGCCCTTGAGCGCCGCTTGAGAGGCTGCCACAATCGACCAACTGCGAATCGAGTTCGGTCGCACATCAGAGCTTGCTCCGAAGAACAATCCACGTGTAAGAACTCACATAATGATCTACAAGCGCACGTGCGGGGAAGAAAGCAGACCGATGAGCGTTCTGCGTCGTCGGTCAGAACAACTTCCTGAGACTTACCTGGATAGGCACCCATCTGTGAAAGCGGTCCGGCGCGCTTCGAGTCAGCAAAACATCTTGAAAATTATGAGCAGAGCCTTGTGCTGTACATACCTGTCCACACCGATTGCCTTGGAGATGAGCTGTGAGGGAAGCTCCATGAAGAGGAACGAGCAGTAGAACTGTGGCCCGGGTGAAACTGCCGATCAGCCCACAGTCTACGCCTGACTCGACCGTGTAAAGGGCTCACAATGGTTTGTCCCAAGTTGTAGTCATTGGTGGAAAGCTTAAGATCTCCCAACATGTTATCGGACAAGGCATTGACGATCTGGATATTTGTCGATTCGTGATGGTGCAAAGGAGTAAGCCGCCAGTCCTGAACAGTAGGAGCGGCGTACTGGGGAAAAGAGGATGTCTTACATTGCCTCGATCGAGCTGCAGGCACACCATCACAAGGCAGGCAACGAGGCAGATCCTCCAGTCGGTTTTGCGGACCACGGCTTTCTCCTCTGCCTCTGTCCACTGCGCAGTAGGGTCATAGCGGTGCGCCCCTTCCCAGTTGCTCAAAGGCTTGTACAAACTGGTGATCCGAATGAGTGTGTCAGGCTTTGCCCACCCGAATGGCCAAGCCTCCACGTGTGTGGGTGACTCACTCGAGTAAACCTTCATCTGAGGAGAGCACCGTGCTGGCCTTTCCATGCCGATTATCGCTCTCCAAGCTGCTGAGGTCGTCGCTTTTCGAGTAGGCTTTCGTCTCAGTCGAGCCGGGGAGAGCGGACAAGGTGTTGACGTAGGGCTGGGCGGGCGGAGACATCCTATGGTCCTTTTGGGTGTTGAAGAGGAGAGAACAAGGAGATCTTGGAAGTGGGTGCCTCTCTACAGGAGAGTTGAAGGTGATACGCTCGTGCTGACGAAAATCACCGAGGCCACGGTCACGTCTTCGGCGACGCCCCGCATTAAAGCGAATGAGTTTGGATTGGGTGATCCCTCGAGAAACTGCTTAGTAGATATTATCACTACTGTCGCTTAGTGATCACACACTCCCTGTAGAAAATCTAATATAGGTTAATAGCTACCGAGGAGCCCGATTACGTCTTGATGTGACACGCGCACGCTTGCACAGCGCCGAGACACATCACGCGACCCCTAGCGCCATCGCTATGCCCCGCGGGGCGCGCTCTTGCGTGATCGGCATGATAAGCTGCGCGGGGAAGCTTCGGCTGAGTTGGGAAACATCGGATCGGGAAACCCGAAAACCTACACCTGAAATGCTGCACAATAGGTATCCTGCCGCAAATCCGGCGGGCTATCTCTGTGAGTCAGCTTGCGTAGTTCCGCTTCCCGTTGGCTGGTTTGCGCGATCAGCCTGAGTCTGTTCGGGATCACGACATCCTCGGCTAGGGGTGACTTGCGCAATCTGGCTCCCCCCACCCCCACCCCCCTAAGCTGAGCTTAGCAAGCAAAGGCTTATCCCCTCGGGGTCAAGACTCTCAGTGCAAGTAAAGTTCTCTTCTCTCTCCTTCGTCATACTCGACATCCATCTCTTAATTGAACCCGCCACCAGCCGGCCATGCCTTCCACTCAATCCACCAGTGCCCAAACCACCCTAACTTCCACCACCACCCCGAACAAGGGTGCGCTCGGTTCGATCGGCCTTCGCGGTTCCTACGAGCCTTTGGTCGCCAAAAGTCTACTCGACGGGTACAAGAGCTCTGATGTCACTCCCGTCATTGGACGCGAGTACCCCGACCTTCAGCTGTCCGAACTCTTGAAAGCCCCTAACGCCGACGAGCTCATCCGCGACCTCGCAATCGTCATCTCTCAACGCGGGGTGGCGTTCTTCAAGAACCAGTCGCTCACGATTCATGAGCAGAAAGAAGTCCGTCGGATTTCACCATTGACGTCGGACGCTCGGTTCCAAATCAGCCAATGTTAACCCACACGCCCTCTTCTCGGTTTCTTGCAGCTCGGCAACAAGCTCGGTGCTCTCAGCGGCCGGCCCTCGGCTTCGGGCCTCCACATCCATCCCACCGAGCGCTCTGCCGAGCTACCCAATGACGTCTCAACCATCTACTCGCAGCGTCAGGCGTACCACAAGCACAGGACCGCCCTCGGCCGCTTGGCATCGCGTGGCTGGCACAGCGAGTGAGTCCGGGATCCCAGCTCGCTATTTCACCGCGCCCGTTGCCTGACTGACGTTTGGATCGAAAAGCATCACCTTCGAGCCTATTCCTTCCGATTTCGCAATCCTCAAGATCAAGACTCTACCCGAGACCGGGGGCGACACCCTGTGGGCCTCTGCCTACGAGGCGTACGACCGTCTCAGCCCGGCTTACAAGAAGTTCGTTGAGGGCTTGACCGCCGAGCATGAGGGCAACGGCTTCCACCAGGTCGCTGCGGCGTAAGTATCAACAATCTATGAAGTTCTTTTGCAAATTATTCATTTCTAATATGTTCCCCTTCTCTACAGACAAGGCACTAAGGTCTACTCCGAGGTCAGGGGCAACCCAGCGAACGTCGGCAACGACCTTCGTGCGATCCACCCCGTTGTGCGCACCAACCCAATCACGGGTTGGAAGGGCCTCTTCATCAACCAAGGCTTCACGAAGCGCATCGTCGAGTTGACCAAGGACGAGTCGGACGAGACACTCGCGTACCTGTTCAAACTCTACAACCAGAACCACGATCTTCAGGTTCGCTACCGCTGGTCCAAGAACGATGTCGCCATCTGGGCCAACGGTCCGACTGTTCACACTGGTGAGTCGTTCGCAACCGGTTTCCTCGTCATCGGAGTAATGTGCTGAATTTGATAGTCCCCACTATTCCTACAGCGACGTACGACTATGACGACACCCGCGAAGGGGATCGCGTGGTCTCGCTCGGAGAGAAGCCTTATTACGATTCTCAATCCGTCAGCCGCCGCGAAGCTCTCGGTATTGAATCGTTCGTTTAATGATCGTTCCTCCAACGCCTCGTCGGTCTTCATGCTTCATCCATGACGGCCTCTGTTTGTTCTATCTGTTGCTGCTTCTGTCCACTTTGAAATTGTGAAACTGTTCTCTCTCCGGGAAGTGAAGTCCCTTCAGTATGCCATGTTCACGCTGGTCAGTACCCTGGGATGTACAAGGGAATTGCAGTGATTCATGAGCAGTACAGCACGCAGAATTTTGCTCGGCGCGGCCGGCGCGATAGTCGAAATTGAATTTGGGTGTACACTTATGTCAATTTCTTCAGGGCCGGTCACCTCGAGTACCACGGATTCGGTTTCGTCGCTCGCTCTCCATGACGCGCGCCGCCGCCTCTATTTAGCTTGCATTGTTTGCTTTCCCCAACCCAGCCTTACTGGGGAGAAATAGAGAAATATCCAGTTTCGGGTACTTACAAAAGCTCCGTCCACTGCCATTAGCGCGATGATGACCGTAAACTCGAGCGCAAGACGTCTCGCATCAGCTCGGCGAGAGGCCTGACTTCGGGCTCATAGCCGCTCGACCCGGCCTTCGTTCTTCGCCCGGTTCGGCACTCGACTTCGGTCGTGGTCGTATACGGCGCAAACGCGACGTACACCACGAAATGTACCAACCTTCTTCAGATAGGGGGGTTGGCCAACGGCTAAGTTGTCACTTCTCTGCAGGTAAGTCGCATGCACAAGAAACTCAAGACCTCCCGTGAGCTCGGCCGCTAACTGGCGCTTGTGTCCTCACCCGCAGATCCGAGATCCGTGGATGCACCAGGAGTGGAAGCTCAAAGCATTCATGGGTCGTTTTTGGACGAACCGATGGCCCATAGCTTAGGCTCCGAGTCGCATGTGGGATGGGCAGCGCCCGATGACGACGGCGTCAGCGCCCCGCACCACCTCCAGCTTGAGCTGGCTGAGGATCATGCACGAAGGCTCTATGACTACTCCCAACCAAGACCCGACCATGACGACCTACGTCAGGCACGTTCTTCTTCTCGCCCACGCTCGAGCTACAGGCTGAGCTCCCATTACCCGCTCGAGTCGTCGAACCCACGCCCGCCTTCACGGAGCGCCGATCGCGGCGACCGTCACCAAGTTCAGCACGAGTCGCCCGGAAAATTCGACGGCACTTCTGCTTCGTCGCACCCCTCCGACGCGAGACCGGAAATAAGTGCCTCCTCATCACTCGATCGTCTGCGTCTTCGGACAAGCGTGTCGAACAAAGAGCCCTCGAGCGAAACAAGCCGTGATAACTCTCCTTCGACAATCGGGCGAGACGATTTCTCTTCCGGACAGACTTCTGTCGCCGCTGCGAGCCCTAGCGCTCCATTCGACGCAATGGCAGAGCCTTTGAAAGATCAGGTCAAGAGCAAGACAACGCAATCCGTGGACTTGCTCGCCATGAGTCTCGATCTGCTCTCGTTTCTCAAGGAGCATCGCCCGGCCTTCCCCGTGATCAAGCTTCCAATTCCAATCGCGAGCTCGTCCGAGGCTCAGGGTGTCGTAGGTGAGGCCCTCAGCGGACACATTGGCAGGGCATCCTCCAACGCGACTTCAAGAGGAGCGGCCGCCACCACGGTTGACGGCTGGCAAATATCTCGGTCACAGCGCGCCCGCACCGATCCTTGGGTGTGCTCGGGATGCCACAGGGACTTGGGCTGGTTGCTCCTGCGAGGTCCTGCTTCGGCGGAGGCCACCTCTTATCGGGCAGTCTTCCTCTGCAACGACTGCAGCCCAATCGCCAAGGAACCAGAAAGATCCCACTCGGGCCACGTCGAAAACATGAGCGAACCCAGCTACTACAACAGTTTCACGCGCTTCGTTGAGGAAGAATCGGGCCATCCTTTGCCAGAACCGCGGCCGCACGCCGGGCCCGACCGAGTCCGACCGAGAAAGAAGCGGAAAGAGATGGAGGACTCTAGCGCGGCATGTGAGTTGTGAGGTCACTTGGAAGCGTCTGACATGCACAACGCAGTCTTATGAAGACCCACGGCCCCTTCCCTCCTCAGGTGACGTATGCACGCGCATCATCGCTTCGGGTTCTATTAGCGCCATCGACCGTGACGAGGCGCCTCCAGACTTACTGGTCGAGTTCATCTGCGCATCCTGCCATGATCGATACCGACGATGCACGGACTGTGGGAGTCGATTTACACCGCGGGTCGGCACAGGGAAATGGCGCCTCAAGGAACTGTTCGCCGACGGTGTAAAGTCATGCTCTATCCCGCATAGGCCGCTGGTGCTCGAGGATACGACATGCGACACGTGGCGATTATCCGATCTGCCACACGGTAGCGACGAGTTCGCGGCGTTCTTGCACGAGACCCACAAAGCGCTTGTGGGGGCGGTCATGGTAGTCATCGCGATCCCAGACACTATGGAGTCGGACGCCCCGTTCTGTGTCGATTTTCGGACCGCTGCAATGGTTTGCAATGACCTACATAGCATCTTGAGCAGCTTGGTGACACAAGTTCGTCCATGCCAATGACTGTCTGGCGTATGAACTTTGTCGCTGATAGCTTTGGGTCTCACGTCCTACACAGGACATCGAAGAGGAGCTTGGTATCCGTGAGCTTTCGAATCCCGATTCACGCGGGCCCTGAAGCACCGCTGATCTATGCTTGACTTCACTTCGACTATTCTTGCAGGACGATACCTGGCCCTCCGATGGCACAATCCCAGCAAGCAAGAACGTAGCAACACGTTCGTTCTGCAACCACAAGACCCGGACGTGATCGCCCAGGAGCGGCCGGAACGTCTAATGAGGGAGGGCTACAGCCTACACAGCTATGTCTTTGCTGAACTGGACGTAAGTTTCCCTTATAGCCCTACGACGGTTTCAAGGATATTCCCACTGGTAATGCATCACGGCGTTGACCCCGATGCTACCAATCACTATGTCATAGCTAAAACATGGATCGGTGGGCATTCATGCCATGGTTCCCCGGGGTGTGAGTTGCCCTCCCGCCCTGTGTAGTTCGCGCACTGTGTCCAAGTTGCTGATTGGATCAGTCGAATTGTTTTCAACAGATCGGACATAGCTATTTTGCACGTATGTCTCGAAAGCGACCGGTATCGAGACGTGCCTCCCAGAGACAACCTACTCACCAACTCGCCTTGTGTACACTTGCACAGAATCACTTCTCGTCCAAGCTCTCCTAGTACGGATGCGTGCTGATCTCCTCGAAACGAACACATCACGCGTCGCCCAAGGCCTGATGCCATTCCCCAAGATCCACGAGGTGTGGAACTTTATGACCATAGGCAAATCGAGTCGGGTGCTGCAGAGGGATGAATCGCAGCGCGGTATGATCGAGTTGGACCAGTACTTGGAACAGTACAAGGATGTGACGGATCCAAGCCACTTTCCCCCGATCCGACCGTGAGTGAACGATCCTTATACTCTCGAAACGTTCACTCAACCCGACCCGCGAAATTAACCGATAGTCCGCCGGTTCGATGTGCAGATTCTTCCTCCCCAATGCCTACCTATCTCGATATCGCTTTTGGGCTCGACGATTCGGAGAAGGCGACGACCTTACCGCGATTCAGCGATCTCGATACGTCAAGGCGGCTACGAAGAGAAGGCAACAGCAGAGTGTCCCGACTGGGTGACAAGACACATCCTTAGTAGCACACTGGTACTTTTGTGTAATACACTGATCCAACCTGCCATGACATGTTGAAACTAGCACCAACCCACCAGCTGAGGACTGCTCTTGACGTCTGATCGAGAGATTTGCTTGTCTACATAATTTTACATGATCATCGATGGCGCATAGATTGCCAAGTGTCGTAGGGCCTATCGAGCGTCTGCCTCCCCCCACATCGACCGGCGCCGACGCCGACTTCGGCCTCGTGAGTTCGCTGAGCATGTCAGACCCACCACCAGCTTATAGTGATGCTGTAGAGGCATCACATCCCTCATGCTCGGCCGAGTATGCGATCGGGTCCTCGGGCTCTACAGCGGCGTCATGGACCGATTCGGAACTTCGCAAGGTGTCGAGCTCTCGGCATTTCCACGACCAGTTCGATCGGAGGCTGCTCCTACACGGCTGCAACCTGTCCGGGATCAACAAGCTCCCTTCGAAGCCGGATGGTGCGACGCATGTCCTGAACGAAGGCTGGTGGGACCACGAGAACGTCTCGTTCGTCGGTCGGCCGTTTCCTCTCGACGAAGCGTGAGTCCCACTGTTCGTGTGGCTTGATGCAGGAGGTGTCAAAACCCCGTTGGACATGTCAATGAGCTGTTCAGCTGGTATCGTAAGCATAACGGGGACAAGGGGCAGTGTATTGTGGTGCGAAGGCGGGCTGTGCTGCGTCGATTCTCGCCGGCCTCCGCGCACGCGCCAGCAGCCCAATAATGATGCGGAAGCCCCCAAGTCCCCAAATCTTGGCACATCTGATCCATGGTCGGTCGAGCTCGAACCGAGACATCGCTCAGGGGTATAGTCACCCCCAAGCACTGGATTCGGAACTCGGGATCGGGAATGGCGGCGACAGCAACTCCATGGCTGACACAAAGTTCCTGCCCCCCCCCCCAGACATGATCACCTTGCACGATTATCGCAGTGGGGTCTGACTTTTGTCCGATTCGTCGTCACATGGGAGGCACTCGAGCATTCGGGACCGGGCCAGTACGACATGGACTACATCGATTATCTTCGTTCTTTGATCTCGCTCTTCCCCAAGTACGGTATCAAATGCTACATCGACGCGCACCAAGACGTGTGGTCTCGTCACACCGGCGGATCCGGCGCTCCGACGTGGACTCTGGAACTGGTCGGATTTGACATTCGGAACCTCAAAGCCACGGGCGCGGCTCATGCGCACAATCTTAACCTCGATGACGACGACCCAGCCCCACAAAACTGGCCATCAGGCTATTCTAAGCTTGCGGGAGCGACGATGGCGACTTTGTTCTGGGCGGGCGAAACGTTTGCACCGAAGCGCCAGGTCGAGAGAGGCCAGAACGCTGCCGCTTGGGGTCAGGACGCACCGGACGAGATGGTCGGCGTGCAGGTCTTTATGCAAAAATGCATGATCGGCGCATTTGGGGCGTTAGCAGATGCATTGAAGAATCTCCCCGCTGTCATTGGTTTCGAAGTCAGTCTCTGGAACGGGTTACCCATCCTCGCTTCCGAACTCGACCCTGGAAAATTGGGCGCTGACTGAGGCGCGCTGATGACCCCCAGGTAATGAACGAGCCGCACCCGGGATACATCGGCGTTCACTCTCCTTACTCCTTCAATCTGAAAAAGGATCTCGCGATCGGTCACTTCCCGACTGCGGTCCAATCATGGGCTCTCGGTGCAGGCCACTCGGTGCTCATCGACCACTACGGTCCTTCCTTCCCCGTGACCGCTGTGACGCACCAGACGCTCATCTCCCCACCAAAGGGGATCACTGCGTGGAAGGAGGGGGCCGAATGTGTGTGGAAAGAGCAAGGTGTATGGGCATGGGATGAGAAGAAGAAAGAGGCGCTCGCGCTAAGGATAGAGTACTTTAATCAACATCCCGAAACAGGAGCCCAGACGGACTGGGCAAAGTGAGTTCGCTTCGAGATCAACGCGGGGATGGCTCTCACCACTGATACTTGAGTCTACAACTATATCCGCAGGGATTTTTACTTTCCCTTCTGCCGCGACTTTGGAGAAAGGGTAAAGGAAGCGAATCCGAGGTGGTACACCATGGCCGGGCCACTACCGAACGAACCGTGCCCAAGGTGGACGCCGGAGGGTCAACCGCACAATTTGATCTACGCCCCGCATTGGTACGACCTGCAAGCACTATTCACGAAGTCGCTCGGTTTTATGACCGCGAACGTGCAAGGGTTGGCGAGAGGGATGTTCCTGCTAAGAGCCCTGGTGAGTCGCTTCTTCGACGAGGGCGTGCCCATCTGAAACCGAGCACTCAGCTCTCCGATTCATTCGTCAGTATTTCGGGCGAAACGGGATCAGGAAAAAGTGAGCAACTTTCCGTCCACTCCTCCCTTCAAAGCTCTCGACTGACCTGTTCTCTTCCTTACACAGCTACACGGCTCAGATCCGTGAAGTCATACAATCTGGTTACCGCACGCTTGGCGAGCTCCCCATTATTCTCGGCGAAACCGGCGTCCCCTTTGATCTCAATGGCAAGCAGGCTTTTGCCACGGGCGATTTTTCGTGGCAGGAACGCCAGATGGACGCCATTTGCTCGGCCTTGGAGAGGAACTTGATTTCGTTCAAGTACGTCTGAAGCTCTCGTGCGTCGTTTCAAGATGTTCAGGCTGATCTGGGACCTACATTTTACTCGTCCGCAGCTTGTGGAACTACAACCCGCTCAATACGGATCAATGGGGCGATTCTTGGAACGCGGAAAATTTTTCTTGGTTCTCGCAAAGCGATATGACCCGGGCCAAATTCAATGCGGCTAAAAGTGAAGATGAACGATTGAACGTGGGTGCGCGAGTGCTTGATGCGGTCGAGGTGAGCTTTCGGGTCTTCTCAGGCATGCACGGAGAGGAGATGGCCTGACCCATGATCGACCTCTCCAGCGTCCGTACGCAAGTAAAGTGGCCGGCATTCCCTACGCCTTCTCATACGATTTCAAGCTCCTCCAATGCACCTTCAGCTACGTTAACCCGACAAGTCCTAAAGAGTTCCGAACTCGACGACCCCAGAACCTCGCGACGACCCACGATCCGCCGATCCCGGGGACAACGCCGCGAAGTCGAGAGACGGAGATCTACCTTCCTCGAAGAAGGTTCGGTGGTTTGAATAGCAGGTTGAAGGTCAGGTTGAGTGATGGAGAGTGGAAGTACGATGAAGAGGTGAGTTTCAATACCGCTGAGCGTTCGCGCCTCAGACGGGCGATGAACTGATGATCGGGTTTTCGTCTCATCTCGCAAGCTACAAACCCTCTACGTACTACACACGAACCTCACCCCGGGATTCATCCACACCGTCCGCATCTCAGTTGATGGTGAAGTCTTGGATGCGCTCTTAATCATCGCAGGTATGATTGTGCTCGGTATCACGATGACGTGCGCATTGAGTCAATACGACCAAGAGTGGTTGGTCGAGAAGGTCTTGGGCAAGTTCGAGTTGTAAAATTTGAACCACCTTAGAGAGTTTTCTTGTCTTTACGATATCACTGAAAACATTGTTGGGAATCGATTTAAGAAGGATCTTGTGAGAGTATAGCTCTCCTTTCGTCGAACGTCACGAGGGATTCAAAATGCAACAACAACTCTGCTACCCAAAGCCCACCCCACCCCATCACTCTCACACCTCTTCAACCCTGACCGCATCCCCATCCTGCAAACCCCACCACCCGACCAATCTTCCTTCCTCCCCTACAGGAATAGGAACCACCAATTCGTCCCCTTTTTGAGTCCTCAGCAATGCTACGAGACGACACTTCGTCTTGAGGAGGGGCTTAGAGATGAGTTTGGAAATTTGGGTGCGGAGGACGAGGGTACGGAGAGTCGGGAGGATCGAGAGGCTGAGGGGGAATTTCTCGAGGACGTTAAGGGAGGGGGGTAAGAGAATGTACAGGTTGAGCAAACGAGCTTTGGGATTGACGCGCGTTGGAGCGGCGATGGGGACCGGGGGTTCGAGGTGGTGTACTGTAGATATAGAGGCCTGTTCATAAGTCTCGGCAAAATCTCGCACCTGAATCTCCCCCGTCTACACTCACATCCCCCCAACTCTTCCACCCTCCTCTCTACCCACTCCACCTCACCCTCCACCTCACCCTCCACCCATCCCCTCATAAAGCCCCCTCTCTCCTCCTTCCCCACCTTCCCCACCCACCAAATCTCCGCATCCCTTCTCTCCGCCCTCCCCACCTCCGTCCTCTCGAACCTCTCCAACCCGGGGTACAAAGCGATCATCATCATCCTCAAAACTGATTCATCCATCCCTGCTTGGGAATGGGTATTGGCGAAAGGGTTTTGGGAAAGTTCGACGGATTTCAGTGTGGCTGGAAGGCGGGGGAGTAAGACTAGATTATTGCGGGTTATAGTAAGGTGTTTTAAAGAGGGTGGTGGAGGAATGGTTGAGAGCAGGGAGGAAAGAGCGTTGTAGGAGAGGACGAGGGATTCGAGGCTGAGGAGGTAAGAAAGATCGTGTAAGTCTCCGTGAGAGGCTGAGCACAAATAGGGCGCTGGTTACTCACGAAGGGATGCCCCGAAGTGCGAAGACGATGTCGTCCCACGATTCAAGTCGGTTTCTGGTCAGGTTCAGGACTTTGAGCTTAGGCAGTAAGATAGCGGTCCCTTCGGTGGGGGAGACGACCAAGGCTGAGGCCGGGTTGAGTCGAAAGAGGTCATTGTCGCCTAGTTGAAGTTCTTCGAGGCTGGAGAGGGACGACGAAAGTTGGATGATCTGGGGATTTCGAGATAAGTATGTTCATGAGTTAGTTTGAAATTCCCGATGGGAACAGTTGGCTCTCAAGAAGCTCACCTCGGCCCACGAGATCATGGTTGCGTTCAAGTCGAGCTGCTTGAGGTTGCAGAAAGCGGGCAGGATCGTCGGAGCCCCGAGGGGTGTGAATCGACTAGCACTAGGGAGGTGGATCGAAAAAAACTCATTCAGCCCTAGCTTCGCGAGACCGACAAGCCCGCTGCCATCGACATACTTGAGTGCGAGATGGCGCAGTCTGGTCAGACCCTGCACGACTTCAGCGACGCTTTGCAAGGTCGGCAAGAGCGAGTACGAAAGATCGAGTTTCTCGAGAGCTGTGAATCGAGATCCATCCTGGTTTAGTGCTCACTCGACTTTGGTGGAAGTCACTAGGGACTGCTCATGCTCACCTTGCAGCGCCTTTATGACCTCGGCGTGTTCCTCCTGCGCACTCGTCGACTCCAACCCCTGTTTCCAGCCTGTACCGTTCACGCCTTCCCATTCCAATCCAGCCTGCTTCAACCTCTTCAAATCCTCAACTTTGGTTTTCTTGATCTTGTAAAGGTCCACGACTTCTACTTTGAAATTGGACAAAGTGTCGTAGTATTGACTTGTACCGGAGGATCCTTCGGCGCGAGGGGGGTGATCCAGTTTGGAGGTAGGAGCTGCTGATGTAGTGTCGTCGTACAGGGCATCGAGGTATTTCGCTTTCAGAGCTTGGGCGAATGATCGGCCGTGGTTGAGTCCTTTGGAGTTGGGTCGGATGAAACTTGCGCATGTCGAGCTGGACTTGTTGCTGGAGGTTGGGGCAAGCCGGGCGAGTCAAGTGGGGGCGAGAAAGACCGGATCAGAGTCGTCATTGTGGAGGAAAGGGGCCCGCGATTGCTCTTAGATCGACCTATCCAACCAGCAGACAGGACTCACCGACACTCGAAGTACCGCACCCCAGTCTTGTCATGTACCCCATCATGCTTGCCCCTCGTCGGATCGTCCCATTCGATACCGAGCCATTCGCCCGCCGTAGGAGGGATCGAACCGACATAGCGGATCGTACCCACCGACTTCGCAGACGTGGGGTTGGCGGTGCAATACACCCGCGAGTCGACGGACATGATACCTCGTGGACGCGGCGGCGAAAGGGAAGAGGGAAACTCACAGCGCGCCGGGGCTGATCACGTGGAGCGCCGGCGCGCGTCGGAGGGAGTCGACTGGAGTCGATTGCGAAGTGCGGAGCGCCGATCAAGACGGCTTGCCTTCTCACTGCACACTCGCGAGATTGAATAAACTTCGATTCACACACTCTAAAGCTAGCGAAGATGCCCCCTTTCTCAGCCAAGCCCCTCAAGTCGTACGTGTCTTTCCCCTCGACTTCCATGCGCTGCCCTTGTTTCATCATCTACTCCAGACTGAACACCCTCCACTCATTCTTCCCATGCAGTTCCGCACTAAGCTCCACGATCCGACGCCAACCATTCCTTTCTTTCGGCCTCCCCTTCATCACCATCATCGTCCTCGCCTCCTTCGGACTGTCCTCTTTCACCCAAACTCGTTACGATCTACGCGATTCCAAAGTCTCGGCGGTGACCAAGGAGGAAGAGTTGGGTATGAAGAAGGGGAGGAGGAAGTTCGATGTGAGGGAGGAGTATCATGTACGTCATCATCTCGGGTTGAGTTGGGGAGCAAAAATGCTGGGTTTGAGGCCGGGGTCGGCTCTCGGGGAACGAGCGATTCGCGCTTGCAAACTCTCTGCTGACATTCAAGTGACTTGATCCATCTCACAGCGACTTCAAAACGCGGGCCAGGGTGATCTGTTAGGTTCCGGCGACGGATGGGAGAACAAGAGGGTGCAGCGATTACCGGGCCAGGACGAGTGGGGGACGTTGCCGATCTCCAAGAAGCCCGATGGTAGTGCAGAGTGATCACTGATGGTTCGAGTATGGACTGGCGTGTAGTGTTCAAGAACGATCCATGTTGTATTACTACGATCCACGATCTGACGATGTGTGTAATCGGTTTTGCGTTGACTGCCGGCGTCTCCGAAGCGTTTTCCGGCGGCACGAATGCCGGCAACGTCGGTGATGATCCCCACGCAGCCTCCCGCGATGTCGCCATCGCCGAGATCAAGCGCGACCCCCTGACTTGGCCCCGCTCCCTTCGCCTTCTTCCCACCACCCTACGTACGCAAAATTCACCACCGTGGCGCGATGACAGTCCATATAAGAAGTCTCCCTACCGTGTCCTATGCCCTGCACCAAACCTCTCCCGAAAACTTCACCAACCAATTGCGCGACGCTCTCCTCTCGCACGGCTTCCTCTACCTCGACGACATCGCCTCCTCCTTCCCTTCCTGGATCGACTCATGGGATCAAGCATTCAGTGATTCCAGGGCTTTCTTTGAGCTTCCTATAGAAGAGAAACAAAAGATCGGTATGCTCGAGTCAAAGCATTTTAGGGGTTATTCGGGGTTCAAAGTCGAGGTGACGGCGGGCAAGAAGGATTTGAGGGAGCAAATCGATTTTGGGTGAGTACGCTGGAGAACGACAGTGGATCTACGCCTTTTCCCGACGACGATAAAGAAGACCCTTTAAAAACTGACACGATGTGATTCCAGTCCCGAAACACCACCGCACCCTGAAACACCCTCGAACCTCTTTCTCTCCCTCTATGGCCCCAACCTATTCCCCACCTCCACCCAAGTCCCCCACTTCCGCTCCTCGATCCTCACCTTTCGTTCCCAACTCCTCGCCATCTCCCAAACCCTCCTCCATTTCATCGCACAATCCATCACCCCTTCCCCAAACCTAATTGAAAAACACTGGTACCCGCTATCCGAAACACCTCGGGATCGAGAGTTGGCGGAATACGAACCCGATTATTCGAGGATGAAGGTTGTGCGATACCCCGTGGTGAGGAAGGAGGAAGAGGATGAGGGCGCTTTAGGTGTGGGCGCACATAAGGATGGTGGTGGGTTGACCTTGCTGGCCCAGGACCAGACAGGCGGTTTGCAGGTCAGTTAGGGCGGGTTCAAAGGGACATTGGAGGTTTAACAAGCTTCGCCTGATGGGTTTTCCGAGTTTCCGATCTGGGTAGGTCCAAGCTTGGGATGGGGTGTGGATCGACGTGACCCCGAAAAAGTATGCTCTCGTCATCAACATTGGTCAAGTACTGTACGTCGTCCCGTGGCAAGTGACAATTCCACAAGAACCCAGCTCGGTACATCCTGACACCCTAACTGCCGAAATTCCTGACTTTGCCCCCCTCCAGCGAACGCCTGACATGCGGCGTCTACTCCGCCACCACGCATCGCGTACTCCCCACCTTCGGTACCGAACCCCGTCTCTCAATTCCTTTCTTCTTCTCTCCCACCCTCCAAGCCCATCTGACCCCCTTGGACCCCCTCAAAGACCTGCACCCTTCCGTCCTCGATCATCTCGAAGCGTCGACTTCGGAAAAGGTTTCCGAGGTAAAGAAGAATGATCTGCATGAGGAGGTGTTCGGTAAGATGGCTTGGAGGGGTATTTCGAGGAGTCATGGGGATGTGTGGGAGAGGTGGTATGGTAAGGACGTGGATCCGGTCGGTGGGCCGGAGGTGGTGTAGGGCGGCGGGGTCTGTTGTAATGCGTCCGGTGGCCTTTGCAGGGCGTGCTGTTATGGTTTGTTGTTACACAGTGTAACATGGTAGTTGTTTGAACGAATGTAGGATCGTCGATGTGTTGGCGCATCCCTCGGATGCGGTGCCACGCGCGCCGCGACGTGTCGGTTGACGAAAGTTGGCTGAGTGATCACGAAAGAGGGCGCATGTCCAGGTTGGTCAGCGAATGGGCAAGAACAGTCGATTCGTGTACCAGTAAAAGACTTGGGAACCCACCTTGGCCCATCACCATCATGCGAAGTTTCTCCCACCTCATCCAATCGCCGCGAGCACGACCGCCGCCGCGCTGAGCACGAGCACGACCAGCGCAGTCACGCCCATCCACCCCATTTCATGATACGTCAAAGGTTGAAACCGACTCCTCAAGTAATCCTTCCTCTTATTCGACATTTGATCCCCCCTCTGCGACTCCCGCGTAGAGGTCGTCGTCGAACTGAGGCGCGTCATCTCCAAGCCGTCAATCTCGTCGTCTTCTTCGTCTTCGGCTTCTTCCTCCGGTCGTAGGGCATAGGAATAGGCTTCATCGTCGGAGGCTGACCGTTCCGCATCGTCGCCGTTCCTTTTCCCCAGATGGGGGGAACTGCACGCGATCGAAAGCGCTCGAGCCCTGCCTCGACCCGTTCGTGACGGAACTGTACGACCAGGTCGCTCTGGACTTTTGTCATTGCTTTGGTTACTGGAGAATAAATCTTCCCCTCCCTCGTGGCCATCGTCTTGGGGTCCGTAGTCCATTGAAAGGTCGTAGGACGCGTGAGGGACGTCCGAGAGGGAGGAACGCGCGGACGAGTGGAGAGCCGCTTGAGGGGTGGTCGTTCGAGGGGATGTGGTGGGATCCGTGTTGGATCGGATGGGGAGCAAAGTTAGGTAAGCGGAGGAGGGCATATCTGCGGGAGTGAGGGGGAGGAGGGAACGCGTGACGTGCGCTGGTGCGCTGTTGCGTGGTGGTGAAGAGGAGAGGGGTTGAAATTTAGAATGTGGGGGAGGTCCCTTCGCTGCTCGCGGCTGAGCCTGGCCGAGCGAGGCGGGGGCTGGCTGGGGACTCGGGAGCCTGCCAAGCTCCAAGCCCGGCTAGGGCCGAGTAAGTGCCGAGCGGTGTCAGGGCAGCAGTCCTTGAAAAAACACAGTTGGTGCACACCTACAATGCACCCAAAGATTGAACCTTAGCTTGTGAGAATAGCTGCAGCATCATTTTTCCAAACATTTGCTGAGCATGGCTACAGCTGTAACGAGACCAAGATTAGCCAACTCGCCGCCCCCACCCGTCGGGCTCGGGCAGCGCTTACTGCGCTGGGCTGGGCGAATGCGCAGTACGCCGAGAGAGAGCACCCAAGCAGCAGCGGTAACCGGTGTCGCGTCCGTTTAACTTGTTTCTCTTCTCAGCAACCTCTCACCTTTCTTGTCCTGTCCTTCCCCACTCCAACCATGCATTCCACCACGACTGGAGGTAGCCCCTCCAAACTGCCGTTACCAGCGACGGCCGCGGCTGGTGGCACGAGTTCGAGCTCGAGGTACTCGCCTTCGGGCTTCTTGGACGGCGGCGCTTCCGGCGCGGTGACGGTGCGACGGCGATGGATCTTGCTCGTCGTCGCGTTGCTCGTCCTACTGGGATTCCATCAACTCGGTTCTTCTTCTACACACCAGCAAATTGATCCAGATCGAATACGGTTCATCTCGCCTGAAGACATACAGTCCAACAAAGCAACTAGCTCCAGCCTTTGGAACTTTTACGGCGCCCGACCGAATCGGACTCCGTTCTCGTCGTCCTCCGCAGCGCGGGTCCAAGCCGTAGCCGCCGCCGCCTCGTCCGGTCCTCCGAAACGAATCGCGCCGCCGCCGCCGTTCAACCTCCGAGCTTATTCGGGTCCCGGATCGCTTACCGAATACCTCGAAGCCCACTTCCCTTTATCCTCCACTTCCGACCCCCAACCTCATCTCTGGTTAACGTTAGCCGATTCGTTTTGGTCCACCAGCGGTGCAGCCGCGTTGAACGAGTTCGTCGATCGTTTGAACCAGGACCGATGGGTTGAGCAAGTTCGTTCGAAAGGTGGGGTGAGGCAAGCGAAGAAAAGTTTCAGGGAGACCGTCGTTTTGACGCTTTGTTTGGATGAAAAATGTGTCGAGAATATGGGGGAGATGGAGAGGTATGCGTTCGGTGGGTTTATCCATAATCGACCGGACAAGGTTCGTTTAGGATGTGCTTTGAGGGAGAGGGCGGGGAGAGAGGTACTGAGTTTTCTTCATTGTCGTTTCGCAGATCTTGTAAGAACCGATTGAACCGACAAGTGTCAAAGCGAATCTGAACTGACACCAGGGATTCTACATGCAGGGTCGCAACGTGGCCGAAACTTGCAGGTGAGCTACCCCTCTTCTGCCCCTGAGCCCTTCCAGACCCGAAAGTTCACTTCGTGACACTTCGCAGGTCTCATTGAGGTGTTGAAACACCGGGATGTCTTCTTTGTCGACTCGGACGTCTCGTTCAAACTGTAGGTCTGGACCTTCATCGATTTTCGTTCCCGCAACTGACGTGATTCGCTTGCTTTCTAGGGACCCCTATCCACACATGGAGCCCTTCATGGAAGATTACGATCTGATCGCGCAAGAGAATGATTCGTGGGATCATTTCAACACAGGTGAGTCGTGCAGACGATGATGTAGTCGAAGGAACTTCTTCTGATCCTCCCTGCACACACTTGCAGGCTGGTTCTGGATGCGCAAGGGTGAAGTTTCGTCCGAGGCTTGGAATGCGGTGCTCCAAAGGGATTTGGTCAAGGTATCGAGGGACCAGAACAACTTCAATGAGGTGAGGAATCGCTTGGAGGAGCTCTCGACCCGATGTCGTACTGCGCTAATCTAATAAACGTCGCTCACAGATCCTCGGTACCGCCGAACTGCGAGCGTGCGACCCCTCCCAAGGTCCCTGCAGCGGACGACGCCCGCTCAAGTCCTCCTTCATCGCCAACAACGGTCTCCGCGTGCGCGTTCTCGACCCGGACCTCTTTCGTTCTTACCATTTCGAGAACGATGTCCCTTCCGCTTCTCGTCATTCCTCCGTCTCCTTCCATATGACATGTGGCGATGATGCACCGACCAAGGTGTATTCCGCCAAAGCCCAAGGGTTCTGGGCCGACGTACCAAAAGGTTACTATACGACTCCTTCTCGACTCGTTACGATCGATCCTTTAGTAGGAACGAAGGACGAACTCACCCAACTCGTCAAGATCGTTTTGATGGTTTCGAAATATACCCAACGGGCTTTCGAACCCCCTGCTTTCGCGGTCTTTACGGACCTTCAAGAACTCGATTCGATAGGGAGGGGTGTGAAACGATCCAAGAGGATCAATTCGGCGTTTCCTTTACCTCATCTCGAAGAGGCTTTGGGGGTGAGGATCGTCGAGCCAACTTATGCTAAGAATGTGGTCAAATTCTTGGTCGGTGGGGGGAGTACGATCGAGAGGTCCGGTATGACCGATTACGATCTTGGGTGGAGGGAAAGGGAGACGGTGGAGACGAGTTTGGGTTTATTGGAGCAAGTGGAATTGGGTCAGTTCTCTTCCTTACGAATTCTCCTCAAGGAAAAACGACGAACTGATATCTCTCCCTTACCCCCCTCTCCCCCGCTTAGACATGCGTCAAATCACCTCCATCCGCCACCTGCTCTCCACGCTCTCGACCGAACCTTTCCTCTCCTCGCCCACAATCAAACTCATGAACCACGACTGGCCCGAACGTAACCACTGGCAAGATTGGACCCTTTCCAAAGCACTCGATCACGTCGTCGCTTGTGATCGATTGGAGGAGAGGATGAGTTGTGATCGAATTTGTAGGTTCAAGGAAGGGCAGAGGGGGATTAGGGTGGAGGAAGGCTGGGAGGGAAGGGAGGTTTGGTTGCGAATGAGCCGGGGTGTTATGTAGAGTGCGAGAGAGGAGAGAAAGGAGTTTATGTAAGATACTATCTTGTAGTGCGTTATACATAGTAGACGGTGTAATCCTCCGCACTCGAAAGGGTGTGCGAAACTAAACCCCGAGCATGGCGGAGAGGACTCGCAGAAGACGTTGCGAACAGAGCGAGAGAGAAGGATATGTAATGCAAGACATAAATAGAGCTACAGACGACAGCAGCATGCTCTTGGCACGAAATCGGGACAACAGGAACGGCACGGGGTGTCCATCTGCCAACGAGATGAGGGTTTCCCTCCCAATCAATGCATGACGATCGGTCCCCAAGGTCTCGAGACCCGGGGACGGAGGATGCTGTGAGTACGAGATAGACGGCCCATGAGGATCCGTAATCACTGGTAGCGAACTTCGACAGACAACTCCTATGGGCGTCTAGCGAACTCACCTTGAGCATTCCTCGTCGAGATCCATCGTCTCGATCTCTTCTTCCGAGGGTCCTGCCACGTACGCGAGGTTAGGTGTGGCTTCCGACGATTCGTCGTTTGATGAAAGCGAAGGAAAATCGACTGGTATCGGCGTAGAATGACTGTTCTCGACGTTCTCGACGGGTGCCGGATCAAGGTCATCGAACGTAGCCGAATGTTCTCCCGCGCGGGGTGGGTCCCGGGGCCTCAGGGGTACCGGCACGGAAGGCGATGGATCAATGGCGAGCCTTTCATCGAACGTTGTGCTTTCACTCCCCGACGAGGCGATACGCAATCAGATGATCGATGTCTACTTTCACCAAATTGTCCATCCCACCTTACCGATTCTCGACAAGGCGCAGTTCTTCAGCTGGTCGGCCTATCTTCCACCCACTGATGCTGCGACCTCGATCGCCGCACAAGCACTACCGGCTGAGCTATATTTGAGCGTTTTTGCCGTTGTGGCTCCCTATCTGCACTCGGATTCGACACACTCTTCAGAGACTTTTGCAGCGGCTGCGCGCTTCTACCTGTACTCTTCGATGAAGGACCCATCGGTCGAAACGGTTCAAGCTTGCACGCTTCTCGCTATTGCCGACTGGGGACTCAACGAACTGTCGCGCGCATGGATATTAAGCTCGCTTTCCATTGCACTCTCCATCACCTTGGGGATGCACAGGCGGCAGCAGCACGATTCGCTTACGCCCAGTCCGTCACGCCTGCGGACTTTCCATGCGGCAATCATCGTACACACGCTCCTTTCACTCCGCCTATCACGCCCACCAATCATCAACTGTGAGGACTATGACGTCCCCTTACCACCTAGCGAAGGTTCGGAAAACTTTGAATTGTGGAGTCTAGGGCACAACGCCAATCATCTCCGGGGCGAATACGCACTCGAGCCGATAGCCACAATTGCCCGGCGACCAGGTGCGGTCCGTTCATCGACGCTTCTCCTCTTTTCAAAGACGGCGAGCTTGTGCACATTGGGACTCGCTGTCCTGCGTTGGAGCCTTCGACCTGCTGCTGGAGGGGATCACGGGGAGGCCGACCGACAAAACCTGATCAAAGCGCTCGTGGCGTGGGAACGAGGGCTCCCACCGGAGTTGATGATTGGTGAGCCGTCTACGCGCGGCACCGATCGGGTCAAAGAGCGCTCAAGGTCCATCATCGAGATGCACATGACCTTGCACTCGCTGTACGCTCGCCTCTCTCCCTCACAAGAGGCCGTGGCTGAGGGGGGTCGCGCATTCTCATATGATCCCGCACCAGAATCCATATCGATGCTGTTACAGCTCACCACGACGACTAGGGACTTGTTCACTTATTTGCGAACGATGCCTCTAGTCGAGATGGCGCTCGACGTGCTCGTCAAAGCTGGTCTGGGGGAAGAACCCTCGGTTAGCGGCGCCTACGAGGAGCTTGGTCGAGTACATCGCTTGGTGCGGCGCGAAGGGGCCGTTTCTCGATTTTCTGCTCCGAACATGGCAACTCCGTTGTCGACTGAAGGAGGCTACGACAGCCCGATCGATGCTTTTGTGCAGATGCACCCGACGTCACAGGTCGATCGACCACCGCACCCGCTGACCTCATCCCTCCACGGCACAACTCAGCCGGCCAAAGACTCTCCCCATGCCTCACTGGCCCATGCCGAGGCACTGTCAGTCTCAACGGAGCCTTTCCAAGCTTTCTTATCGTACTCGGACGTACTGGGCCCGTCCGCGACAGCCTCGACGGTGCTCGACTTTGGATCATGGGATCAATCTGATCTTCTGGTCTCCCTCGGCCTCGTCTCTGACCCGACGGCGGGCTCCCAGGCATGGCAACCCCCACCTTCAAGCGATATGTCGAGCTCTCACCATGTTCAACACCTGCCCGTCTTGGATGCGTCGAAGCCAATCTCCCTCCAGCCGCTGGCGACGGCCGGAGCAACAGAGTTTCCGCACTCCGGCCTGAACGACGCTGAGGTTGGCCCTGGGAACAGCCACACCAGCATAGGCTACGCGACACCACTCGGAGGCGAAGAGAATAATGCGGCCTTCATGTTTGATCACTTTGGGCAAGGCACGGACTTGTTGGCTAGGTGGTTGGATCGAGGCAGTTGGGCTACTGGTTCATCAGGCGAGCCGATTCAGGGGCTGTCGACGGGTGACTCGGAGCAAGATCTGCCTTCGAACACGGGAATGATGCTCGACCCTTCGAGTGGTGAGGGCATGATGATGTGAAATCACAAATGTTGTACCCATCTGATCGAATTTCGAGTCTCGGATCGATTCGCTTGAACGCGGTGTTCGATTGGACGTACCTTCCTGACCGGGACCGAGGTGGCATTCGCCGAGACAATTGGCAAACTGCAGCTCGCAACGCGGCGGTGCTGTCTGGCGTCCCTTATCACGTGAGCCAAGCTCCGGCGCCACAATTTGCCACAGCCCACGCGCCTGATGCCGGCTGCCGTTCGACAGCTTTCCGTTCGACGATTGACTCGTGTGGTCACTAGAATCCAGATGCAGCCGTTTCTCCTGTAGACTCCAACAGATTTATTAGCTGCACGTGTCCAATGCACTCGCCTACATAAGGTCACAAGGTGCGCCGGATGCCTTGAATTACCGTAACGTTCCGAACCGCTGTTGTCGCAAGTCGCGTCTCGCGGCGTTGAACGAAAAACATCCGGGCAATACGGACGCGCAAGCGAGATCGGCTTGAAAGTCAGCGGTTTGCACTGCAAAATGCAATTCGCGATCGTGGTCCGGCCTCGCGCTGCGCCGACGTGAGACCCTCTCGACCTCGCGTTTGCCCTCTGCCCAATCCCAACCCTCCTCCCTGCATTTCTTGACCTTCAACCAGCTTGCTTAACCTACCTCCCGTCTTCTCGGGAAAGGAACGACTACCGGTTCAACATGCTTCGTTGCGCTGGTGCTCGCTCGATCGCCCTCCTGTTGGTCGGGTTAGCGACTAAATCCGTCCTCGGCGCTGTCACGCCAACCGCGCCGGGCCCCGGCGTAACCTTTGACGTGGGTGGACAATGCTCATTCACGTGGACCGCCGATACCACAAACGTGAGTGCTTTGCGTCTTTTGGTCTGGAGTGGGATTGAAAGTGGTGCTCGCGAACTTAATCTTTCGTCGAAGCCACTCGAGTGCACTGGGGTCGCTTCCACGGCCGATTCCGTCTTGTCCGTCGGGCGACGCCCTCGCGAGTGAGACGGCCAACAAAAGGAGGCGCGGTAGGCGGACCCCGACCACCTGCTGTCGAGCGAAGCAACCGCTATGACGTCCTCAGAGCATAAACTTTCTTCGGGAGCATATCATGACGCCTCATGTGGTTGGGGGCCTCCCCAAGGGTCGTGTAATCACTCGATTGGGACCGACTGCGAGGGGCAGCCCTGGCCACGCGCGTCCTTCAACGAACGAAATGTCGCCAGACCAAACGCCCGACACGCCAAGAGACTCTTCGGCTGACCTCAAGGCTCTTCCCTTCCCCCATCCCTTGCGCGGCGCAGACATGGACCTCGTTCGATGTTGATCTCATGTCGGGCTCGAACCAAGCCATGTCGGTCGTGACTCGTGTCACAAGTGGTCTGGATGGCACCAAGTCCGGCACCGCGACCTTCACCTGCCCCGACGTGACGCCCAACAGCGCGATCTACTTTTTCCAATTCACCATGAGCGATGCCGACCCGCAGTGGACGACGAGGTTCACCATTGCATCCTCCACAGGTGCGACTACCACACCCGCACACTCGACCCAAAGTGATGGATCTGCGATCCCTTGGGGCGTCGGAACCTTGGCCGGCGGAGCCGCAGCCAACTCTTCCTTAACCGCGACCCGACGAACATCGTCCACTAGGACGCTTTCCAGTTCGACTGTGTCTAGCACTACGACAACAGTGACGACGACCGTGCCCGCCTCACCGACCACGACGGCCGTTTCCGGCACCATCACGACTTCTTCCAGCACTCCTGACAGCACTTCTGACACGGCTTTGCCTTCCTCTTCCTATTCCTCGTCGTCGTCCTCCGCGAGTACGAGCGCGAGCGCCACCGCCACCGCCGCTGCCGCTACAGGAGGTGCCTTCTTCTCGACTTGGCCCATGGGAGGCAAGATTGGTTTCTTCGTCGGTATCGGCGTCGCGGGCTTGATCGTCGTCGCTCTACTTATCTGGCTCGGCATCCATCTGTGCCGACGCCGCGAGGACGACGGTCCCGAGAACTTTGTCAACGAATGGGACACCGTCGATCAAGACCCTTACTACGCGAACCAGAACCAATCGACCGTGCACGCTGGAGCCGCCGCCGCTCATGACGAAGATGCGGGGTACGCGTCGGAAAAGGTCTACGGTCGATCCCAGGTCGACGACCTTTACGCCGCGACGTCGCGCATTCCCGGGGGTGGCCACGAGGCGTACCCATTGGTCTCGAGAGGCGGCGAGGCGGCGTACAACCACTCCACCGCTGACTTTGCCGCTTACCCGCACAACGACTACCCTCAACGCGCCGTCTCTCCATCGAACTATGGCGGTGCTGCCGACGAGTCTTTCCCCCACGGCTACCAAGATACCACGAACCAGCCGCAGCATCGTTGGTGATTCCTGAGCACGGTTGGGGTCCACATGGATACTTCATTGGGACTCCGGCCTCTCTCGAAAAATAAAGTGATTGAACCCCATCTCCACCTTACCCTATCTTCTCGTATAATGAACTATCTCTCCCGACGGGGCCTTGTGTTCTCTGTCCGTTTCTTACATCGTATGGGCACGTGACGCATCTCTTTTTTGCTTAACTCCTCTCCTTGTCTATTCTTGTACTTGTGCGCATGGAAAGCAATCTTATTGTTATAATACACATTCCGGGTTTGCTCGTGTTCTTGTGCTCATCCCAACTTGACTTCCAATAAGTCCGATCACATGAAAGGGCACCCTCGACTTTACAAAAAGGACATGCTCTCGCTCCAACCCCAATCCCTACCCCAAAACCTAGTAGGAATGGTGCGTACGCGTACGCAAGGTCAGTTCTTTGAACTTTTCTGGGGCACGCCATCGGTTGGCCCGAAACTGCTAGGGTTAACGATCGATGACTGACCCTGCTGCTTCGATCCCTCCTTTCTGCCCGTCCTCGGCTCCAGAGGAAACGACTGCGCGGTGATCAATTGAATTGGGAACAGTAGCGGAATAGCCATCAGTAACGGTTTTTTTTGTTGCTCTTAGAGCAGAGTCCCGCAAATCACGTACCCCATTCGGGTAAGCTCACGCCGGTCCTGAAAGGGAAGAGGCGATAAGCCCTCTCAAGACCGAGCGAATCCGTACCGCTCAGCACCAGGGTGAGGCAAGAAGAGCAAAAAGGGTGGGGGGCGAGGTAGATGATTCCTGGAATGGATGCCATGAATCGGGGTCAGTAGAGTGTTGGAGGCGATGAAGTGGTAGGTCGGACCTTGGTGCTTGGCCTGGAATACTCGGTCGTGGATCTTGATCGCCGAGGGAGAGAGGAATGTGACTGCACACAAAACCACGAAGCAGACAAAGAGTAAGGAGAGTAGTGCGACTAAAGTAGTCTGCACCGGGCCTTACCGGGTACCCTCCGGTCCTTCTCCCATGTGTTCGTCACCGAGTTGCTGAACGAGTCCCCAAGAAGCACCAAATTACTTTCGCCCACAACATGCTCCTTCTCGAGGAATGGCACATCATCCTGAATGATTGAATCCACTCGTCCGTATAGATAAGCATCTGAAGCGATGCGACGAGCGATAGATCGAAGGTGCTCGGTTCTGGAGCTCGATCCTTGAGTCCCAATGACGATTCGAAGAGGGTGAGGGGTCGTAAGGATCGAGAGAAGGGGTCCGTACGGACGGGCGAGGGGAGGTGTTTGTGCCTGCGAGAATGTTCTGTCGTGGGGAGATTGCACGAAATGGCGATACACGCCGGGTGCTTCGGTCGTCGAGAGATCGATGCTGGGTTGAACGTTGATACTGAGCTGCGCAATTTGCTTCGAGGGGAAGGGCAATGGACCGATTGAGAAGGCGTATACGTTCGTGGTTTCGATCCGAGACATCTTTAATCCCGCCTCTGATGTCCATAATTTGACGTGGAGCCGAGCTAACCTGCCAGGCGTCTCGAGCTCCTTGATTAAGAATCCGTGCTTCGAGCCGGTTTCGTGAGGGTTGGCCGTGGTAAGAGTAAACTCAATTTGATCCTTATCGCGTTCGCGAAGACCCTCGGGATTTCTCGCATTCGTCTTGGCCGACTCGACCAAGTCATCAATAAAGTGTTGGGTCTTGTTCTCTCGGAAGACCGAATCCCACCAATGACTCGTCTCGGGGACTTCACTCATTTGGATCTGAGATGCATTGGCATGAGAACTCGTCGCCCATTCTCGGACTGTGGTGACGTATTGGCGTGAGTGTTGAACGGGGACGTTGTCGTCGATGCTCTGTAGAAATGGATGATCAATTTCGGTGAGAAGAGCCAATCCTCGAGTCGGCGGATCAGCAGGATAGTGGAATGGGGGTGGCATTCGCCGACTCACCCCGTGCCGAGCCAAGATGTTAAGTCCCACTAGGTTGGAGGCGTAGAGATCGTTGTCGAACGAAGCGAGACTAGATATGAGAATCTGAATACCCTGACAGTGATCAGCGAGAATGGATTGTAGCTGCGTGCCGGCGGCGAATGCACTCACCCCTGCCAAGCTTGGATCTCGATAGTGGTGGCCGACCGAGAGGTGGTATGGTACATAGTCTTGGATCTTGACGCTGCGACCGCGTGTACACGACATAAATTAGCTTCGCCGTGCTCCGTGCACTTCTCCGATGTACCCGCGACTCACTAGCCCGCAGCCGGCACACCCCCCGCAACCAAATCAGGATACCGGCTCATCAAATACCAAGCCCCTTGCCCACCATTCGAATGCCCCAGCACGACCAATTTCTTCACTTCGCACGACGTCACATCTTCCAATAACCCATGGGCTTTGGCCCACTTCACCTTCAAATGGCTCTTTAAGTGATGTACGGCCGAGAACGAGTCGTGTAAAGAAGGGCCTTGCCAATCGTAACCCCATTCGGTCAGACCGAGGGGGAAGACGATCCAATCTTCTTGACGCGGTTTGATGGAAGAGGCCCATTCGGGTGCGGTGGCTGGATCAACTCCCGCGCCGTGCAGTGCTAGGACTACGATGGGAGAGCAGGTCAGGGTCGCTCGAGGGGGACGGAAGCTCGCGTAGGTCGGGGCACCCGAGTTGGATAGGTAGGTCGAGATGATGACGGCAGGATTGGAAAGTGTCGAGTCCACAATGGGAAAGGTAATTTTTCCGCAGTGAGGGGCGTCATTGGAAAGGAAGGTGGTGGTGCTGAAGTTGAGTTGAACCTCGTGAGAAGTTTGCGAGGTCATTTTGCGAATCGCTCTTTTTTGTCGCAGGTGGATGGCGACGAGACGAGTTTGCCCCGGCGCGATCGTGACGGGTTGACTGAGGAAGGCCACGATCTGTGGTGCGAGCAAGCAATAAGTTCTCCATGCTTCAGAACGTATGGCCATGCGAGACGTCGGATACTGACCTCGTCGCCACCGCCCTCGAGCCTGACTTGCTTGATCGTGATTTTGGCACTTTGAAGGTTACTTACTTCTACCCCAACGACATCGCCCATGATCCAACCCTTGACTAAGCTCGGCACGGTCGTTCTTTGGCCCCTTACGACGATCTCTTCTTTCTGTTCCTCCACATCCAGCCTCCACTTACCCGTCGGTACGCCGCGCTCGGGGGGCTCGCCCGATACCCGAATATCGAAGACATAATCGACTCGCAGGTCGTATCTGCCTCGTTCCAAGCGAACCAAGTGGCCCAAGTTAGACTTATAGTCGTACACATTCCCATTGTACCATCTCCTATCGACTTCGTCCTCGGACCGATCTTGCAGTTTTCGAGATAAGCAAAATTCGGTCGCTCCGCCTTGAAGATGGAGCGAGTAGAGCCCCGTGCGTGGGATGGTGAGTACGCGGTGATAGTGCACTCTGTGTTGGAGCGTGGACCATCCTGCTGTCCATCGAAGGGCGTTCCAGCTGATGGTTCATCGTCTTGGGATTAGTCTGTGGCCCATGAGCGAGATGGGAGGCGGGGACAGCGTCGACGATGACTCGGTTGAGACTGACTCTATGCTCTTGTCCCCCAGACGGATCCAGCCGTCCCGATCCTCCTCGACGGTGTTCCATCCCACCTCGGCGCCAAACACGAACGGGGAAGGGAAGCTACTCTGATTGAGAGAAGGTAGGAAGGGCGGTAGGATGGGATACTCCCTTGTGCCGATGGGGAAGGGACCGATCGACTGCCACCGGGAGCGAGGCCGAGAGGCTGCCGAGTCGGTTCGGTGAAGAGTGGGGTCGACGACGACCTCGTGATTTAGCACGATCTGAGACCGCGCACCGGCGAGCGCGTCGGTGAGCGGGGATGCGGCGAGCAGGGAGAGTGCTACTAGCGAGTGGAGCACACAATGCATCGCACCGCCCGTAGAGAGCGCCGAAGCACTCGGCTCAGGGGTGACCGGGGGGCTGCAGTGACTTTTGAGGCGGAAAGGAGACCGGTTGACCGGCCCGAGCGCCACGCCGAGCCGCCGAGAAGTATTTCCTGAACTGCAGGCAGTCCAAGGCGGCAGCTTAAGAGCTTTGTTTCCTGGATGGCGCCGGCTGAAGAGCGTGGACTTGACCGGTCAAGCCTCACGCGGCCTCACGCGCGTCTCGCTCTCCTCTTGCCCTCTTCCCTCACACGCCCGCACATCACTTGTAGCCATGGACATTGACGAACCACGAGCCTCGTCATCCTCACCACCCTTGCCGGCGAGGGAGCCCATCGATGTTGATGAGCAAGACGCCGTCACGACCACCGCCACGGGGAACGGCGACGCTGAGGACGAACAGGGGGGAGACCAGTCTGGGGATGACAACAACGAAGAAGGAACAGCCGACAAGGAGGATGAGCAGGAGCCAGCAGAGAAGGATGACGACGACGACGAGGAGGAGGAGGAGGAGCTGCAATCGGAGCGACCGCGAAAGCTCGATCGAGACATTGCAAGTCGGAAACTGCATCCGTGTACATAGTTGTCACTAGTGTAGCTGATAGTTTGACACTCGTACAGTTTGGTGACGACGATGACTCGGAACTGTCGGCGCTTTCCAGTGGTATGTGCTCGCGTCAGAGCATGAGTTCGCCCTCGAGCCAGGTGCTCACGCTTGCCCATCTCACATCCCCACAGACGACGACGACGACGACGACGACGACGAACCCTCCAACAAGTCCAACAAGACACGTCGGATACAAGACAGCGACGGCGAAGACGGCGACGGGCCCTCGCTGCCTCACCTGCCCGAAGGATCGCGCTCGCCCTTACCCGACGACGCCCAACGAGACCAGGATTCGGACCAGGACGATGATGACGAAGACGAGGGCGGAGACGACTATGAAGAACCCGATCTCAACCGCATCAAGTTCAAGAAGAAGAAAAAGTTCGCCTCTACCGAGGACGGCGGCGAGGACGGGGGCGAGCTCCCAGAACTGAGGAGGAAGTGGGTCACTTTAGGAACTCTCGTAGGCAGCTGCCTCTTGCTCAAAGCTTATGATACTGTGATCGGACCCTCAGGAAAAAGAAAAAGCCCAAGAGGGACGAGCCCGAGGTACCTGAACCGATCGAGGAAGAGACTGACCCGGAGAAGGGTACGTCAGGCCGGAAGTGCACGGCACGGGTGCCTCGACAACTGACGGAAAACCCATACAGCCCGTAGAAAGGCGTTGGATGACCGGCTGAAGGAAATTATCAAGCCGACAAAGGCCAGGACTGGAGGCAAGAAGCGCAAGGACGCCGACGATGATGTGAGCCACAGGACCCACCCTAGTTGGGCTTCCCAATCCATGCGCCAGACATTGATCTTCTCCCGCCACTGTCATCCATTAGGATTTGGAAGCATTTAACGACGAAAAGGTCGCCGAACTCCGCACAGCCATGTTGCGGGCCGCTGACGCCGACATCACCGAGAACGAAGCCGGCCGATACGCCCCCAACAAGCTGAGGATGTTGCCTAGGGTCGTCGAGATGATGCAAAAGTCAGTACCCTCCGAGTGCAGCTTTGGACTGAGCGGCTAACCGATGCTCTGCGCTCTGTTCAGGACCTCGCTCGGAGAATCCATTGTCGAGAACGGGGTGCTCGAATCGGTCAGACGCTGGCTCGAACCCCTGCCGGACAAGTCGTTGCCAGCGATCAACATTCAACGCGCCATGTTTGAAAGTCTAAGAACAGTGAGTTACTATAGCCTGCGAACGATCCGCATTGACACTTGATTGACCGGACGACATTCCCTGCGCTCTCTCCCCAGCTCCCGATCGAGACTTCGGCGCTTAAATCGTCCGGTCTGGGCAAGATCGTCTACTTCTACACCAAATGCAAGCGCGTCGAACCGACGATCGGACGCATGGCGAACCAACTCGTTTCGGACTGGATGCGACCCATCATCCGACGCTCCAAAGCCTTCGTCGATAAAGACCCTTATGCCGAACCTCTGACGAACCCCAATGCCAACCACTCGAACCGACGAATCCGAGTTCCTGCTGGTGTGGTAGGCACGACGAACAAAGCGGCGGATGACGACGCGGGTTTGGCGAGGAGGCACGCGAGGATCCCCGAGAGTTTCTCGGCGAGCTTCTCTGTGGCTCCTCCGACGAGCGCGAGGGATCGACACGGTGCGGGTGGGGGTCTGCAATCGGGGCATTCGGTTACAGCTGTGTCGACCAAGATGAAGGGGTACAAGAAGAAATTGGTGGCCGGGCAACAGGCTTCGAGGAGGGTATAGCCTGCGGGAGGACTGTTCGCGCTCCTGCAATGTACAACGGTTGTTTCATCATACACATCCGGTCGTAAGGAACGAGGAATAAATACGAGGAATAAATACACAGACAAAAAGTAATCTAAGAAGGAGTACAATTTAAATTTTGAAAGTTCTACAACTTGGCCTGTGCCTTGCCCTGCAAAGGGATCTCGACGAGCTTCTCCAACTCGCGAACAGCTTCGATCGATCGGCTGGGGTGGACACCTGTGGAGGAGACATGGGGTCAGAAACGTAGAACGAATAAGCGCACGCCACATATCTTTCGATGTACGGATGGTCTGGATCCCCATCTTCTTCGCGGCGACGAGGTTCCTGTTTTAGTCCAGGGGTCCAAACAGGTCAGCTCTGGAAGGGCCTTCACGGTTCACCAAGGGTCTACCCGTACGTACCGTCCGATATCATCCAAAAAGACTGCCTCTTCTGCTTTGACGCCTAATCGATCCAGAGCGATCTGGTAGAACTTGGGATCCGGTTTCCTGAATCACCGAAGCGCCCGTGAAAGAAAACTATGAGCCGGGATTTCCGCCTCTTCTGCACGAATGGTGAGAAACCGACCTAGACCCTTCCACAGCACTCTCCACAAAGACGTCGAATTGTCTCTTGAGCAAGCTACTCGAACTCCCCTTTTTACTCGGGTTCACAGCGGCGTCGAGGATCGATTGTCTCAGTTCGTCGTGCGTCAAGAGGCGGTCGTGAGGGAGAGTATCGATTTTCGAAGGGGTCGGCGCTTCGCCGGGTACGGCGAAGTTGTTCGTCAAGGCGGCGAGTTTGAATTTCCTCGAGGCTTCAGGGAAGCACGGGAAGAGGGTTAGTGGTGGCCTTCTAGCTTTGTGAAGGCGCGATACGTAGGCGCAAAATCGGCTCTCCGTATGGCAGACGACTGACCTCGGAGAGCGTTGATCGCGTCGAGCATGATCGGATCCGGTTCGAGCGCGGGTCCCATCATCAATGACCACAACTGGTGGGCATGAAGATCAACCCTGTGAGTATTTCGTATTCGATCAAAAGTGCATTATAGGAGCAGCTTGCATCGCTATCCGCGCGCCGACTCACCTGACTGCCATCAATGTTCAACTTGGTCGGCAACTCGGGCACGTCTTGAAGCCGGAGGTCGGGTTCGGGATCGAGCGAGCAAACACAACCGCGGAGAACGACACGCAGTCGAAGAATGAAAGCAAAGCAACAACTGCGAATCAGCTCCCATCTCCCCATCTCCAGAACCTTCCCCGAATACAACTGACCCAAATTCATCTTCCGGCAATACAGCTTATAAGCCTTATTCCCCGTTTCGACATTACTCATCTCCTCCCCGAACTGCTTCTCGAAATCCGGTAAGGCCAACTCCCCCCTCTCCAAGCGCTGGAAAGCACCTTCTTCCCCTAGATAGGTGATGTGTGCGTTGATGTAGTGGTGAGGAAGGTCGAAGAGCTTTTCGGCCTCCCCTACGCCAACGATCGGGGAACCGAGGACGACACCGCCGCTAGGGAAGGATAGAGGATAGAGGAGCGTGTGGGGCGGCGGTCAGTTTGGGAATGAATTGGAGTGGAAGAGGGCGAAATGGGAAAGAGGCTGCTTACATGTCAAAGATGACAGCTTTGATGGCCATGTTGGGGTAGGTAGGTGCTGGGTAGAGGAGAGATGGGTATAGCGGAACAAGAGAGAGAGAAGCTCCACTTGTCGAGCTCCGGCGCGGGCTATCCGGTGCAGTTGATAGCTGCTCTCGGAAATGAACGAGGCTCGGGGACTTTTTCCTCGGCCCGAAGCTAATCGAGGAATAAGCGAACTAAAGCATGGTCTTGGTGCCATAGACTTCTTCCATGCAATGCAATAATATGATACACAGAGTACACATCTAGTCCACGCCTCACTCATCCATCCCCTCCACATCATCTTCCTCCTCTGCCGCCCTCCTCTCCTCCATCACAGGCCTCAACCACAAACCCGCGACCGCACTCCTAATGCACTTTTCCCACACCTGCTCCGCTACAAAACCCGCGACGTCATTCGACCTCTTCTCCCGCCCCAACCCCAGATCCTCCGCATAGCCACCCTTGACGAGATGCCGTCCTTTGATCTCGTACAAATCGGAATAGGAATCCCAATTCGCCAGATCGGAGAGTACATCGTGAGGGTCGAGCGAAGGGTCTTCAAGGATTGGGTCGGTCGATTTGAGTCCGTTGAGGGACCGGAGGGAGGATTGCAGGATCGGACCGGCGTCGAGGCGCGCTGTGGAGCGCTTGAGCGCCGAGGATCGTACGGCGCGTACGACTTGTTCGGCGTCTTTTTCCGATGAGGTCTGGGGCATACGAACAACGTGAAACGGTCAGGAGGACGTTTCAAATCGCCGACCACCCTTATGACACAACCCACCAAAGCCAACAAGACCTTTTTGCGATCACGTTCCTTCATCTCCCTCTCCTCCAAATCCATCCTCTCATACCCTCGTTTGATCTCCTCCTTCTCCATCCTCTGCTGCATCTCCCTCTTCTTGATCTCCTCCCTCTCCGCCTGCCCTCGTTCCAAGTTGAGCTGGATCGATTCCTGGTTCTCGGCGCGGTACCGCCCCAACAACTGTTCGACTTTTTCCACGTCCTTCTCGTTCAAGAGGTCAAAAGTGAGGTCCTCGACTTCTTGCAAGTAGGCGTTGTACGCGTTGACGTCTTGAAAGTCGTCTTCCCTCTTGTTGTAGCTGCGTTCGGGTTCGGGTGCACATCGACGTATCAGCGAATGGGCTTTCATCCCAAGCTAGAGCTAGAATCACTCTCTGCGCCCCCTGCCGCACTGACATTTTAGCCATCCTCGTGCGAATCGTAATCTCCCTCTGGACGTGCAAGTTCTCGTACACCTGTTTCCGAAAATGCGCTTTCCTAATCGTGACCCCACAGACCGGACACGGTTCCGGTCCCAAGGTGAAGATTCGATCGATGCACGATTCGCACCTGGTCCATGCAAAGAGACCCACACTCAGCTGGTGGGTGATCGATCCGACGAAGCTCGCTGAGGGTGGAGTGCTACGCACATGCGATGATAACAACTACTAACCAACAACCTCAGGCGAGGGTTGAGGAACCGATCGGTCTTGCACACGGGGCAGACGTCCTTGTCGTGGCGGTACTCGGGGAGGTTGGAGTCGTCTTCGGCGAGCGTCTCGAAAGCGGTTGAAGCGTTGGGGCGGGAGGTGCGGGAGGTGGTGGTGTGAGGGTTTGGGGTGGGGGAGGGTTTGGGTTTGCCCATGTAGAAGCGTGGGGTGGACAACATGGTTGAGATCGGAGGGTGAGAGGCAAGTGGGGGTGTGCTGTACGGACGCCGTGGTCGAGTGCTAGTGCTGGTGGCCACTGCCTAAAGCACCAACGATCACGCCAAGGTGTTGAAGGACGAGACCGGTGTTCGCTGAAGATCCGAGTCGGCGGTAGTACAATGCGGTTGCACTGGGAAAGCGACGCGATCAGGCAGAGAGCGAGAGTGAGACGCCGTGGAGGAGCGCGTCGTTGAGGCTATGTCGCGCTGTCAGGTGCCATGGAGGAGCAGCACAAGATACCCAGGTAACACAGATCCGCTAGGCCGAGGTAGTGTGGATGATCGGTGTGCTTGTGGGAGAGGAGGAGAGAAGGAAGAGGCTGACTCGTGTGCGGCTTGATGGACCCGACGCGCTCAGGAGTACTCAGGAGTAATGCCGGAAGGCTATGCGCGGGAATAGTAGATTGGTAATCACCAATCGGGCGCGAACTGGAACTGGCACGTCCGCGAAGCTGCGAGCTCGAGTCCGGTTCGGCTCCTCCCACCCACCACCGCCATCTGCGACACCTTCCACAACGACGACAATCGAAGCAGCCCACGTCGAGTGGTGTTGGCACCCGAGTACAAGACGAAGCTACCCACACACACCCTCTGGAAGCCGACTTGGTCGTCCTCACCTCTCGAGAGCATGTCGTTCCTACACCGCTACTCTAGGACCTCGTCCCTGCCACGAACGGTGATGGCCGGTCGAACACTCCCCTCAACACCTGCCTACTCGTACGCATACTCGACCGTCGTCGCCCCGGCCCCGACACCCGTCTCCTCCCCTCTACCGATCCACTCCGAGCCGACCGCATCCACCTCGACCCTCGAAACCGAGACCACGACCACACCACCAACACCGAAGAAGAGTTCGGCACCGACCGGGAACGAACCGGAGCCAAGGCTGCTGTCCTACTTTGTACGGAGGACCGCGGGCGGCGAGTTGCCCGTCTACGTCGACGTTCTCCACGGCGGGTCCAAGCGGCTTACGCTCATTCGCAAAGTCGACGGCAATCTCGAGGTAGGTCCATGTTCCATAATCGCAAAATTGCAGGTGGTGTCACGTTGGGTCAACGACTAATCAGAGATTATCCTTTCAGGCTCTGAGGCAAGATTTGTCGCAATACCTGGTCGGAGTCCCCAACTACATCAAACCGCACGCGAGGCAAGTCGTCGTCAAGGGGGATTATGTCCGGCAGACCAAGGAATGGCTTGCCGCGATGGGCTTCTAGAGGTGGGGCGTTCCCCCAATCTGCAATTGAGATCATTTCCGATTCTCGTGGACGACGTGCGAGCTCCGTGCGGCTCGGTCTCGGCTTTTTTACTCACCCCCAAATGCTAACTTACAATGATAATATTATTGAAGCACCCGGTGTCTTTGACTTGTGGAAAATCACCGAGCGCACAGACCCCCTCTAGTCAAGAGCGACGGCGCCGGTCGAAGTCGGAGGAAGTCGGCTTTCGCTTGGCCTCCGCTTCGTTGCCCTTGACCATCATTCCGCTCCTCGATTGCGTTCTCGCTCCCACTCTCACCATCGAATTGATCCTTGTCTCCGACCGACCCGCTCCGCTCCCATCCGAGCTCTGCGGAGCTTCTCCTATCCGGGACTCTTGTGTGCGCGCGTGACACGGCTCCGCTGGGCGCCCCTCCCCTCCCCCCCCTCCCTGCCTCCCTCTCTCCTTTACGACTCGAAGCGTTTCGCAATCTTGGCTTGCGTCTCACCACCTTGCCCTGCCAACTCTCCCACTCCGTCCTATCTACACCCATACATCTGGTCACCACCTCGTTGAATGCATGTACCCAACACTTCATCTGTATCAGCATCAGCAGCAAGCGCGCTCAGCAGTGCTCCCCCTATCCAACCCCCGTCGGCGGCATCAGTCGCGGCCTCGGCGTCATCGTCAAGTGGTCCCACCAGCACCGTGCTCCGCCACCATGCGCTTTCCCAGTCGCAGACCACCCCATCCAATCCCGTACTTGGCTCCGTTTCAAATATATCGATGACGGCGCTTCCCGCAATAGCACCGGCTTCGACGACTCGAGCAAGGAGGTTCAAGACGCGCAACAAGATGCCTGTGCTCATCGGCGTGCAGGCGGACACGATTCTCACCGAGGAAGCTCAGCTCGATACAACGCACAGGCTGGGCTTGGCGGTCACCACCACTCAAGGGGCACTTTCACCTCAGGCCATGCTGGTCAACTCGCAAGGACGGGAAAATAGTCCGATGGACCCGCTTCAGGATGGGTCCCTGGGGTCGCAGGATCCTCATCCGAGTCGGGTCGTGGTCGGCGAGGATGAACGCGCGACGAGAGGGGTCGACGTCACGGAGGAACAAGAATTGCATCTCCAACTCGTACTACGTCAGTTCTCATCCGCTTCATTCTCTTCGACGACTTCGACCGAGATCATCCCCACTTCGTCCGAAGCGGCTGCGTCTGCCGATGCGCCAGAACAGCTTTCGTCGATCCCGACTCCGAGCGCAGCCGGTCGAGTCGACGACGAAACCTACCACAGACTCTACCGCTCTTCCCCACCGTGGTCCCACCCTCACACCTACCTTCGTTTTTCCGACACGGTGCAAGATACGCTCCTGCACCAAATCGACTACACCATGGACGAGCAAGACGAAGATTGGCTCATCGCGTACAACCAAGACGTCGCGAGGATCGCCAAAGGTCAACCTCCCGCGGGGACGGGATGGTTGAACGTAATGAGGAGGTCTATGGTGGGATGTGAGGTGGGCAAGTGGTATTTGACCGAGGATGAGTTCGAGTTGATCATGGATGTGTTTGAGAAGGAGACCGACTCGAGGGGCCTGCAGAGCGCTAAAGTGAGTGAAAAGGTGGAAACGGGAGCTCGAGTGCTCCACTGCGCCCACTCATTGAATACGTTTCGGTTTTTGGCTTGCGCCTAGGAATCGTTCATCCTCCCGAGCTTTGCAGGCTTGGCTCCGATGTTCAAAGACCCGCCCAAGACGAGTCCGAATCGAAGCGTGCAGAGCAAGCTGGGTCCTAAAGCCGAGATCGTGTATCCCCATTGGCGAGCGAGGAGGGTGGCGAGGAGGTTTCAGCCGATCATTCCAATACTTCAGGTGGGGGTACCTGATCGGTTTGATCTCATCACTTTATTAAACTGAAGCATCTTGTGTCTTGGGACCACAGCAAACCGAAGGCCAAGGTGACTCGGCCTACGTTTGTTTTCGCCAACGCGACGACTCGAAACGGATGCGCAAAACCCGCTCCTCGGACCACCGTTCCGTCGATCGTCTCCTCCACATCCGCGATGACCTCTACGCGGCATTACATCTGTTCAAGATGGTGCACAAGAGGGAGGTATTGAAGTGGCATGAGATGGGGATCGGAAGGGAGGTGTTTGAGAAACAGGTGGAGATGAGAGGTTTGAAGAGGAGGCTTGGGGAATGTGGGGGGGATGAGGAGTTGTTATTTAGAAGACGTCCCCCACCGGTCAAGGAGGCGGTGGGGGCGAAGGGAGTAGATGGGTAAGTCTTTGGACAGGGAAAGCCTTTTTCTGGCGACCATCCAAGTGCGCTAAAACCCGTGCACCTATTCTTTCAAGTAGCCCCTCGAACGACCTCGTCACCTTCGTCGCTGCTTCGGCGGCACTTCAACGCGCAGGGGTTACCCGCGACTCGCTCCAGAAGCGACGTGAGCGCATCCTCGCGATCGAGACGCGGATACAAGACGATCTAAAAGGCAAGAAGCGGGAAAAGAGGGAGTGGATAGACGTGTTGGACGATCCCGTTGAGGACTCGCATCGAATGGGTGTGGGCGGAACGGTGTCAGGGGCTGATTTCTGGCGCGTTGTCGAGGTCGTCTCGAGTAGGGATCAAGACGGGAAGAGAAGGGATGTCGTCGGCTTAGTACCTTTACCTCTCAAGGGAGTCAATGCGACCAAGGCGGCTTGCTTTAGGAGACGGATCGGGAGGGGTGGCAGGTTGATGCTTGATAGACTGCGGGTGCGAGGGGAACGACCGACCAGGTTCGATCAACTATCCACGGCTTCACTGGGGAGTGACGACAACGGTTCCGGATCCGAGGAGTCTATCGATATCGATCTTTGGGCGCGCCAGATTGAGAGAATGAGGTACGACGACGACGAGACGAGCGATCTATCCCTCCCTGAGGAAGCCTCACCCCTCGACGACTTTCGCCTCGACTTGACCGTTCGACGATCAGGGCTGCTCAATTTCGACGACATCGACAACATGATCATTGATGATGGGTATCTTACCCGGGCATTCGAATACGCCGCGACCCAAACGGAGAGGATGGATGTAGCGCCTGAGACAGTTGGTCCGCTCCCTCGTCAGGTGCTGCATATCGTCCCTGTCGACCATAATTGGACGCCGTCAGGGCCTTACGAGCAATCGGTGTTTAGTTCGGATGGAGGTGGACGTGCATCGGTGATGTCTACACCCATGACTCGAACGTCGTCGTTTGACTCTACAAGATCTTCCACAGTTCGAATGGGGTCACAGAGGCCTATGACGCCTTCGGGATATTCGAGGCGGTCGAGCCTTCACTCACGCGTGCCGACGGGTGACTTGGAGGCGGGACTGCTGCCACTGCCGTTCTCGCAAGGTGCCGAAAGCTATGGGTCGAATTCGAGGGCTTCGGGGGTATATGGTTACTCTGAGATAAATGATGGTGCGTGGCTCTTGTCTTGACTGTATGAGTCCTGTTCTGCGCTACTGACCGTGACATCAACAATAGACTGCGCAGTGCTTCACGCCCCCAACATGCAGCGACATGCAGCCCCTCTCGCCGTCGCGAACGGGGGTCAAGCCCCATCGACGCAGCTTCCGCCCCCATATTCGAACAAGTCGTCGCTATATTCAGCCCACTTCTCACATAATCGACCTCGCGAGGCAAGGAGCGCATCGATTGGATCAGCTCACGCCTCAGACGCGCTCGGCTCTCCCTATGCAAGCCACGTGAATAGCAACAGTCTCGGCGGGCACCCGCAAGACCCTTACGCCTCACCGAACGGCCCCGATGGCGCACCCACTCATTCAAACATGACCCACCGTACGCCTGCCCCAATGGACCAAGATCGTTCCCCACTCGTACCACTAGGTCTAGGTCCGCGACGTTTAAGCGCGCCGCTCCGAGCTTCATCAGCCATGTCCCTTTCGAAATATACAACGCTCAGTTCGCCTACGACCACAAGTTCAACCCCCCATCAACCCCTTCGACCTCATTCGGCCAGTCATTACCCGGCACCAGCTTCATCGTCCATCTCACCTGGTTCGCCGATGGAGGGTACGCAGAGCCCACGATGTACTTCGCTTCATGAGTCGTTTCAAGCAAACTCGGGTCCGGAAAATGCTACTTCAATCCGCTCGGTGACGACGGGTTGGACGACGACGACGGCAGGGATGACGATGCACAAGACCAAGCAAGGGGCCAAGGATGATGCGATGATTCGATGGGCTTGATAGAGTTCAGCTCATTCTGTGCAGACTAGTATTGATCTGAACACTCGAAGAAAGACGTCGGGACCCCCCACCCCCCCTTCTTGAACTCCGAGCTGCCACATTCTGTCCCGCGAGTCCGATGTCCCACGGCGGCTTCGCGCCTCGAAGCTTAAAATAGGTTCGGTCCGACTAGTAATTATTCTTCGCGAAGGAGCTGAGAGAAGCGGGTATTAGTGCGATGTGAGAGCCTTGAGATGTAGACGATGTTTGGGTCCTGCTTTCCAGCTGAAAAGTGTGCATTGGGTGCAAGCTTTCAACTGTCGATGAAGATGGTTGCCGAGTCTATTGCCATGATCATGCAAGGCGCTCCCATCGGCCGTTGCTGCCAGTGGTGACCGAATGGAACAAATGGGCCTCAATTTTTGATCCGTGGTGCATGCGGATTTCGATGCCTGCACTCGAAACTACAGAACACAAAGGAGCAGACTAGTAGGAAAACGAGACAAAATGCAGCAACCAAGACTGTCGGGACGAGCACGGCCGCCGGTCGAGGTCAGTTTCCGAGCTTCGAACGCGCTCGGACAGGGCCAACTCGAGTTCATGTTTGCAGATCTCTGATCATCGATGTTGACTCCCTTCGTTGCCCCGCCGTTATCGCCAGGCTCAACAGGAAGGGAATTATCGAGCACTGGGCGAGCTCGCTGCTCCACGTCTATCTGTGTGAACGCGAATGCCAACCTCCTATCCATCGTAATTTAGTCGCGGGCAAGAACATCAGGTCCGCGGGCCTCAGGCACTGTACCTTCTCCGGACCCCATTTTGTGAGACTCGCTCTTGTATTAAAACGTTAGTAGTCATAGCTCACAAACTACGGCACAGCCCCGGCGGTCTTGATAACACCTGGGCCATCGCACGAGTAGGCGTTCGTACGTATTCGGAATGGTAAGAATAGGACCCGGGGAAGCTCAGCCGGCGTCTCGGAGATTGGTACCTTTGGGGCCTATTTGTGCCTTGTAACATGCTACGCGGATGTTTCCTTCTTTTTTATGAATGTTCAGTAGAGCTCGATGCTTTGGTCTGACACCAGAATACATACACCCCTTGAATAGGGATATTCGGTATACAATTCGGCCCAAAGACGGGGTTTTCCGAACCCTTGGGCTGAGCGTTCCCCAGATCGGCAGGTCAGTTAACCCAGCCAAATGAGCTCCCCCGCGCGGGCGAGTTAAGGCAGCTTTTCTGTTTTTTTGGCCCGGTTGGAGGTTGGTACAGGTTGGGTGCACCAATGCCCTCCCCACCCCGTCCCACCCCGGCTCAGTGCACCCCAAATGGTCATAAGTAATAAAGGGCTACTAGTTCGTGTAAGACTCACCATCATCACGAATAACACTTTCCGAAGACTTGTAAGTTCGAATTATGTCATAAATGTCATACAGCTTGTCGTACTCAGTCCATTCAATTCGTGTAGTTCCATATACCATCAACTGATATGTGTACGACAGATTCTGTGTAGACCTTTTCGTCCTGTTTTCTTGTATTTGTTAGTTTGGATACGACCGAGGGAGTACACACCGTGTCTATGATTGGGCCCGAGGGAGGGATCGGTCCTGGTCCCTGGAATCCTGGATCGGTCCTCGAGCAGACAAACGCTTATTCTGAACGGTGTGCACTGTGTATAGAAAATGGATATCTAGTGAAGCCCCTTCGGACGGACGACTTGGATCCAGCGGCAATCAGTCCTGCATCAATTCCCAGAGAGTAATTGAACGGGCAAAATTGAGGCGGGGCTGTGCCTGGCTGTGCGGCCGCACGCGGAGCTCAGATTGGCGAGCGCTCTGCGTGAACACGTTGACCTCTGCACACTCACGTCAACGCGACAACGCGCACCCTTGACCCACGCCACGCCCCGCATCTCAATACGTTGAAACCTCCCTGCGCCTGTTGAACGAACATCGATGCTATTGCCGAATGGAGGTATGTGGACGCGTTTCCCCGCCTCACATCCCCCTTCATGGGCCTAATTGTGTTGCTCCACCATGACGCGACCGTCAGACATACGCGTGGGATCTAGGCAAGGTTCTCCAGCAGAGTCCATTTCCTTTGGCGCTCATCCGAGTGAGTGCTCTTGTCTGGTGTGCCAACTAAGATCCCTTGTAGCAGGGCTGAGAGCAGAGTGCCGGTCATCGACCTCATCCTTCTATCTACTCAATCCTGCCGGACAGCTGAAGAATTCTCTGTTCTCTCACACCTCTTGCAGGTCGGAGGGACGATCAAAGCGGTCGAGCATCCTCACAAGCCAGCACAACTCTGGATGAACCGTCTCCACGCCCGACTCGGAAGAGAAAGCGGCGCATGCCCGTGCCCCAAACCCCTTCGTCCGACTCCGACTCTGACGAGCCCAATTGGGGCGATTCCAGTCACTCCTCGGCTGACGACAGCGACAGTTACAGTGAGAGTGAGAGCGAGTTTGAAGATGTCGCGATCGACCATCGAAGAGCTATCAGGCTCTGGACGGCCATACATGGCTCGCATCGGAACGCGACCGGTCGTATGAGTCAAAGAAAGTGGACCTCGCTGAAGCACTGGGCCGCTCGAAGATATTACTCGGAGCTCAAGATGGCCGCGAAACTCGGCATACCCCATGCAAGGCTCGTTCAGGCCGTCAAAAAGTTCAACAGCCTCGCTTCGAAGGGCAATGCGTGGTCTAGATTTCTCTCGGACCCTGTAGTCAAGGTTTTACACCAGCGAGCAAGCAAGGGTGAGTCGGTCCTCCGGGCGCTTCCGGTCATGCCCACTCCACTCTCCTACGCTCTCGCTTATGCTTACCGCTGCGTCCGCAATATCTGTTCTTACATACCCTGGGTGTGTCAAACGTGTTCAGAATCGGATCATTCGAAATCGCAATCCATCACCAAACTTGCCGCTCAACTCTGGAACTTCCTGAGAGACCAGGGGAACCTCGGATCTACCCAACTTGGCGAGGACGATGAAGAGCTTGTTCGCGCGGCTTTTGCAGCGGCAGAGGCAGGAAATAATACGACTTTCACTTCGATAGTACCACCCACCATCATCACACGGTCGCCATCCGACATTCCTTCCCTAACTCGGATGGAGCAATGCAAAAAGTACATTGCAGAATTGCGAGACCTGGCGCAACGCATGTCCAAGCTGTACGGAGTGGAAACCCTGGCCTTCATTGTCCCTCGTTATCAAGACGACGTATCGCCAGCGACGAAGGCAACCGTGCATTCGATAGGTGGGCTCAGATTTGCAGCTCACTGCAACGACTTCAAGGATCCATCCGGCAATTCCTTGTTGTCTAATTTTGCTTCCAAGATGAGCTGGGATGAGACACTCAAGGCCAATGAAGCGGCAGATCTGAAGGAGGGTGAGCCTTTCGCCCCCGCAAGTTATGCGCGCATGAGACCACGTTACCGTTACCAATTATGTGACATATGTTTTCGTCTCATCTATCAGCAAACACTCGCTCGATGGACAGTGCTACTCGCGGCGTTCTTGGCAAATGGCACGGCACTCTGTTCCGCGCCCAACTCAGTAAGTAGTCTGCATCTGATCGGGCTCGACTCCGTGCTAATCATTTACGTCTTTACAGACTCTGCTCTCGAGACTATACATCGCCGTTCCGACACGGGATCATCGACAGGCGATTTCACACCTCAGAAGAAGATGATATGGTCTACCCAGGGCTTGAAGGCACTTGGTGTCAAATTGCGGATCAAGCCCGGAACGAAGAGTAGATACGAAATGGCTCTGCATCATAGTGCAGAGACATCGCCCAAGCAAACCGTTGCTCAGCTCAAGGCTATCATTGACGACCTCCGTCGCGGCCACCTCGCTATCGTACCCTCGGTGGACCCGAACGACAATACGGAGGCAGAGGCAAGCGACGATGACTCGAATGGCGGAGAAGGACCCCTGAGCCCAAGATTTGGTGGAGCCGGGGACGAAGGCGGAGAGGTACGTGGCGGAGAAAAAAGCGGAGAAAAAGATAGGGAAAGAAATACCGAGGGGGTGGCGGAGGAGACCGGAGGATGAATGAAGCAAAACATCGTCGATGGATTGAGACCGTTCTTATGTCTTTCTTTGGGCATATTATGCTCTGAGTCGGTCTGCAAATCAATATGATCAAAATGCTCATTCTATCAGGCTCTGCCAAGATCACTGGGCATACTTCACCACCAATGGTTCCGCACCTTTGTCCTACAGGGACTCGGGGCGCACCGCATGGGCCGCAGCACAACGATGTGGCGCTCGCATCCAGGCAAGGCGACATCTCTGCGCATCTATTTACCCTTGGGTCAACGAAATTAGAATGGCTCTCGGGCCGACGCATCTCCTCTTTCTTCTTCTTCTTCTTCTGAACTTGTGATATACAACCAAATGGCCATACACCTTTTCCAACTTCGACCTCATCGCCGTTTCTTGCGCCTCCCGTTTCAAACACACTTGGGATCCAATCCCTCCTAATTATTCCTCATATCCATGCTTCGTCCGAAGGCGCCGTACTATTGACCGTGTCTCGTTGCATAAGTCTGTTTGACCTTTTGGCCTACCATTGTCTTGTTCCCTTAGATACAATCTGACTTCACCTTCTGGTCGGACCGGTTGCCACTGCATAACTCTCAACTGCCTGCGCGCCGCAAAACCGGACGGTGGATAACTGTGAGGTCATTCGTTGGGACTGCAATACAGGGGTCAGACGACAGCTCGACCTCTCCTTTCATGTCCCATCCTGAATTCACCCATCGTCGCAACTATAAGACCCAACTGAAGACCAAGAAGACGACCGTCACGGTGATGACAAGACGGTATCTCCCGTCGAAAAGAACTTTGAAAACACCCTCCCGGTATGGGTACTTTCAGTCTGACTCCAACACGACGTGTTGTCCACCTTGAGTTTGAACCCTGATTGGTGTCACAAAAGACTATATGACCTGCCATCACCGAAAACCACGGCGGGGCAGTCGGTCGGTCGATATTAGAAGGAGGCCCAGGCCACAACAGCGTGCAGAACTCTCAAGCCGCCTAATGCGATGAGAAAACGTAGAGCAACGACAGAGCAAGGGGTGTATAAAGGTGAATCTGACTCACTCGTGGCTTCGTTCAGTCATATACAGCGCATTACTTTGGGCATGGGTGACTATAACTTGCTGCAGTTCGACTGTTGAAACGCAAGCGCCGTGACGACGTACTTCGCGTCGAGATTACAGTGAGCGTGTGAACTGCGCAGGAAGGAATTGCGACAAAGCAGTGCGCTGGCTCTTAGCAACTTAGCAAGGAGTTCATTAACGTGCCACCAATGTACAATTCATTATATCATACAAAAAAAGACTGTTAGGGGTGATCAACTTCTGTATTTTGCGTCTGAAAAGTCATCAACCAAGTTCCGAGGCAAATACTCAATGGACCTGGTCGAGTGTGAGGCTCGGAGTGGCCGTGACAACACTACAGAAGACCTTTGTACGACGTTGGAACTGTGAGCCGGATCCAGACTTCGTTCAAGTATACATCAAAATGTAGTCGGCAGTGTTGGAATATGATACGTACTTTTGCAATCCCTGCTGACTGTTCGGGAAGTGTCACCCAAGGCACGACACGGACTACGCATGTGACTGACTGGCAGGGAGAGCGGTAAGTTCTACCTGTAGGAGATCTCAGCCCAGTCAGCGCAGCAAAGATGCAATGGACGCTTGTGTTCACTCCCTCAGCGTAGCGCGCTCTTCCTCTAAACCTTACCGGTCGTGTTGGCCTTCCGGTTGCCAGCTTTACTCGAGCGACATTAAACTTTTCAAGCGAGCCACCGCAAGATCGAGCGATTTAGCGATGCCGGGTCTTGGATGTCTGATCGCTCTTGTTGTACTTCCTAGCAAAGCGTCGTATAACGTGTAGAACTACTAGCAAAATGAACGCATCATTGATCTCTTTACTATTGCGAGTAGCAACTGGGCAAAAGACTGCAACTATATATGATCAATATCAAATTCCCCAAAAACATCGCCATCGTCTTCATCAAAGTTCTCGTTGATCTCGTCACTGAAGGCGCCGTAATCGGTAGTGTCGACGGAATGATCACTGATGTCAAGAAGGGCGTCATGATCCGTGGTGATGTCGTCTGACTCTCCGACCATCCCATCAATGATGCAGTCTGGCCATGTGTGATCCGGCAAGCCACCCGCTGTGGTTCGTTGAAAAACCTCAACGTCGTCGGTGCACCACATTCGGAGCTCGACCCACTCCTCCGTTTGCGGTTCGCCGCTTTGCCGGGTGCATTCCCACAGGTGATCTAGGCCGCCTTTCGAGAACCATCGTCGCGCAATAGTTCTAAGACGCTCTTCTTCTCGCTCGAGCAGCATCATCGCAGAGTCATCCTGCTCATCTAGTTGTAGTAATTGCTGGCGAACTTGCTGAAACCTCTTGCGACGGCTTATCAGCCACCGTCCAATGCGACGTACTTCCCATCCAAGTCGCTTGATTTCTTGCTGGCATCTTGCGCGAGACAATACTGCTGGAATGCCGACACGAACATCATCATCGTAGGCCCACGGCTCAGTGGGATGACTATATAATCCGTTGTTCCAGAGCGGCGTCAAGATGTCGAGTTTGAGCAGTTCGTTGAGATCCTCTGGGGCTGATGGCGGTACCCTTCGGGTTCTCAAGATCGAATGGGAATTCTGAGAATTGGCGAGGATGGCAGCATACTTTTTTCACCTCGTCGTTATACATCGCCACTGCCTTCATGAGCCTTGGACGCAAAGAATTAAGATTCTTGACCAGGAGACCAGCCGCTTTCGTACCTATGAGCAGGCATTGCTACACATCAGCGTTCCTTCTGCCGGCGCAGAAGACTCGTACCATGAATTTCCTACCGAGGGCTTTACCGCCTAGGCGTGGGAGCCGCAGCCTCTCAGCTCCCTGTCGATATTGTACGACCAAGTCCCACAGTGAGCGAGATGCGACCATCAATGTGCAGGCAAATTCATAGTCTGTGCCAATCAAAGGTGTTGACATATTTAAGCGACGACAAAGGGGATCACACCGGAGGGTCAGAATGCAAGAAGGGAGTGACGTACCAGGGTCCAGGACACTGATGTTCATTTCCGATGTGCGTAAGGAGTTTAGTCGATCATCAAGAACCTGCCGTTGTTTGACCAGCTGTTGAAGTTTAGTCGACTGTTCTATAAGCTTGTTCGTATTTATGGTGTTCACGCAGGCTAGTTCTTCTCTGTAGCAATCGAAAAAGGAATACCGAAGTTAGGTCACCGGTTCGTGTCTCACTCCCAAACGACGACGATAGCTCAGACCCACCGGCATGCTGCGATATCTCTGTTAACCAGCTCAAGCTTGAACATGACGTTGCGCATCTCGGCTACCTCTTTGCGCTGTTCTTTCAGAGGGATCTGCTTGGACGCTGCACGTTGCGCGTGCCATTGTTCAAGGAGGGTAGCGACCGTCCATTCGGAGCGATTAACGACCTCAGTAATGACTCTGTCGGCTTCGGCCTTGAGCTTGATTGCGTTTTTGAGTCGAGAATTAAGTTTGGTCACTGGGCATGATCGATACACCAAATATCAGCGACATGGTAAGGTAGTGCATGAAAGACTGGAAGCTTAGGCGAACCAAGATCGGCCAGATGCTGCTTGTTATAAGCAGACGCTCGACGATTGATGTTCTCCAGCCGATGGGAGGCACTCGATGATCGATTCATGGGTATCATGCCTCGAAGCTGCGACCACAAGCGCTCAGTTCCCTCGCCATCAGTCAAACCAAAATTGGGTAGAAAGCGCGGATCAAAGTCAACCTGGCAGGACCACTTGTGCGCATAGGCATGCATCGACGAGAGAGCAAATTCTAGACGCGGTAAGTGGTCTGCCAGAAGATTGCGCTGCGACACCGGGGAGAGATGAGCTGCTCAGCTACGGACTAAGCCAATGCTCAGGCTGAGTGTCACGAACAAACTCACTCGGCGTAAGTGCGACGATAAGTTGCAGGCGATATCATACGCGACTCCGACGCGACTTCGATCCTGACTCGAACTTTGGTGGGAGTCCGATCCCGAGCTGGATCCGACGTTTGTAGCGTCACTGGTACGCGCAGGCCCCGTAGTACAATCCGTTTCTCCGACCTCAACTTCTTCGAGAATCCATTTCAACAGCGACACCGGATATACTAACCTGCGGTAGACCATACTAGCTTATTAGTGTCCTTGCCTGGAGTCACAGATGGCCAGTCCACACATACTTTTCACCTGATTGATGAAGGTTGCAAAGTCGCAGGCAATGATCATGACGGCACACTGCAGCAACGAGGCCTGTGTCGGCCACTACATTTGACGAAGCGGAGGTCACACCACCATCTGCGGCCTTCCAGTTGGCTGTGCATTCATCCTGTATAGGAGAATAGCTCGTTTAGCAATCACAGACAGTCGGGTCAACTCATTATTGGGTTCGGGTGACCCGACACCAGCAGCACCAAGGTACCTTCTCGCCCGCTTCAGTCGATCCATCGATCAAAGCTTGCTCGTTTCGAATCTTGTCTGGTGGCAGGAATAACGCTGGACGTGACTTGAGAGGATCAGCATTTGCCCGCGCGAATCGTCGATGCTGAAAATTGCCGTCGACAGCAATGATGACATCGAGGTCATTCTCGCTCTTGCCGGCTTCATCGATCCGAGGCCCAAAACATGCCGGACAAACGTCGGCCAGACGCTCGCGCGGGGAGAGGCCGAGAATTTCGGCGGTCAAAGTTGCCTGCAGCTGTTGCATAAATCGATATTCATCCATTGCGGCTTGAAGATGCTGACGCACGGTTGGACCCTGGGAAGCTTCCAATATATTCTGTAAGAAACAATGAATGTTTCCGGCCTGTCCCTGTCCAGAGCCCACCTTGTTAAAAGGATCCTCCGAGGATAATTCAGAGGACCAAAAGAGAATGAGCGCTTCGGACATGCCATAGATACCAAAAGGATCTACCCCCCAGTAGGTGTCGAGATATTCGATCGTGCGAAAGGTGAATGCGGTGATGCCTTCTCTTTTTCGGTTTGAAGATGACGACGTCGGGAGAAAACCGTGAGCTGCCAGGATTTGGATCTCGGAATAGCATGGGCAGTATCGTAGTTCTCGCATGCCTGCTCATGGTTGGGGGATATCAAATCAGTCCAAGACGATAGCGTAGGGGTGGTTGACAAAAGATGTGCAACAGAAGCACCTACCTGCAAAGAACAGGTCGACAACCCGGACCTTTCTGGTGACTCGGCGTTCATGACATGCGTCGCACCACTCCTCGTCGTCCGGGGAAGGGACAAACCCGCTCTGTCGAAGCACTTCTTTGGCCTTTTTCTTCATCAATAGGTACGCCTGGAAAAGTTCAGGTCGTTTTGACGCCCTAGTCTTAGCTTCGGCCCTCGCAGTCCGGCGACGATTGCGCTGCTTCTTGGCGTTCCTCTCGATCCGCGATCGCTTAAGTGAAGAGGGCGCTTGGTCTTGAGAAGCACCGTCTGGGTGGAATGGCGAATGCTCCGGTCCAGATGAGTATCCACCACCGAAATCGCGACCGAAGTCGTAGTCGGGCTCAAAGTCGGGCGCGCTGTTAGGCTCGAAGTCGTGCTCGAAACCGCCGGTCTCGGTGTCTAGAGGCCACGCCGTTGCGCCATCGGCAATGTCAGTCCAAGGCTCGGACGATGATTTGTGGAGGCCGGCAATGGATTTCTTCGAATGCTCCTTCTCCTTCCGACGACGCGTTGACCTCTGGACCGATGGTGATGGGGGAGGGCTCGGCTGCCGTTTCGGACGCCTCTTCGTTGGAGAGCGGAAAATACCGAAATTGAAGCCGAACGTCTTGTCGAACAGCTCGCTATCGGGGGACAACGATGGCTCCCTTTTCCGTACTCGCTTGGTCCATAATCTCCTCCTCTTCTTCTTCTTCGTCTTCGCCTCCTCCTCCGTTCCCACCGACGTCGTGGCCCCATTCTCGATCGTGTCCTTGTTGCTGCAGGTCACCTTCTTCCTCCTCCTCCTCACGGTCGTGCTCTTCTTGCGCTTGGTCTTGTCAGTGCGTTTTGATGCTGAGCTAGGTTGTAGAGGTGGTGGTGTGTGTGGTAAGATGTCCATGCTTGAAGCGATGGGTGCAAGCTTGCAAGGCCTTGGGTGGAGGGAAGTGGGGGGAACTCGTGGTGCTGAGGCAGATGGACCATTAGCGGGGATAAGTAGCAAGTGCCCGAATTAGTGACCAGTTTTGCCTCCGGGGGCTGGGGGTTGGCAGGGGAATGGTGCACCTACCCTGTACCAACGTTTTCCTGGGCCAAATCTCGAAAAAGCTCCCTAAACTCGCCGCGCGCGGGGTAGTATATTTGTTAGGCTTATTTTGACCCGCATAGGTGGCGTTCCCGGGTCTTGTAAGAATTAGGATTGAAACTCTCTCGCTCGCTCCCTTTCCCGACAGGTCTCACCCTCCGTTCCCCCGTTAATAAGTGGACTTTGCCCGAGTCGCCGGTCGTCGATGCGAGGCTCGAACCACGTCTAGCATCTACACACACCCCATTAACCCAACCGCAGCCTGGTGCATCACCTACTCCTCTGCTGCGCACGACGACGACTGCAGCGCGGTGATGCCTGTTCAAGAAGGCTCCTCCACCTCCGCCGCTGGCAGTGCGCGAACACGAGCCCTGTCACCGGCCTCGCCGCAAGTGCCTGGCAACTCGTCTCATCAACACGCCTCGACCTCTGCGGCCTCTGCGGCATCCACGTCGACTACCACACAGCACACGAGGGACATGGGTCGTCTGTGTATGCAGGACCAGGACGAGGAGGTCGATGTCAAGCCCTTGATCGTCGTACAGGACGGAGACGCGAGTGAGCCCCAGCCCGGTTTCAGCAGTGGTGAGTCGGGTTCGAATGGCCCACTCTTTGGGCGCCTCGCGGTCGCGTTCGTCCGCCTCGCATCGCCGTCTCGTTCCAGCAGTGCGCTCTGTTGGATATGGCATTCAATGCCCCCCCACCGATCACCGGGACCCCCAAACACATCTCATCTCTGTGCACGGTCCGACTGCGGCGTCACATGCGTGCGGACGTCGAGCGGCGCGCCTGGGGGATGGCCGACGATCTCGGCTCTCCGATCTCGTCTGAACCCGAAGCCTGCGCTGACCCTTTCGGGAATCTTTCGGTCGCTTCTCGGCCTGTCTCCTTGCGAATTCCTCAGACCCAACCAGCTCGAAAAGGAGGCGTTCGTCGTCACATTCGGTCTCGACCTCGGCACTCAACCTACTACAACAAGCCCTACTGCATCACCAACAACAGAGCGACATGCGCGTCGACAACGACGACCACCTTGACGGCGATGACGAGCACGCCCACGGTGATCTCGCCGGCGGTCCAGGCGCAGCGGCGGCCCGAAAGCCATCGTCGCGCCTGCTCGCGCCTCGAGCCACGTCGAGTCCGTCCCGCGCCGTCTCGGTCACGTCCGAGGTCGACTCGCTCGCCAGCAGTAGCAACGATGCTCTACAGACACCCCCGACCAAGAAGTTGCGCAAGGGCGCTCGTCTCGGCCGACTTGGTCCCATCCTCGATAAGATTCCGATCGAGTTGCTCGCCGACGTGAGTCGCGCCTTACCCCTCTCTCTCTCTCTCGGACGGACCTCTTAATTGCGATTCGTTCCTGAGCGCTCGAGGGCTTCAGCGCACGCACGGGGCTTCTCCGGACTGACATTGATCTCGCATACCTCATTTCCACTTTGATTTGCACCAGGTCCTCGCCTACCTCCCACCCGTAATGCTGCTTCGTCTGGCTCGCACGGCCAAAGTGTTCAGGAGCCTCCTCATGAGCAAGCACCACTCGCGTGCCATCTGGCGTCGCGCGTTCAAACGTGACGGCCTCGGACCTTTTGCGGTCGAGGACATGCCCGAACCTCAGATTGCTGCTCTGATCTGGGACAAGGAGTGTTTGGTGAGTCGAGCGCACGGTCGACACCTAAGTGCCCGGTCAGATGCCCCGAGGTCCGGAGGGGGTAGAGGAAAGCAAGCTGATTCACCTTCGTTTCGTGCTCAAATTTCAGGCCTGCGGTCGAACAAAGGTGCACAAGATCGTCTACATTCTTGAAGGACGATACTGCGATCCCTGTTTGAAGCAAAAGTGGGTGGCAGCGCGACTTCAACCGTTGATTCCGGCATCTCATAGCAAACTCAGAACAATCGCTGACGTTTGAGGTAGCACAATTGCGATACAGAGTTCGGACTCGATCTCAGATTCAGTCCGCCCATCCTTGTCTCCATCCCAATGCATTTGAATGCGCACCATTCTCAACGGGTAAGCTTTCAATTTAGCACGAGCTTCGTCTGTGACGACCTCGCAACTGACGGTCATTTGTTTGGCATCGATGCCCACAGCTCCCCCTTGTCGTGGTGGCAATTGGCCCGCTCTTCCTGGGCAATACATGGCCGGCGAATACTGGCTCGAGGAAACGGTGCTCAAACGCAGCGAGGAGCTGCACGCACACGAAAGTGAGGATCAGCAGCGCTGCGACGGTGGGGGCCGCGTGGCGAAGCGCGTGGCGTACTGGAAGGAACGCTTGCCTTTGATTGAGCGGGACGCGCAGATGTTGCAGAGGTGGCAGGCCGAGTTGGATTCGAGTCGTTCAAGCGACAAGCGTAGCTTGCGCATGGAGAGGACCAAGGTGTGAGTTTCGCCTCGGGCAAATCGGACTTCATGGGGACGCGTGCGCGCTTTATCGCTGAAACTCAACTCAACTGTCTTTCGCCATAGTATCCGACAACGCTGCCTTGATGCGGGGTACGATGCCCGAGACGTCGACATCGCCGTTCGTCCCGAAAGTGCGGTCTATGCCCACATCAACCAGCCCTACCCTCTCACAGATCGAGGTAGGTCTTTTCTGTCCGGGAAACCAGACGATCGGTGCGTCGGGAGCTGAATTTGTGCATCCTTTGCGCACCCCCAGTCTGGCGCAAGATCGAACGACCCATTCTAAGTCACGTTGCAGCACTGCGCGACCAAAGGCTGAGTGACGAAACTCGGCAGATCCTGTTCGACCGCTTCCGCGAAGAGGCGGCACGTGCCCAAGAAGCCGCAGCCGAACGTCACTCTCAAGAGTTGCAGGAGTTGCGTGAACGTGATCGAAGCGCTCAGGCCGCCGTTGCTGCGACCTTGGCCGCCCACGCACAAAGGACCACCGCGGGCGGATCGCCTGCAGTGGGCGGGTCCACGTCTTCGTTCGGGACGGGGATTGGTCAATCGCCCCAGAGGACCGTGGGCAATGGAATGCCGCCGTCGTCGTTGACCTCGGCTTGGAACCCGTCGCTTGCGCATCAGGTGAGTCACGCTCGGTTCGACGTGAGAATTTTGCTCGTCACTCTTAGCTGAAGCTCTGACTTGTCATCCAGCAGCAACAGCAACAACAGCAACAACATCAACAGCCGTACCAAGCCCATGCCCAGTACTTGAACGCGCTTCGCTATGGATCGACGCACGGCCCTCGCAGCAACTCGGCACCATCGGCGTCGCCGCTCTATCCCTCGATGGGATCCTACCAGCGACCAGCGGCTGCCAACACCCTCATGAACCCGGCTGTCGTCAGGCAACCTCTTCCTGTTCCCGTGAGTATCACCAGTGCTGGTCCGTCACTCACACCTCCGAGTCACCCGCTCATCGTCGCTCATCACGTCATATAGAACAGGACCCGCATGACGCCTAGCGGCTCGAACGCCCCCGACCATAGTCTAGGCGCCTGGTGGCTTGGCTCGTCACCCCGATCCAATCCGGCCCATCAGTCGACATCCCTCTCTCCTCGCACCCACCTTTCGAGGCCGTCCTCGACTGACCCGTGAAGAGATTCTTCATCTAGCCAATTTCCCCATACTTTCAGCATCCACGCCTCCTGGTAGCCCATCCGCATCATGTATTCTCTCTTCGCTTGATCTTTTCGGTGTTGTACCACTTCGTTTTGTCTTTTTTGCTTCGACGCACGAGCTGCTCTCGTACTTCATTTCCGTCTGCATGCATCCCTAGTACTGCTTGTTCCGGCCCTCGGTCTATTCGCTCAGAATCCATCCGCCCTGCTTTTGACATTTCTTTTGCGCCTTCTTCAGGTGTACTACTTTGTCTTTCTGCAGGCTGCCATAATACTGCCTACAACTATTATTACAACTCAGAACAAGGGTGTGCTTCGCAGTGAACCGCGGATGACGACTCTCAGCTTTATTAGCATCGCGATCGAGTCATGTATCAGGGTGAGACATTTCCCTGCTCAGCAATCTGCTGGCGGCTCGGTCGGCTGCCGCACCCCATCTCACCCCATGCGTGCTCGGCTTCCCTGACTCGCTCAAGTTTGGGGCCGCCGGTTTTGGAATCTGCCACGCCTCACCTCGCCAGCCCGATACAATCTTCGATCGCTCACCTCCAAAGATGGCCTCTCTGAGTGGTATCCGCGATCTGTACGAGCGAGCCAAGACGGTGACAACGTACCGTCGATCGGACTCGCCGGCGCCGTTCTGGTCGCCCGTCGACAGCGCCGTGCCGGAAGGGTTCCAGATCTCCCGATCGACCTTTACGGTGTCCGTCTCGCCCTTCTCGACGCTGTCCTTCACCTCATCTGGGCGACATGCCAAAGGGACGTTGTTGTACATGCATGAGGGTTCGCTCACGACGGTCGAGACGATCATGTCGGCGCAGTTGCCGGACTACGATGAGCGCTACGATCAGACGGGTGCCGCTGTGACTTCGAGCGACTCCAAGGAAGCGAGCCATGTCAAGGTCGTCGTCGAGGCACGACACAACAGCGAGGAGCTGTTACGATTGTGCAAGATCGGGACCGTGCAAAAGGAACTCGAAGGGGGCATCTATATCGAGGTGAGTTATTTCACACTGAATGCTATTCGACTTGATCCCCCTCCAGCGGACAAGCGACCCGGAGGCTCCGGGACTTTCTCTGATCGTCAGGCCACCCCACACTCGGGGTTCTCAATCTGGGACGGGACCTATCTCCGGCCGCGCCGGCCGTAGGGGCCCCGCCTTGCGTGCATCGCATTCCATGAAGTCTGAGCGACTGGGATCCATTCCTTTGCTATATAACTAACCACTCGTTTGCTTTCCCTTCATACTCGCGCTTATCGCAGACCCCTGAAGAGTCTGCTCGGGGCACTCTCGCTGGCGCCTCCATCTCGTTCCACATAACCTTTGAGCTTCCCGTTGCCGTGAAGGCGCTTGATACTCTCAGGGTCTCGTCGAACCAGTTCCGCATCCTCTTTGACCCATCGCTCTCGAATTTGGCTATTGCGAACCTCGAGCTGTCGACTTCCGATGGGCCGATACGTCTCGATCTCGTCCGCGTCGGCCGAGCCAAGATCGTCAACCTCAACCGGCTTGACCCGAGAAAGTCGAGCCTAACGAACCACAGCGATCTCATCTCGGGTCGCATCGTTGCTTCCGACGATTTGGTACTCGACTGTTCGAACGGTCCTATCTCCGGAACCTACACGACGACTTATCCGAACGCACCGCTGGCGATCAAAACGGTCAACTTTGACATTCGAGATGTGGCGGTGCGCTCGGCGGGAGGGATCTACGTCTCCAACACGAACGCGTCCATCACGGGTTACTTCTTTGCGAAAGAGTTGTTGACGATCGAGACCCAGCATGGTAAGGTCGGTGACGCCAATTCGACGTTCAGAGGCGAACGCGGCGTGCGAATTACGACCGCGGCGGCCGGCATCAATGGTCGATTCGAAGTCGCCAAGGAGTTAGCGATCAAGTCCTCGTCGATGCCGATCGATGCGCATGTGTCAATTTTGAGTCGAAGTGCGATCTCGGAGCAAGCTTCGGTCCTCGCGTCGGCGAACATCGTGGACCGAGATCGACCTGACCTAGTGGCTGCGAAAGATGCGGGGAGAAGCTCGTTTGAACCCCCTTCGTTCGAAACGGCTGTGCGGAATGGTGCGGGCCAATCGACTTCGAGAGGGCTCGAGACGTTGACTGTGTTGTGTGAGACCAAGGATTCCCACGTCATGTTGGATTTCAAGAACCACCCGCGAGAGATTCAACTTACAAGCGAGGTCAAGACGACGGGCGGAGGTCTGGTCAAGGTCACGCATCCCAAGGAGTTTGTGGGCAGCTTTTCCGTGAGTGAATCGACACACCAGAAAATTGTGGGCAGAAGATGATTAATGCTGACTCCTGCCCATTATCTTCACAGGTTGCCACCGGCGCCCTCCAACAAGCCGTCCTCGACGTTAAACCCGACGCGGATTCGGACTCCGAAGTAGCAAACAAGAAGGCCGTCTCGTACAAGATCAAGAAGCGCGCCGAAATTGTCGGCACCATCACATACGAGGACGATTCGGTCAAGCCTCGCAATTCGACCAAGATCGTCACCAGTGGCTCTGCGGAGCTCGTAGTTGGTTGACGGCGTTACTTTGTGTAGTAGGCCTTGGGCCACTTGGACGGTTTTGAGGGCATGAAACTACATGCCCTGTAGAGACGAAGTAAATGCTTGTTGTGACCTTGGATTGAGAAAATTTATCTTTGTATCATTGAGCAGGCTCGAGTGTGTCTTACGACACATGCGAACACTGGTGTGAAGAACTTCAACGGCGTTGGTCGGACAGCCAGGCTTGGCTGAACAGCTCGGGCTGAGCCCGGTGCTCCCGACCACGTGATCTGGATCGGACTAAAGCTAGTTTAAATGTTTCGGAGTCACAGAGCGATTTGACTTCGTTATTCTTCGATGTGAATGGGGCTTGATCGGCCTTTGAGTACCGAATATAATGGTAAATTCGCCCGCCGGCGCCGTTCTTCGGCCGGGTACTCGAGCAACCGGAAGCGCTGAGCATCGTAGCTCGGCGCGGTCCCGGCTTGGCCTGCTCCCCAAACTTGATCCACGTTCGCCAACAGCTACTGGTTCACGCACGACCCTCCAAGCGACATGGCAAATCAAGTGCTCGAGATTCCCCAGTCATTTCCGCAAGGATCTTTTAAGGGTCGCATTGCGCTAATCACGGGTGGCAGCTCAGGTACGTGAAGCCGACCAGGGCCATCGTCCTCTCGTGCTGGCTGTCGGCAGCTTTCGCAGTCGCATCAGCAGTTTGTTCTTGTCTAGGCCAGGGCTTTTATTGATGCGAGTATGGTCGTTCTACAGGTATCGGTTTGTCTACGACGCAGACCTTGCTCTCGCTAGGCTGCAACGTCGTGATCGGTGACCTATCACCCCCACCTTCGAGCCTCTCGGACGTGGCGTCCAAATCCGGCGCCGAGTTGACCTTTAAAAAATGCAACGTCGCCGACTACTCGTCCCTTCTCGCGCTCTTCAAGCACTCCAAGAGCCATTTCGGAGCCTACCCTTCCCTCGTGTTCGCCAATGCCGGTATCGCCGAACGAGGCAAACTTTTCACCTTTGATTCGCCCGAAACGGATCCTTCGATCGAGGTCGAACCCGATTACTCAGTCATTGATATTGACCTCAAGGCCGTTGTCAGTACGGTTAGGATTGGGATGTGGGGGATCAAACAGAACAGTGATGAAAGAGCCGGACCGGATGTGGGCAAGGATGCGAGCATCGTCATCACCGCTTCGATGGCGGGTTATGCTGGGCAGGGTGGATTGCCGGTGTGAGTGGATGCAGTGTCTACTACTACATGTGCTGCAGATGACTCCAGTGGCTGATGCCTTGTTCTCTCAAACCCTTGGATTCTTTCTCATGAACTACAAACGACTCTGGTTAAATGCACTGAACGTCAAAAAACCGCTTACTATAGTTACAACGCCGCCAAACACGGCTGCATCGGTCTGGTCCGTTCGATGCGCTTCCTCGCCCCCGCCCAAGGCGTCTACGTCTCTTGCGTCGCGCCGGCCATCACGACGACTCCCTTGATCTCTTCGTCGTTGCCTTACGTCCCCGGATCGGAATCCATGACCCAAGCCTTGGTCGAAAAGGCGTTCGTCTCGGCCGGTGTGCCGATGAACACCCCTCAACACGTCGCCAACGCCGTAGTGTACCTCATGGCCGAGGGATCGAAAGCGAGTGGCAAGGGCATCTTGTGCCAAGGCGGGCAATATGCGGATCTGGAGAGGGGCATCAACGCAACGAGAGATGCTTGGATGAGCGCCGAGCATGCGAGGATGTACAGGAGTGGGAATAAACCTACCAAGGAGAGCATGGGCGCGGCGAAGTTGTAGACTGGTTGATGTAGTATACATGAGGGTGGTCTATACATGGTTGGTACGTAATGTTATAGCCTGTTGTCTCGAAGGTTCGTCGGATTTGGACGGTAAGCGAGGTTTGCCCCGGGTGCAGAGCGACGCCTAGATGTACAACTTTGGATTGCTGGAAAACGGCCTCTGGTTCGAAGTGAACATGGGTCGAACGCACACAGGTGTACTCGACCCTTGCCTTTGGGACGAGGCCTTGGTGACGACGATCGAAGGGACCCCTGTTTGGCTTGAAGAGGAGAGGGGTTTGGGAATGATCGTGTCGAGCAATGTGTAGAGGACGGTGATGTCGAGGAGGGATGTCATGGTGAGGTGTACTAAACGAAGCGAGAGCTTTCGTGATAAAGTGGTATGTAAGAGAACAAGCTGTACTCCGAGCCGCACGATAGGTACTACATTGTCTCATCGCACTCCCCATCGATCAGTTATCTTCTTTTCGCATGGTTGTTCTTCCTTCGCTCTTTCTATTCTCAGCGCTCAGATTTAATCCCCTTTGTTGGACTTTGCGCTTGCAGGCGCGCGGGAGCTGCCATTTCGAACGGGGTCTGAGCAGAAAGGGACAGAAGAAAGGGAAGTTGGCGGCAGGTTCGGCGGGCCAGCGTGAACTACGTCGATGCGGGGTAGACCACTTTTTTTACACGCCACATGACGATGATCTATGTCGGTATGGAACAATTTGAACTACATGCGCATGACGTACTCAGTAGATAGACCCATCACCCCCACCCGCACCACTGAATTCGGTCCCATCCCGATCGCTCCTCGCCCCACCCCCACCGGCCTCATATTCACCCAATTCCGCTCTCCTCGCAGCTTCATTCGGTTTCTCCAACCATAGCTGCTCGATCTCTTCGTGGCGTTCGGCTTCGGGGTCGAGCATGGACATGCGCTTGTGCGCTAAGGCGAAGAAGGGCCGTAATTCGTTCACTTCGAGGGAAGCGAGGTTCGGCATCTATGGAGTACCAAATGCAGTAAGAGCTTGATCAGCACCTGTTTAAGATTTATTCTAAGAGTCATCTTGAGGCAAGTGCAACGCTTACGGCAAGATGTATCGGGTTGAGGGCTGCGAGACCTGCGCGGACTTTGGCCTGACGAGCCTCCCGAATATCCTTGAGCAAGAGCCGAACCTTGTCCGGTTGAGCGACGTCATCCGAAGCACTGTTGTGGTTAACAACAGACCTGACTCGGTCAATTCTGATTAGACCCATCTGGGAGAGTTTAGAGTAGGGAACTTGCACTTCAAGTAGAATTTTGGACACCTCAAGGTAATCCCTCGGCAGGTCCGAAAAGCCTTCGTCTGTCGTTTCCTCTTGCAATGTGTTCTCGAGCCGCGCTGTCGAGTGAAGACGTGAGTCACAATACATTAGTTGTGATGACTGCCGGGATGTACCCTGCAACATCCAATGACCTGCGTATGTCATCGCTGGAAACTGACGTATGGCGAGCCATGTCGGAGCGATAATACGACACTTGCGCTTCTTTTTGAGGTGCACCGCGAACCAAAGCGGCACGGTTGATTTTTGCGGTGGATTTAGAGGACCGTAGCGTATTGAAGGCTGGTGAAGGGGAGCAAGAGGTCAGCGGTGAGTTGATGGGGAGCAAGAGAGCGGATGCGAGAGTCGCCCGGAGGTGATATGCACCGTCCATACAGACGATGCGGGGACTCATTAGGAGGTGAGTTTTTACTCACACCATCGAGGCCTTCGACCAGAGGTACTTTGACGGAAGGCACGATCTCGATCGTCCGTTCCATGGCCAGGAACTCGAGGTCGCCCGGTGTCGGCCCTAGTTGCCGCAGTCTCGAGACGGACATGGTGCAAGTGGCGAAAAGGTTTAGGAGAATGTGTGTCGGTGTACGTAGAGAATGGAGCTCGGTGTCGTTGTGGATTTGGAGTGCAGAGTGGGTGTAGGACGAGAACGAGAACGAAGCTCTCGCGTCGCGACGCGCGTCGGCTCAGTCAAAAGTGGGAGACAATGAATCCAGTAGATGGGAGGAATCAAAGTGGTTCTGTTGATCCGGGACGAGGTTGTCGAGTTTGATTGCGAGGATTTGTAGATATGAGGAGGTACGAGGTGCAAGTCGCGTGGTGTTGTGAGCTCGACTCGGATGAGTGAGTGAGTGACTCAAATCGACGTCAGCGCGCGCTCGGACCGCTTCCGCTCGAAAGCTGTCCCTTATCAAAACGGCCGACCTCCTAATCAGCAGTTCGTCGGCGCCTGCTTGTCTCTGCTCGTCTTGCTTCCTGCGGCTGGCAGCTGTGGTTGGTGCTCAACTCTCCTACTTTGCTAGCATCCAACGTGCCTTCTCACCCTCGCCTGTCCAGCGGTTAGAGTGACTCGGACTGCCGCTTGTGTGCCACCACTGCTGTGGCCGCGTTGCCGCGCCACCCGTGACCCCGTTTGGACCGACAGACTGCCAGTGACTCGGAACCAGTCGCCAGCCAACCCGAGTCGTCAGCGCAGCCGCCAACGCAGCCGCCAACGCAGCCGCCAGCGCACGCCCCCAGTTTCACATACACCACTCTCGCATACCACCATGCAGGGCTTTGCATCGTATGCATCCCACTTACTCGCCTCGACTTCGGCCGGGCCGAGTCAAGGGCTGAGCGCATACATCGGCGGCGGCGCCCACCCGAGTGCCTCCTCAGCGACGCCCATGTTCTACTCGACCCGCGACTCGTACATCCCCTTTGACGAGTCGGACGACATACTCGGCGCGTCCTCGTCGACCCAGGGCGATGATGCTCGAGGGAGGTACGACAACACTCGCACGGGCCTGTCCTTTGGCGGAAGCGTCGATGGCGGCAGCACCAGCACCGACACACGTGACGACCACCACCATGACCGAACACGGACGCCGGCGGTGGCCTCGCTCGGTGACAGTCATGGCCATCACCACCGCAACCACACTGTTCAAGGGGACGATGACGACGATGATAACCCCTATCGGCGTGACCCAAGTGTGACCACCGCAACATCGTCCTCGAACGCTGCAGGCGCAGCACCGTCGAGCATGCTCGGGCTCGACCTCCCCGCGTTCGTCTCGAGGATCAACCCGGCCAACGCCGCTCGGGGATGGCGAGCACACGAATCGGTGCAGCACCCTCCACCGCATCGCTACTACCCCGAGCAGGACGATCTCTCGGAGGAGGACGAAGGCCCACTCGACTACATCGAGGATGCCGACGAGGAGGACGAGGACGCCAGCCCACCAGGCGCATTCCTATCGACACCCTCTCCGCCTTTTTCGAGCGGAGGAGCAGAGCCTTTGCTGGCGCAGAGAACGCTGTTCCTTTACCCGGTCCGGGGGAGAACAGAAGGCGTGAGAGCGAACGGGGAATACAGAGACTCGCAGTGGATCGTCGCTTACGGTGTGTGTGTGCTGGCCGTGTTTGTGCTCGGGCTGCTGGGATGGTGGGAGACACCGATAAAGGTTGGTCTTTGGTTCTGTTCCATGCAGAGATTGTTTTGCTGAGTATCAGAGCTTATTCTTTGCGGTATACTATCGAACCTCAGGACACACCCTCGTACCCCGCGTACTCGATCTTCAACACGATCCCCGTGCTGCTCACGCTTTCGTTCGTCTCGCTTCTCGCGGGTGTCTCGTCGGCAACATATATCCTCGCCGTACGACACGGGATGCGACACTTCATCAACGCAGCTCTTATCGCTGGCCCGCTTCTGTTCATCGGTGCGGGTGTGCTCTCGTTCGGAGGCTCGTTCGGCGGTATCGGCGCCGCAGGCGACAAGGGATGGAAGACCGGGATGAGATGGTTCGCTGTGGCATGCTTCGTGTGGGCGTATGTGTTGGGCAGGGCGGCGGTCTCGAGGAGGAAACAGGTTGCACGAGCCATTGCTCTAGGCGAGGTACGTCTGCTCGCATTCTCACTGCACATGCCTAGCCTTGGGATACTTACTCCCTTGAGCGCTTCTTCAAATCCTCGCACAGCTGGCGACCCAAATCATTCTCGAGCACCCGCCCCTCATCTTGCTTTGCTTCGGCCTCTCGGTTCTATCGGCGGTTGTTGCCCTCCCATGTTTTGTCCTCGTCGCCAACCAGCTGTTCGACTCGTCGGTCTCTTCGTCGTGGCTCCCCGGGTGGGGCTCCATCGTGACGTTGCTCGTTTTCGCGTGGTCGCTGGCCATCCTGCGTGGCGTGCAGCATGCCATCGTCGGCGGTGTCGTCGGTGCCTATTACTTCGAACGCCAGCAGGCCGAATACCCCGGCCCCGTCGTGGTGACAAAAGCGGCGTTGCAGCGTGCGACCCATGGCTCGCTCGGGACCATCATCTTTGCTTCGGCCATCACTTCGCTCGCCACATCGACGACGAGCCTTCTCAAGCGCGCGCAGACTGTGCTCCGGTCCAAGCATCTTCACCCCATTTTCCAGCCGTTAACATACCTCGTGCCGCTGATGGGCATCGTCACGAGCTTCATTTCCAGCTTCAATGGCTATGCGCTGAGCTACGCCGGGATGACGGGCGAGCCGTACCTGCAGAGCGCTCGCGAGGTCGCCAAGATGGTACGACAGAACAAGACGAGTGCGCTCGGTGACAGCCTCCTCGTACGCCTCGTCCTCTTTGTCGTCTCGTTCGGTTTCGGCCTCCTCGCGGGTCTGGTCGCGTTCCTGGTCGCGTCGTCGAGGTTGGCGTCAGGGGTGCACATGACCCCGTTCGTCGCTGCGTTGTGCTACTTTGTGCCCGTGTGGACGCTTAAGTTGTGCCACGATGTCTGTGGAGATACGGTCGATGCCCTGTTCCTGTGCCTCAACATCGATCTCGTCAAGGGGGAGAACCACTCGGAGGAGACGAGGACCGCGTTCAAGACCGAGGCGAGTGAGCCGAGTTTCGTTTGAGGAAGCGCTGCTGCCTTCTTCCACTGGACGGACGACCGTTGGAGGTATGGAAATGTGTGAGAATTGTTGTGTTCCTATCCGAGTGCTTTGCTCTGTGTCGTACCATTTTTGTCCGCATACACTGTGTAGATTGCAACATCCGACGGCGCACCGAGTGTGCAGCCCGGGGAAGCTTCTTGAATGCCACCCGCACTGGTGTGTGCGATGTAATCTACCTAGACCAAACAAAACTATTCAAACTATTCAAACCCAAGCCGTGGGAGTGTTGCATCCCACCATCCGCTCTCTCAGCTGTTGTGCCGTCCTTATCCTTCCATCCCCAGCGACCTGCCAACCCGTGACTTGAAATCCAACAACGACGACGATGACACAGACGTTGTTCTAAGTGAGAAGAATCAAGGGATGTCGTGTTGCCGAATGTTAGCAGGCTCCTTGGGCTGCTTGTCGGATAGACACAGCGAGGAAAGCGTGACTTACTGATGATCGAGAGGGGTGGGGACGATGGCAATGTTGGAACAAAGTGTGAGACACACAGGTTGATGCGGGCGACCGGATGGAGCCGATTTGTAGTCGCCCTAGGCGTCTGATCGAAACGAGGGCAACATCGACAATACATCGACAATATCGACAATAGAGGGTAGGGGTGGGTTAGGAGAGCGAGGGTCAGCCGATCGAGTCTCTGAGCCAAGTGGGGGTTCGGTCGCACGAGGTCGCACCGGGCCAATCCAAACGCAGCAACAAGGCAGAAACCAACTCACCCAACTCCATCACTCTATACTCGGACCATTGACAGCGACCTTGCACGAAGGGGAGGGCGGGTGCGAAGTGTGGGTGGCAGTGGGCCTTTCTACGAGCTCGATGAGGAAAGAGAAAGAGAGAGAGGTCCGGCCGAGCCAGCCAGGTCATGCTCTAATCTTCCGTCTGCGCGCACGGACCCGCTTCGGGGGACAATTAGGTGATGTGCACCCGAGTTCCGCGGCATCACCAAACGTATATCGCGCCAAGCAACGGGTGGCTATTCTACCGTCGGCTAGTTTGGTCTTTTTTTCTTTGTTCTCCGTGCCCAGAACAGCTGATGTCCCTGGTTTTCCAGGCTAGAATGTAGTTCGACAACTCGGATGTCGGCTCAACTCGAATCCTCCCGGTTCGGCCACGTACGAGCTGTCGGGACTCTTTCGAACATTCCGCATCGATTCGGTTATTTCAAGGTGATCTTCGAGCTTGTCCATCACGCCTTTCGGCATCCCGCTGTGTCCCCGTCCGCGTGACTCAGCAAGTCATTGACCCCGGTGTTTTAATGTTTTAATCCATATATTCCAGCTAGTCTTGTTTAAAGACAGAATCTAACAAATTGCTAGATCCGCTGGACCACCATATTCATGTCACGTAGGCCGTCACCTTGCTGTCACCAGGACCGATGCCCCCCATTCCAGGGCTTACATCAGTCTTTCCCTCGTCCAGCTCAGCGCCCGCCCTCAAAGGCAGGTGGGGAATGCCGCCACCACCGCCTCTGTCACTAATGCGAATTCCTTTGCTCCGTGTTCCTTTGCAGTGCCCACCACTTCCTCATTCTCGCCGCCCATAACCGTCCGGCTCCCTTTATAAGCTCGTGATGCCATGTCCGATCCAGCCGCGTCCGAGATCGCTCATCGAGGGCCCAGTAGATGTCAGGTTTTGGGATCATCGGCATCGCATACCACCATAGATGTCCCGTTACTAGCCCTGCAGCGAAATTGGAAAGCTCGTATACTTGTGCTCCCGTCCATTCGTGGTGTCTCATCTCCAGTTCCCTACGCGTCATCTGAAACAAGTCCTGTCCAATTCTTTCCCGCAGTCCACGACCTGCCTCGCACTCCCTGAAAACATGTTTCTCTGTCTCCTCTGCCAATCCACAAATAGTACACAAAGACGACGTACCGAATCGTTCTGAGCATCGCGAGGCGGTGGGAAGGATGTGTGCCCGCAGCTGGAGTTGTGTTTGCGCTGCGTACGTCGAAATTGCGCGAAGGTAAGGATACCGTCCTGCGGAATGAGCGACTTGGAGTAGCAATTGAACGTCGTTACCGATCTTCTGGGGCAGCGATTTGATTTGCCATGCTTCTTGTAGGTCGTAGATTTTCTTGATCACATCACCCTCTATCCAAGCAGTTTGCTCGCCAAGGGATGCCTGGATTGTCCATTGTGGGAGTGCAAAGTCCGGGAAAAGCACGAAGAAGTCAGGTTGAGTGTGTGCCGATTTCGCCGCCTCATCTGCTCGAGTGTTTGCACGCGATGCTTCGTCTCCGCCACCCGTATGGGCTTTAACGTGCCGTATTTGTATCGAATCACTCGTTCTCAGCAGGTGTTCGAGCCAAGTGTAGTGTGCAAATGCGGCCCTCGGTTTCTTTGGTGCAACTTGATCTTTCTTCAGATTCTCAGCGAATTTGACGGAGGTAAGGTGATCTGCGACAACCTGAATTGCTGACCCAAAATGTGAGGTCTCTAAGTGTGAGGTCAGTGCCGCTATGATCAGGGCTGTCACCTCTGCCTGCATGATAGTCGCGCCCGCCGGTAGTGCCGCACGAGCCGCCGAGTATGGCCCTACAACCGCTGCCGCCGCAGATGTGAGTCCTGTGGGTAACACGATGAGTGAGCCATCCGTAGCCCAAATATTCTGGTCTTGTTGGCCTCGAAAATTTATCAGGGAAAGGAGTGTGATTTTGATCTGCTGCTCGGCGTCGTTTTGTCGCTGTGCTCGCGTCTTCAACAACCTAACCGGCCCGTCCGCCAGTAAAGTTTCATCAAAGCGATTAGACCATTGTCGCACCAATCTCGTGTTCGGGTGCAGCCATCCAGCAAAGAGGTCGGGTCTATCGCGCTGTGGGCCTCTCCGTAGCACTTGGAGGTCCGTCAGGCCTGCTGGAAGCGCCGCCATGGCTTTTTGTAGTTGCGGTTCGTTTCGTTTGGCCCCTCCGCTTTGGAGGTATGCATGTTCCGCACTAATACCTGAGTCGGTGCGATTCGACTGGTCGGTTTCGAGTACTCGGAGGTTCCCGCAGTGTTGTAGCGCACCTAGTGCCGTATTCCAGATCTGAGGAACCATCTGCTGCGAGTGCTTGAAAGACAGGGGCTTAGGGTTCAGGAGCGGCGATATACAGCCATGGTGTTGGCATTGTAGGTCGGCCAGCGTTATTCTTGCCATCTGTGCGAAAGCTGGAATATGATGGTTCAGGTCTCGTAGTAGTCCATCGACTGCCATAGCCCCGTTCAGTCGCCACAGACTAGTAAGCTCGAATCCAAATTTAGCGACGGGGAGGGTGACCAACTTAGCGCTCGGTGTGAAAACCCATCCATAGTACTCTTTGATCCGCATTGCTATAAGCTGGTCTAGCTTAAGGGCATCGTCCGGTCGGATAGGACATAAAGCCAGTCGTGGCCTCAGCCTGCTAATTAGTTGTTGTTCGATGAATCGTCGTAATGCCGAAGTCGCCTCGTTGGCGTGCTCGGGAACCCGATCGATCGCACAATACTTTCCAGCTGAGTGTATTGTCGGTCCGGCGCAGCGAACGGTGTTTTGAGAAAAACGTGTGCTGGGTCGACAGTGACCTGTCGTCTCCCATGAGGAGTGGCAACTTGGACTGTCCCTGGTGTATCAGACTGGTTGCCGAGGCCCATTATGATGGCTCGAGTCTTTGTACCCCAGTCGGTTTAGGCTCCGTAGGCTTCCTGGAAATGCTCCATGTAGAGAGTCATCGCTGCCAGCGTCCTTTCACTCTTGGCCAGTAGTATGGTGTCGTCCATCGCAGATACCTGAGTAATCTTGAGGGTCAGTTCATCCGCTTGTGTATGGTTGTTTGAGCGTGCCCTGTTCTGTGTTGTGATGAGTAGTGGGTCCTCGAACGCTTGTTCGTCCAGCCAGTAAGAGCCCATAGCCATGGCCAAGGAGAAACGAAGAGGATTCGGGGGATCCCCTTGTTTCATCTGCCCGTCCACTTCGAAAGGTTCCGCGAGGCCGTACGGTGTCTTGACGATAAAAGCGCCGTGTGCCAATCGGGCTCGGTCAAAAGCTTCTGCGTTTGGGCCAAAGCCGAAAAAATGGTAGGCGTCATACCCAGCTTCTGGTCTGAGCAGGTCGAAGCCCTTCTTTTGGTCTCGTACTAGCCCGTAGATCGGAGTTTTGGCCCGGAACGCCCAGGCTTCTAGGTTCGCTAGGAAACTTGTGAGGTCGCGCTGTTGTACACCGCTCTGGACGGCCACCTGTGTTTCTGGAATCATGTGGTGTTTCATTGCGTAAGCTTGCGCCTGACGTGTAAACCATCCAGCCGCTGTGACCGCCAAGAAATTGCCAAAACAGACCGCTCGGTAATTACTCAGTTGGGAAGACAGTCCGCGATTTTTGAACATCGGAAGCAGATAGTGGTCGCGCAGCTTGTCGAAGTAGTTGTGCACCAGTACATAGTTCAGGAGTGCCAGAACAACAGACATCGCTTGGTCTCCAAGTATCGTTACTGTCCATTTCTCCCATCGGTCCGGACCGGGGGATGGTTCCCTATTGCCTTTGCCGAGGAGCGCCCGGAGGTCGCTGAGCATCAGGGGCCTAGGCCAGACAAATGGGTCGCGTTGCGTAGCCTCCCGAAACTTCCGGGAACTTTCCGTATTCATCCAAGGTTTGTCTGTCAGAGCATTGTCATCCTCTTTTTGGAATAAAGCGCTAACATACTGCTTACACGTGTTCCGTACCTCTGTGGGGTCAGCGGTAAGATTTCCATCCACAGTTTCTACCGCACGTGGTTGTATCAGTGACGTACGTGGTATCAGGATTTTCTCACTGAACCTCCGTTGATGACATTCTGTATCCGAAAATTATCAGACCTCTGTGCCAGTTCTTTACGCTCCCGCTTCTCTTGTGCGTGTATTCTTTTGCAGAGTTGGCGGCGCCAGACAGTCGCGGTTTCTAACACTTCATCCTCGGGGGGGTACCACACTGCTCTGCCTGTTTCTTGTTGGAGACGTTGCAATGTCGCCGTTTCTAGGTCGGTATGGAGCTCCTCGAACCATCTTCTTGTGTCCGGTTTGTTTCTCAATATATGAATGGAGTTAGTCTTGAGTGCGTATATATAGCGATTCATATGGTGACGGTCCTGACTCAATTGTCGTAACTCTGGCGATCCGACAAACTCGCGTTTCCCGACCGCTGGCGATCTTCGTTCGCCGAATATTTGGAGGGAAGTGTTTACTATTAGATTGGAAAATTCATCGTAAGTCGCATTCCAAGCCTCTTGTGAGGCTACTGTTCCATCCTTGGCAACTCGATTCAAAGACTGCGAATTAGCAACGCCCTCTTCCATCTCTTGCCGAAATTTTGGCCGAGTGTCGCTATTCCGCGGCGGAACTTTAACCCTCCGAGGTCCGTCGTCGCTCGCCTCCTCAATTGTCGCACAGAGACCCGGGAACCATAGTCTGCAATGAATTGGTCTGTGATCAGTGGCCATAACCTGACGCAACGTATGGATATCCGCATTCCCCGCCGGCGCTGACGTTGCGAGACGGTCTATGATGCTGATGGTTTGCGCTTCCCCGTATGCCTTATGTGTCCAATTTTCCGCGAGTGAAACCGACTCCATTTCATTCCACACATCGTGGCCGTTGGTCTGGCGTAAGAAGCGGCAGTATTCTACCGCGGTGGGTCTGAGTCGTGGGAAAACCATTGCTGTGGTCTCGCGAGCGTCGAGCACTGCATTGAAGTCACCCACTATGGCCCAGTTCGGTGGTCCTGTTCGTATGAGGTCCTGGAGGGCCGCCCAAAAAGCGTTGATCGCATTACCGTCACCTTCCGCATTGCGTGCGTATCCTCCATGTGGGCAGTAGGCGGATACGATCCGGATTGGCACCATCCTTGCTCCTCCTTGACTTCGAATCAATACGTCCGCAGCTGCTACCCGTCCTGCCAGCGGTCCATCGGTAAAAGTATAGGAAGCCAGTAGCGGCAGATTGTTGCGAATGAGAAGGAGCGTCCCCCATTTCATGACGGAACCCGCCCGGATTGATGGGGTGAGGACCGGTTGGAAACCCCCAGTATTGAGAGGAAGCTGCGTGTCAGTTCTGAATTTGAGCTCAGTAAAACTGATGACATGGTGTTCTGAGTGTAGCAGATTATTCTGGACTTGTTGGAGCTTGATGGGATCTGCGATTCCATTTATGTTGAGGCTGGCAATTGATATTGGCGTTGCTGCGTAGGCCAACTTATTGTTCAAAACGATAGCGAGGAGAACGGTGAGGCATTTCGCCGGTGCTGGTATGGTGGAACTAAAAATCGTCATTGCAAGTAGACCATACGTGCTGAGTTTGCTATACACCCCAGGGTGGTGGCGGAGGTGCCAGCTTCGGAGTTCGGTCTCGACCTTCACGAATCCTGCGGTGGTGATTGTATCATCAGGCGAGCGGCGTTGGAGAACCTGCCACTAGTCACTTACTATAGACATTCCTTCATGCTCGCTGCGACTCTGTGGCTGGGGGCTTGTCGTGTGCACGTCACCTTCTTGATTGTGTTGTCCGCGCTTGCTCGGCGAGCCTCCGGATTCTTCACGTTCGTCCATCGCGTTATCTGCGGCGCCGCTCGCATTGTTGCCATTGGGGATGGTTAGACCGTCATGGGCCAGTTGCTGCAGGTATACGGGACTTGCTTGTCGGAGCGCCAGGGTGACTTGGTGTTGCGTTTGCTGGTATGCCGCCTGTGCGTCGCACACCGTCCTTCGTGCCTCTTGAACTTCTCGCGCGAGTTCTTGGTATTCCTGACTGTCCTTGGGATGATTACTGAATAGGAGCTCCATCCTGAGATTGCTGAGTTGGGTACTGGCGGTCATCACAGCGAATTGCGCTTGACCTGACGCTTGTACGCCCGATAGAGATGAAAAGAGCGCTTGATTGCTCATGTGGAGCGCATGCATCATTTGCCGAGTTTCTTGCGCGATCTGTTCGTTCCTTCGCTTGTCCTCCGCGTACGTTGTGGCGAGGGTCTGGAAGACGTCCTGGATCATGTCGATCCGATTTTCGATGTTTCGAGCACTTTCGGCGATAGCCCCTTGCGACTCCGACGTGGCCTTATTGAATCGGGCAGAGATAGCATCAGCGCACTCGTTGTCTAGGCAGACCTTGATGACTACACGTTCGTCGCCATCATGCCAACTCGTGCCGAATCTGTTGTGGGCCGGCAGAAAACGTACCATCTGCACGATGTGTGTTGCCAGGGCGGATGTGGACACTGAAAACCGAAAGACCGCTTTTTGGTGCTGGCCCGGGCCGGTAGCCGGCTCGTAGTCCGTCGTCACAATTGTGCCTTTGGGTCGCGTAATGGGATCCTGGGGGTACTCGGCGGCATGTCGAGTCTCGGCATCCTTAAGGCAGCTCATCAGGTACGAGGCCACACTCTGGGGGTCCCTGTTCGATTTGGCCCATAAGACGACGATTGCGAAGGGCTCTCGCATCCCTCGCGTTTTCACGATGCGTTTGAAAACCCCGGTGATGGTTTGTTCGACCAGCAGTGGTTCCGTAGTCACTTGTGGCGTCAAACGAGACGTGGGTCGCATTGGGATGTTGACCTTTGCACTGAGGGTAGACCGGTCCTTCGTGGCTGTGATCTTGTCCACCATAAAAGCACTCGCCATACGAACCGCGACCAGGACCTTGCATTGATCGCCGCGTGTACCTGAATCGTTGGTGACCGAAATGCACGACTCGGCGGGGACGTTCTTCATGTCTTCGAAGTGTTTGTCCAAATGCGCTTTTATCGCCTTTCGAATTGCTTCTTCCGGGGCTCGCTCGATGGTGTCGTAGCTCTCCTTGCCGGAATGCTTTACGGAATCAAAAGCTAGACGGACCCATCGTACTTCGTCGTTCTCCTTCACGTCGGTGAAATGAGCGAAAAGACGAGGCCAACGGTGATTGTTTTCGTCGACTAGCTCGGATTCGAACGAGGAAGGGTCTGGACGTTTGGAAGTCTGGGCTGTCAGAGGCTGTTGTAGTGAACAGGAGAGGGTCGGCGTTCTTTTGTTCCACTCACAGTACGGCTTGCTGTCGTTATTCAGAAAACTGAAGATCTTGCTGGTGAATTCAATTTCGTCCTTGGGCCCGATGATCTCAAAATAATCCGTGTTTAGGGCCTTGTATCTTGATTGGGGAGGGTCCGACAGCCCGGTGAGGTTAAGGACTTCGTGCGACTGAAAGAAAACTGGCTGCTCATTGACGCTAATGCCGGCTTGGACAAGTAGGTGTTCAATGGTCCCTTCCGCCGTCAGTTTTGCGATGTTATCAGAAGTAGCAGGAAGGTTAGAGATGACGAGTCGATGTGCCAGGGGTTGGGTAGTCCGAATGGCTCTGAAGTCGGTTTCTACGTAGGGTCTGGGGACCATCGTGTCGTATAAGCGGTTGTTGTGTGGGAGGGGGCAAGGGCGAGGTGAAAGGAGTATGGGGTTCAAAATGTACCGGACGGATGGAGTATGAAACGCTTGGGCTTCCCAAGGGGCACTCGATGACGTGCTCAGGGGTGGAGAAAATGGGCCGTTATTCGTTACCAGGCATTGAACGGGTGGGAAATTAAGCGCTCGGGCTTTACAAGAGGTGATCAATGACGTGCTCAGGTTCGGTGTCAGACAGGGGTAGCTTCTCCTAGTTAAGTGAGTCGCGCGCTGATTCAAGGAGTAGGTCTTGGGCTCAGCGCCCGAGGCGGTCCCTTGTGGAGCGAGGGCGTGTGTGGCAGGTCTCAGAACGCCTGCTCCGCGATACAAGTATGTTATGATCGTGCTGGATGACCTACAAACCCAGAAAGAGGACGTTGTCGACTTCCAGTCGAGGTGTGGTGCGGGGCTCTGTGATTTATCTAGGGTGTGGGAATCGTCAGGCAACCAGGTGGTATGGAGCCGCCGGATAGCAGTGAGTTGGTGTTTGTACGGGTCATGAAGCAGGTCAGATGCGCGTTCCGTCCGGCGAAGGTATCGTAGAAAATATGTCTGGGTGGTACTCTCGGCCTCGAAGAGGCATCTAAGGGGTCTCCTATCCTGTCCTTCGGGCAGCGCTGGCAACAGTAGTCCTCGATAGTGAACATAGAATGTCACAAGAAAGGAATGAGGGTATGTTAGGACGTGCGTGTGTATGTATATGTAAGCGGGTAGGGTAGGGTTGGGTAGTTTGAGGTGCGCATAGCGTCCGTGCAGTACTCGTCGTTTTAGGAGGAGCGCTTCGAAGGCTAGCATGGGTGCATAAAGCAAATGATCAATGGAAGAGAGACGGTTCATAGATTGGCTAGTGGTTATGTAATAAGGTGGAGTCAGATAGCACTCGCCACCTCTGGGCAAGGTTCTGTCTGCACCGCTAATCGATTGGTGGGTTTCCCCGTCCCTTTGCCAAGGTCGGCAAGGGGGTTGAGGTGGTGCTACGGCACTAGGCCATATGCGATAGAACGGCGAACAGGTCCTATAGAGGACGGTCGAATGCTGCTGAGGAGATGTCAGCGTGTTGTTGGGTGGTGAATAGCGCGGGCGCTGGGGCTGGGCTGGGGTGGACGGGATCACCGCGTTGGTTGCGAGGACACGTGTCGCGAGACGCCTAATGTGCATGTCGTTGTCGTGGTCGTAAGGTAAGGTAAGGTAAGGTAAGGTAAGGTAAGGTAAGGTAAGGTAAGGTAAGGTCAAGCGAAGTCCGAACAAAAGAAAGACCTCCTCTCCCATTTCGGCGACGGGCCAGTTCTGGGGCCGGCGCACTCACCCTTGGATCCGCAAGAAGAAAAAAGTTCCGATAGCCTTGTCAAACCGCGCAATGTCTCCTCTGGGGGGATTCGATGATTCGGACGTTGGGATGGTATCGTGGCACATCGATGCACCGTCGTGCACGGGCAGCTGGCGGTGGAGAGTGGACTACTCCTCGGAGGTGCGCGGGTCGAGCCGCGGGGTGGCACACTCGGTAGCTATTAGGGACATCACACTCGCTCAAGAGCACTTGACCGGGCGCACTGGTGGGCCCTTACCATTTTTACTACCTCTCATTCACGGCCAACACCTTTGCAAGTCTGTGTGCACACCCAATCTCGACGACGCCACTTGCGCCATGTCTCACTCGTCCCAACCCGAACAGCAGACCGACTCGGACTGGATGCCTTACTCTCGCCCCTCGAAGACGGAGGGCACCACGGAGAGGATCTTCGACGCGGTGGAGTTCCGAAACAAAAATCTCCACCTCAAGTTCCCGTCCGTCGACTGGAGCGAGGCGCGACTCGTCGCCGAAGGTGACCCGGAGTGGGGCATGGAGTACCTCTCCCCCCCTCAGCTCCTGCCCGGCCTCCCTTGTCTGTCTGCGTCGAGCGCGGTGCCGATGACGGCGGAGGAGCTTCAGAAGCACCTCGATCGTGAGGAAGCGGGTCCTGCGGAGACTCCGGACATCGATCCCCGCCGCAACCGCCACCTCTTCGTCGACTCGGGGGGCAACAAGTGGATCCGAGCCGGCGTCGTGTATTCACAAGAGCTGCCACCGGCATACCTGAATTTCAAAGATCAGGATGGCGCGAGACGTTTTTACACAAAAACTGTGAGGATCGAGTCGCGAATGACGGTGGCGTGCACCGAGGACCAAGCACGAATCGCCACTCGCTCCGACTTCGACCCACCCATCGCTTCAACCTCGGCAACCACCCTCAATAGGGACGTCGACATTGTATCTACCCCCACTCGCGCGCCTCCGCAACCTACCCCTTCGCCGGCCGTAGCATCCACCTCGGCGTACACCTCTGATTTTGTCCGAGGTAAGTTTTATTTTTCAGCGTTTTATGTTTCCACTCGATCCTTGGGCTGATCCGACCGTGCGTTTGGCAGAACCCTCCTCCTCGACGAGTCGCCGTTTTGAACGTCCGCCTCCCCCTCCGCCTCATTTTACGACTCCGACAATGGCCTCTTTGTCGAAGCGAAAGGCAGCAAAGAGCGTAGCGTCCAGCTCTACGGCGACAACCCAGCCCGTGCCGGAAGCATTGTCAAGCCGCAGCTCACAACGCGCACCGCTTCGACTCGGCCCCCCTGCTTCGTTCGATCGCGGCACCGCCGACCCCTTGCAACCGGGTTTGGTGAGAGCACGAGCACGCAAAGGCAAGGGTAGGAGCAAAAAGAAGAGCAAGGAGGAGTGAGAGGGCTCGAATTCGATAGATCATTTTTTTGAATTCTGTAGTATATCTAAATTTGGTCGTGCCATACATGCTCTGCCCAAGAGAATGGAATCCATGTTTGCTCCAAGTCGATCCATCGTGAAAGTACTTGTGGAGTTGCAGTCATCAAAAACTTACTAACCCCATGGATCAGATCTCTTGCACATGATCCAGTGGATTCCCAGGACCTTGCTCTGCCGCTATAATGCAAGTGCACGCCGACCACGCACACTGATGCAGGCCCGTGCACCCACACGCACACTAGCCATTCCACTTCTGCCCCAGGGGCTGGTATGCATGTCCGTGCACAGACGCGTAGATCCTTGCATACGCTTGCAAGTTGGTCCACAAGAACTTTTGGCCCAAAAGAAGGTCGGTGCACGCCCATGCACACTGATGCACACCCGTGCATGTCGACATCGACTGAATCAATGCCGCGCCGGTGCGGACCGAGGCGAGCCAGCCAGGGACTTGGTATTCGGGCTCATCCGAGTCGGAGGCATGTGCATGAGCGTGCAGTCGTGTGCACATCAGTGCAGTTGCTTGAAAATCGAAGATGAAACCGTACAGATCCAATTTCCGGTGTGTGCACTCCAATGCACACCGATGCACGCCGATTCTGGTGCCTCGCGGTGACTCATCACCGGCGTTACGCTTGCTGGCCGGCGCCGGAGCATTCTTGAAAATGGGTGCACTGCGACCCACTACTCGGAGAACACATGTATTGATTAGGTGTACACGATAAACCTCAACAACCGTTCGTTCATAGCAATACCACATCCGTGCATGTGAATGCAAGCGCGTGGTCGAGTTCGAGCCTCAGCTTGGCCGTCGTTGGTGGACCGGTGCGCTTGCACTTCGCAGCGTTTTACGTGCCATCTGAAGTTTGACAGGGGACGGACCCCAACCGGCTTCCACTGCCACACATAGTGCCGTCAACTTGGTGGGCGAGGCCGGCTCAAAGTTACCCAGAGCCGAACGGCGAGGGATCCAGAAGGTCAAGTCCTCTTGTACACCCAATCATATCTAGAATCTGTGTTCGCCAGTCTGCGAGCTATATCGATTCCGTCGCCCGCGTCCCGCCCGCCTCAGCCGAGCCAATGAGACCGGCAAGGGGCCGAGTCCTGCCGCCGCAGGATGGAGAACCTGCTGCGATCAAGACGACTTTGAACAGACCTACCTGATAAATCATGAACCGAGCACCGGGTTTGGGACGCTATGTATCTCGCACTGAATGTCACTTCAGTCAGCACCGTTGCGAGAGCGAACGGGGAAGAGACCAAGAAGTAAAGTGTTATCCATGCGCTAAACGTACTAACAAGCTAGTGACAAGTTGTCAGGCCAGCGCAAGTTTTATAAAGCAAGAATCTCTTCCATTTAGCATATCAAATAGGTACAAATAAGCCTAAACAGACTAGAAACTCTTCAGACTCTTAACCACTAACTGTGACTCAGAGTACACGAGAAGGAGCCTGGTTAAAGCCGCAAGGCCTCGACAATCGCTGTTGTTTTCATTCGGCATCAGAACAAATCGCAGCCATCGATAGTATGAAGAGTCACATCGGAAACCTGGATGTTTTGTATGGCACCACCTCTGTACAGCTACTAATCAAACCCTTAAACCGCGATACTAGTTGCTCCGGAGTGGGCCCTTCCCTTCATCCCTGCCCTTTCTCAACGCGTCATTCATAGTCGATATACTCAAGCTCCTCTTCATCCTCAAAAGTGTGATACTCGGCTTGCTGCTCCTCCTGCTCATCTCCAGTGTCCTCCTCTTCATCCTGCACGTCGGGAGCGATCTCTCTCCCTTTGCCCTTACGATCCCAATGCTCCTCACATTCTCCGCTTCCTCCACTTTCTCTTCCTTTGCCCTCATGATCCCAATGTTCCTCATCGTCTCCGCTTCCTTCTCCTCCCCCACTTCCTCCACTCCCTCCCCCTCATCCGTGCCTTCGGGTCCCAGCGCCGCGGTACCCCTCCCCCTTTTCTGGACGGAACGGATGTAGGCCGTGAGCGAAGAAATGCTCAAATACGTGCACGCAGTTGCGAGCGCCGAGAATGTCCCGATCTGAAGGCATATGGGTGCAGGTGCCCTCTCCGAGTAGGACCCGATGGATGGCCCATCCCTCCGCGCTCGTACCGGTTTTGACCCTGCAACAAGTACGGCGTGGGTTCGTGTCATTATCGAGCCAAGCGAATGTCTGCCTCGGTTTGCACGGACGTACCAATTACGCCTTTCCTGGTCGTCACGGCAGTCAAGATGCCAGCAGTGACTGGATGTGCGAAACTCGTCCACGGTAAAGAGATGAACCTCGAGTCCGGACTTCTTCAGTCCCTTGAAGGCTCGGTGCATCGACTTGTAGGCGGCCGGACCAAAGTAGACGCCTCGCGGGTTCGGACCCGAGCTCGAACTGTCGCCGGCGACGTAGATGATTGGTCGAAGCTCGCTCGAAAACAGATGGCATGGCTTGGCGAGCTCTGGGAGCGCTGCCGGCTCGATCGTCACCTGTTTTCCCTGGGCACGCGGACGTGCATGGGCACCTGCATGTGGAAAAGCGCAGAACGAGTCAGCACATACTGGCCACAACTACAACTGACCTGCACCAAGCGGCGATCGGTAGAGTCTCCCCCGATTGACGAGGACTCACGCATATTCTCGATCCCTGTGACGTGCAGCACTTGTTCTGCGTGTTGTTCGAAAACCGTCATTCTGGCCTCGCGAGTCGTTGAGCGCAGTTTCATAGAAGCGGTAGTGCGCCCCTCAGGGAACCCGCGAGCCAGTGCAAGGGGTGACCACTCGAACTTGTTCTTGTTGAGGGTCGTCTTGACGTGATTTGCCCGTGCTTCTCGCAGCACCGCCGACAGTTGGGCCCCCCGTCGCAGAATGTCGTTCGGCGCTTGTTTGCGCAGAACGACCGTCTGCAGCACTGGCACGTCGTTGCGGTCAAACACGCGGGCGACAATGGTGTTGGGGCGTTCGTGCCCGAGGTCGCTGGCTACGAGGATACACTGGCTCAGAGCGTCATTCATGTCGTGCCAAAAGCCCTCGCGCTTGTTGAACTCGGTGATGAGATCGTCCCTCTTGAAGCTGTGCTGTGTAGCGCAGTTAGTGGGGCACCGCGATCAGTACCAACTCTCGATCGATGACTTCAAGTAGGCCGAGTAAACGAGTAACGACCGCCAAGACGTCTCGGACTTGGAATCGTCTGAAGCCCGAGGCGAGGCATATTAGATCACTCACGTTGGTGTGAAACTTCTTGTTGCTGAAGCCTTGCAGCGTCTCGAGCAGATCACAGAACGCGCCGTCGTTGCGGAGACTGGGTACGTAGATTTTCCCATCGACGATCCGAACGTCTTGCAGCTCCCTCCAAGGGACGAATTTCACTTGAACTGCGTCATCGGCATTTTTTCCAGCTTGGGTTGCCTCCTCCCTGAGCTTGTCCTCGAGAGCGTCCATGCGGTCGCGGGGTTTCCCCTCTACACGCGGCTTGTTCAAACCCTCGGCACAGGAAAGCAAAAATGTCTCCTTGACACCGTCGACGTAGTGCTGGCACGGCGTTTGTGCGGATCGATAAAGTCCACCCTGCGTGGTCGGAAGCTTCCCTAATCGATGCCACTGCTTGGCCTTCCTCATGGCTCGAATGAGGCTATCCCGGATCGAGTTCGACGCGCCGCAATTGGGAGGTCCCGCCGCTCGACTGTCCTCTGACGCTCTCCTGATATCCATGACGCGTAGATGCACGTGCACGCCATCCGTCTGCCACGAGCCCGCTGGGATCTCGTGGAAGGGGAGGATGCTCTCGACTTTAAATAAGACATCAGCCAGACGAAACCCGAAAGCCCTGAAGTCGTCTGACCTGAAGAAGGTCGCATCCGGGCCATGCTCCAACTTGGCGACGTGGGACCCGAAGCAATTCTCTCGAATCGCACGGACACTCTCCAGGGCGTCGTCGCTCCATTCTTGCTTCACCCTAAGATCGGCTTGATCAAAGTCGAAGATCTTGTCCCCCGTAGCGCCGAGGAGAAGTCGTACGATCTTGACGTAGCGAGCGGATCGGTCTTCAGGTGCACCACGGTCAGTGACGAGAGCCGGCACGATGCTGTACAGCCATTTCGCTTGGTCTCTCACAACGCGAACTGGGTTGGAGAGGATCGTGGCGAGGTAGCCGGGGGTGCACTGGATGAAATTGGATTCGAGTGTCTATAGGATATGAATGTTGCGTGGGGAACGAACAGGGTAAGTAAGATGCACGGCCTGAGCGCGAATAAGGGCTAGCAGAACTCACGGGGACGATGCCGTTCGTATGGCCGCTCTTGATAAGCAGGTGGTGCATGAGGGGAAGCAGGGCAGCCGCTGGGAACTGGACCCTGGACCCTCCTCCTTCCTCTGACTTGCCCTCTTCTTCTTCTTCGTCCTCGTCCTCGTCGTCGTCGTTGTCCTCATCGTCGTCATCGTCATCTTCGCCGCTCCCGCCGCCGCCGCGAGTCTTGTGCTTGGCAGAAAAGTCCGTCAACTTGACTCCTACGAGGCCCCGCAACGTCCCCTGTTGCCCCGTGGGCAGCGCCCATGGGATATAGATGTCTCGGACCCCGCAGCCTGTATAGACCTGCTTGACAAAGACCGTTCGAAAGGCTGCGTGGGGGCCGTCAGGGTTTTCGCCGATGAGCGCGTCGACCCGCTCGAGGGTCTTCTGGAAGTCTGCTTGGTGCTCGGCGACGGGATGAGGCGTGTCGCGAAGTGCCGAGACCACGATATCGAGGAGGACCTGCTGCCCTTTCTCCGTCAAGAGCACGTCGTCCGAGTGAAATCCCGAAAGGAGTCCTTGCTCCTTCAAGAGGGGTTTGAGCAGGTGTTTGCCGTATTCGGCGAGGACGTAGGGGAGTTTCTCCTTCCAGCCGAGGATAGCGCGAACGATCGAGCTGACCACGTCCTCGAAGTGCACCCTGAAATGAGGGTGCGCACCAAGAGTCAGGCCCGCCGCTCGAGTCTTGTCCACTGCGGTCATCAACGCCCCCGTGGCCTGGAATGAAACGCAGATCAAACGGTGGAGATTGGCTTGGTCAAACCCTCTGTCCTCGGATCATGTCAAAGCCGCATTCAAGGCGGCACGGTAACAGTGCCCAAGACTCACCCCAGCGAAACGAGGGCCGCCTTGAGGGTTGGCGGCCTTCGCGTACCCCGCAGCATAAGCTCGATGGGTGTCGGGCGAGATGTTCACGGGGTCGATGGGTGTGTTTATCGTGAACGAGCCTTGGTCTTTACGCTTGGCCATGGTGCTGTAATCCGGATCGAGGTGCAACCCCGAAAAGACGCCCGTGACCCTCTTCCTCAATTCATGCTCGAACTTGGAGGCGGCCATGATCTTCCAATCATTGTCGGTGAAGAGGGTGACATAATTTCGGACGCAAGGCTGATACACCTTCGCCTCGATGGACCGGATGACGACTTGGACGCGTATCAGGTCGGAGAAGAATTCGGCGGACCTGTGCTTCCTCTTGCCATCGGGCGAGGGAGGGAGCTGCTCGCGCAAACTCTTGGTAAAGTCGCAACGACGCATCCGCCCGGAGTACTCCTTACCCGCTAGTGTGAGCTTTGACGTCGACGACTTCTTGGCTTGAGCAGGCTTGGCTTGCGTGCTCGTGGCGGTGTGAGTCGGCTCGACCGGGGGCGCGGCGGCTCGGGTCGGCTCGGGTCCAGGCTTCTTCTGCAGGGGATGACCCCTTTCTGGAGGCTTGTTCCAGTCGAACGACTCCCACAAGGGGAAGCCCAGAACGGCGCTTTGAACACTCGCAGGGGCTCGGGCGACTCGGCGACTCTCCTTGCGCCGAAGCTTGACAAGTCGATTGAAGCGCTTTTCGTATGGGCGCTTCCCTGGGCCCACCATGGCATCCTTGGTCGACTTGAGCGACGCGATGCTCTCCCTCGGTTGACAAAGGAACTGTCGGGCCGGAGTCTTGGCGTTCTGAACTCGAGCAGGTTGATAGACCGAGTTGCCAAAGAACCACTCGCTCGGCGGCGCCGAAGCATCCGGTGGCACCTCGAACAGGGGTTGGGATCGAGGAGCTGGAGCGACCTGGGTGCCCTTGGGGAATATTTGCTCCCCGGGCGATTTTCCTCTCGTAAAGCGACGTGATTTGGGGGTGAACTTGATTGGGACGGAATGGTCCGAGGGAGATGCTTGGTCGCCAGCGCAGTCGAACTTGTTGAACCGTTCGCCTTCGTCCTTCTCCAGTAGCGCAAAGATCGCCGGCATGTTGTTTCGAAGTTCTTCGATCGCTTTGACGAACGTATCGCTCAACTTTTCGGCTTTCTTGATGGCTCGGAAGCGCCCGAGGACGACGCCAAGTTCTTGTCCCTCCCAAAATTTACGTGAGAGGCATTCTTTGTACGTATCGAACGCTTTATTGAACGCGACGGACGGCAGACCGCCGGGGAAGTAATCTCCACCCGCAAGGATCCCGGCGATGATGAGTTTTTCGCCGTCCCATCCGAGCACCATGGTATCAATGAGGCAGAGCGACGAGCATTGTGGCCGCGCCGAGCCCCGTCGAGGAGCTGTTGAGCTTGTTGGCCGGGTCTTGGGTCGAGTCAGGAATCGACATGTCGACGAAGATGCGACGATGGCAGAACTCAGGCGGAAGGTTCAAAATCCAGTCAGAATCCCTCGAGTAGAGAAGAGTCGACGAAGGATCGAGGGGGACGTGTAACAGGAACCCTTGACGACAGACGAGAAACGCCAGGGTGTCCGCCTCGGACTTTGCCATGACAAACGTTACCCGAGGCGTCAACGACCAGAAAATAATGCCATCGGCTTTCTTTAGATCCACGGTTGACGAGGTAGGATCAGGGAAGGTGTCACACTGGATCTTGAGCGACGCCGTCGAGATGAACTTCGGCTCGGTGGTGAAGGAATCCAGGCGAACGCGGACGTTCATGCCACTATCCACCGCCTTCTCCTTGCGCCTGTTGACCGTTTGCCGCTTGAGCTCTGGTCGCCAAAGCTCGTTGTCGACAATGGCAAACACATGGGTGTTGCCGCCGTGCGCTTGAGCTTGTCGATGGTACTTCGCGGCGATCCTCTTGACGAAAGCGCGTCCGTGCTCGACGGTTCCTTTGTTGCCCCGAGTGGTGGCCCAGATACCGCGCTCAGTCGTCGACACGTCAACGAGGAGTGCTGCACGTTGAGCAACGGATCGTAGATCGTCAGCGATTGTCGCACGAGCGAGAATTTGCCACCAGAAAGGTCAGATGTTGGAGCGCACCTTTGCGCTGCTCAGACGGCACGCTCTTGAGGAGATCCTCGATGGTATCGGCTGTGGCAAGAAGGGCCGTTGGATTCTGCGTGATGGAAGTCCTGATGTACTGGGGACCGTAGTGAACCCCCATATTGGCTACGTGTGGGCTACTTGGAGGAGCAGAAGAGGAAGATCAAGGATGGTGGTTCCTCAGCGCTGTGCTCCGAGTCGGGACATCACTGTGGGCGCCAGCCTGGCTGTGAAAGTAGAGGAAAAGGTCTTGCATGAATTCAAGGCACATCGTCCACGGGCTCATTATCGCTACTTGAATGTATCAGACGCATGCGAGTCGCTGCTGCTGCACGTTATGGAATATTCGTAAACTGACGCCGCCCGGCGGCGGCGGCTGGATCACGAATCAGGCCGAGTTCGGCCGAGTTGGCGAGACGGCGCGAGATCTACTTTCGGTCGCCGACGGGTCACGTCGCGCTCGATTTTGTTCTCGCTCTCCACCTAACCCTCCAACCCGGCATGTCAGGTCGATATGGCGTCCCCGCGGCGCAGGAGCTGCGGCTCGCCAAAAAGGGGTCCACCCCGGGCGTGATGCGTCGTACTGCGGTGCTCAATCCGGCCGACCGTGGCCTGCTGCGAGACCACAACCTCCGCCTCGTCCTGCCCGGATGGTCGCCCCCGTTGTTGGTCGCGTTCCGCATGATCATCCTCGTGCGGTTCTTTGCAGCCATGTACACCTCCCTCACCGGCTACGAGGAGGCGTTCGACCACTGGGAGCCGCTACACTACCTCGTGCGCGGCCACGGGTTCCACTCGAGGAGCTACTCGGCCGACCACCCGCTGCAGTCCTATGTCCTGCTCGTCCTCGCCGCCATCCCTGCGCGCATCGGATCTCTGTCCAACTATTCGAACAAGGTCAGTTCAGCCAGAGTGTCCCAGGTGCGACGCTTTCCACCGACTGACGCGAGATTTCACCTCCGCAGCGCGTGTGCTTCTTCCTCGTGCGACTCGTGCTCGGCACCTTGTCTTCTTACGCCGAGGCCTTCTTCTACCGCGCCGTCACGGACCATGTCTCGCCTCATGTCGGACGATACGTTCTGTGGGCGCTCATCTTCTCTTCCGGGTTCTACGAAGCGGCCACGTCCTTCGTCCCCGCGACCGCCGCGCTCTTCTTCGTTCTGCTCGCCTCGGCCTTCGCACTTCGTCCCGCAGACGTCACCACTCGACGGATCGTCATGCTCGTCACGGGCTTTGTGGCCGCTTCCTTCATCTCGACGCCCTTGGTCGCATTGCTCGCAGCGCCTTTCGTTGTCGAGCAACTGTTGATGCAGGGCACCGAGCAAAAGATCCCGGCCGGGCAGTCCGCGGCTACCATGGCGGACAGGGCCGGTCAGCTCGGCTTAGCACTTGCTGCAAGTGCAAGTGTCTTGGTGAGTTGGCAATTGGAGGCGACATGGTACTGGAACGAGTGTTGACCCACCGATAATTATGCATCACCAGTTACCGATTGTGCTCTTCGACTCACGAGCCTATGGACAATTCACGATCGTGCCTCTGAACGTGCTCAAGCAAACCCTCGCCACGACGTCATTTTCGCCCAACCTCGCGACCTTGTCCTACTACCTGTACCACTCGCTGCTCCAGCTCAACGTTCTTCTCCCTCTCGGCCTTCTCTCCCTTCCCGCTTTGGCCATCACCGTCAGGGTCGACCCCAAGCGATTCGGCGATTTGCGCGATCGTCTTCCTGGACAGACCCACCCTGCTCTGTCCTTGGCTCTTCGACTTGTCCCCATGCACGTCTGGCTCGTCGCGCTCTCGATGCAACCTCGACGTGACCCGACTTTGCTCTTCCCCGCTTTGCCATTCTTCTTGCTCAATGGCACCACAACGATCTACTTTGCAAGGTGCTGGGTCGAACAGGCGTACCTGTCCGTCACCAAGTCCCCCTACAAGGTTCGTCCTTGTCCGTGACTCGTTCTCTTTGCTTGCTCGGTGAGCTTACAGGTCATCTTTATGCTCGTACAGTCGACTAAGACGGTCCTCTTTGGCAACGTCACGCGCGGATTCATGTTCGTAACGTGCCTGCTCTCATTCGCTCGCATCCGAGCAGAGTACGAGCACTTCCACGGTCCTTTGATGATCTACGCTCACCTGCAAAATTACGAGCTCCCTCGCTTGGCCATTTCGCGTTTCCCCGGAGCGTACGGCAAGAAGGCTCCCGATCCGACCCTGCCTCGACTCAACTTTAGCATTGCGCTTGACGAATGCGAAACGGTGATTCCGCTCGATCGCTTGAGCGAGTTCCACCTCCGCTTGTGCTTAGGTGCCGAGGCGAAGCGTTTCCCCAGTCACTTCTTGGTCCCTGATCAGCTCGATGTCAAGTTCATCGAAGGTGTCGAGGGCCATGTGCCGCAACCTTGGGTCCCGAGTGGTGGGTCGGGGTTGTGGGGGCGTGCGACGAACATCAGCCCGAGTCGAACGCAGGTTTTGGAGGGATTGGTAAGTTGAGAAGCCCCGGGCAGGAGTGTCTCATTTCACTGAGCTGATTCCGTCTTTTTTGACAGGTGGAGGAATCGACATGTCACTATGTGATCGACGTAGACGAGCCCGATACGGCCAAAGCCCCTCGGTTCGCCTACTCCGAGTGGGACCGCGTGCTGTGCATGCCGATGCTCGACGTCGCCAAGTCGTCCACCTGGGCCACCAAGTGGAAGTTGCCCTTACCGGCCAGTTGGCAAGGACAGACGACGTACAACGAGTACTGTTTGCTGAGAAGTAAAAAGTTGTTATAGACCAAAGCGCCAATTGTGCGTGTAATACCAAAAGAGATGAATTGAGACGGAATCGGTCGGTCCGGGTCAGAACCCCGCGAGATCACGTGACCCTGGCGAATCACGCCATCGGCCATTTGTACGCGCCGCGCGCCGCGAAGGAAAATCGATCGCAGTTTCGGAGTTCGACGAAGCTCCTGCCGTGCCTTGCCTTCGCAGTTTCATTCTTCTCTTCTAGGACGCAGCCACTCAAATATGTTTTCGGCCCGTTTGATTACTTCAAGTCGGCTCTCGCTCGCTTCACTGCGCCACGCCTCGACGCAAGCTGTAGCTCGGTCGAACTCGACCCACAAGATTGTCGTTGTCGGAGGCGGCACCGCGGGCGTCACCGTCTCGGCGCAACTGCAACGCGCTTTCAAGGCTGAAGGAAGGACCATCAATGATGGTGATATCGCCATCATCGATCCCGCTCAACTCCATCATTGTGAGTGGGCGATGAGGCGAGCTTGAGGCGAGGCTTGAGCTTTGGGCCGCTGGTGGTCGATCGCAGCTTGTCCGCGAAGAGGAATGAGGAGCTGACTAATTTTCGGGTCGATCGGTGTTTGGTGCTTTCGTCCCACAGATCAACCTGGGTGGACGCTCGTGTAAGTCAAGAAAGCTGTGTTCCAGAAGTCCGAGGATCAGAGCTCACGACCATGCCCTAACTACCTAAACACCTCACAGCGGCTCCGGTCTCGCCGAGCTCGACCAAATGGTCAAACCTCTGCAGGATGTGATCCCTTCCGGAGTCAAGCACTATTCGGCCGCTGTCGAGTCCTTCTCTCCTGAATCCAACTCGATCAAGACATCTGACGGCTACACGATCTCGTAAGACTACGTTTTTTCTCCTCGGCCGAGCTCTTGCATACCCGGAAACCCCTGACACACCCACCCTCCCACGTAGTTACGATTACCTCGTTGTGGCGCCGGGTCTCAAATCCGACTTTGCCAAAATCCCTGGATTGCTGGAAGGGCTGAAGGACCCCAACTCGGGCGTATCGAGCATCTACCACTTCGACTCGGTTCAAAAAGCCTGGTCCAATATCAAGGATTTCCAAAAGGGAACCGCGATCTTCACCCAACCTGCGGGGGTCATCAAGTGTGCCGGAGCACCGCAAAAGATCATGTGGATGGCTCTGTCGCAGTGGAAGAACGATGGCAAGAGGGCTGCGGTTGAACCTACTTTCGCGACTGGCGCACCGGCAATGTTCGCTGTGCCCAAATATGCTAAGGCCTTGGAACAGCTTCGTGTCGAGCGCAACGTAGGTGGACTCTTCTCCCACAACCTCGTCAAGATTGACAACGCCAAGAAGACGGCGACCTTCGATGTCGGGGCCGGAAAAACGGTCGACAAAGAGTTCGATCTCTTGCACGTCGTCCCTCCCCAGGGTCCTCCCGATTTCATCAAAAACTCGCCCTTGGCCGATGCGGGAGGGTGGGTTGCGGTTAACGCCGCGACGACGCAACATGTCAAATACCCCAACATCTTTTCGATCGGCGATGCGTCGAGTTTGCCCAATTCCAAGACCGCAGCCGCGATCACAGCGCAGGCACCGGTCTTGGTCGATAACTTGAGGGCCCACTTGGATGGAAAGGCTTTGCCTGCTGCTTATGGTCAGTTCGAACCCTTAGAATCGGGCCAGGTGTCACTTTTTAGACCCGATACTGACAATTTGATTATTTCTGGATCGACGGCAGACGGCTACGCCAGTTGGTGAGTTGACGATGGTGTGGCAGAAGGGCGGCGTAGGGCTGCGGAACTGATATTTCCCCGGCTTCCTTCATCAGCCCCCTCCTGACCGGTCACAACGAGCTCATGCTCGCCGAGTTCAAGTACGGTGGTGTACCCAAGGAGACTTTCTCCAAGTACCCTTTCTTCGAGTCACAAGACAAGCCCAATGCCACGTTCTTTTGGTTGAAGAAGTATGACGGTTGCGATTTGCAGGGATTCTACGTGAGGAGCTTTGCACGTGATCTGACCACCACATCGGCGTCCTTCCCGGCCACTTTCCAACAGGAACTCCTTCCCTCGCATCTACTGGTCCTCTTTCTTGAAGGTGAGTTCCATTCTTGGGTTTATCCGAAGGGCGGGCTCAGTTTCCGCGCCTCGAACGGGAATGAAAGGGTCGGGCGAACGCGGTTCGGGCTGAACCTCCACTTAACCCCCTCCACTTGCGCAGGGTACCTGGTTCGGTCCTAGGGGTTTCTTGCGCCCCACGGCGTATTAGAGGCGAGACGGTGCATGGCGTTGGGTTCTTGTCCGTAGAGTAGAATAGGTCTGAGTGTATTGTCTAGGTTACTTCACTGCAATGGGGCATCATATCATTATACAGTAATTTCAGGCCGGAGCGCGATCGGGCGAGCGGCGCAGATCGGCGGATCGAGTCGAGCGTACAGGGAAGTACTTCATCGACGATGATGTCGAAAGCAAAGTGATTTCTCACCGACGTGGGTAGGTGCGACGAACCGCGCTTCGTCCGGTGGTGACGAAGTTGTGACGCCTCCGCTACGATTAAGGTGTTACAACTCACCAGCGGCTAGGGTTCATTGCATGTGTAGGTTACGCTAGGTGTGTCGATAGTACAAGCGGAGATAAGGTGTGAGCCCCACCTGGGGGCCCCTCGGAATATGTCGCCGTCGGCTGATTGGCTGGCGAGCCTTGCCCGACTTCTCCTGGTCGGCGGCCGGAATTTAGGAGACATGCATTCTTTTATGTAGATGTGGATATCTGTTGTCAGTCTGTAGGTGCTGCCATCGTCTACTTGATCTCTATTCTCTGCTGTCGCTGTCTCAAAGTGATGTTGAGCCGAATTATTACTGAGCCTTTTTCTGAAAGGACGACAAACGTGCGCAATCGACGAAGTGCCAGTGGCCCATGCCGATCGCCGCCTTGTTTACTAGCAAGGAGGCCTCCCATAACTCATGAGCATCGAGGGCGCTCTCTCAACTCCCGCGCGTGCTTTCCTCTGCAACGAAACCGATCTACCCATTTTGAGCGTCGACGAAGCTCGTCCCAAGAAATCGTGCGAGACGCTGAAAGAGGATCGACGGCTGCGCATTCGAGTTTGAATGTTCGGGATGGTGATTTCGTGGACGGATGAGTCGACAAGTCGAATGAGAACAACATTGGAAGACATTCCGAGGAGGATAGAGAGGTCATCTTCGACCATCCGAGCAGATCTAGGTGGCAAAGTCCCGGTGGGGAAGCCCGCTGTGAACGATGGGAGGAGGGAGTTTGTCTTGACGAGGTCGACGAAGCGAGGCATCGCCGGAGAATAAAACTCCCTGCAGGCGGTCCACTTGCGGCTCGAATCGCTCGAAGAGGAAGGAGGAGCTGAATTGAGGATGAAGATGGATTTCGAAGTAGCAATGATGAGGTACAAGCAGATGCGAGGTTTGCGCGGAGGTGACGAGGACGACGCGGTCAAGACCGGGACCTGGCACAGCTTAAAAAAAGATAAGCTGCCCCCACTTTGGGGGATCAGCAATTATCGCAGAAAAGAGGCGAGCGTGGAAATAAAGCCTTCCGATAGGTGAGGGTGCACGACGCCGAGAAGTCAGGACCACAATGTAGAGCGAGTGATGAGAAAGCTATCAAGAGTAAACAGCCGCGCGGGAAGAAAGGGTTATGCAACAAGGAGCCAGAGAGCGACCGCATGAGCTCAATAACTTCCAACAAACAGCCCTGTTATATTGGGGCTCACCGTATTCGTGAGCCTCCATCGAACAAGGTTGATCAAATTCGCAAGACTCCACATCCTCAACTCGAGCTCCCCACCCATCGGTCTCTTGACAAGCGTCAAGAGCACCCCCGACTCTTGCGGAACATTCGGATCAAACAGCTCCATTTGGACGATCCCCATACCATCCCACAGAGGAAGAACTTCCATCTGCCCTTCATTGCGCGGCGAAGCAAGATCAACGAGCCAAAGTCCCGATGTCGTACCCACCAATAGGAGCCTTGCATTCTCATCGGTCGAACGAGCTCCCGAAGCAGCGACGACGATGTTGCGCAATGATACCGAGCACGTGGGAGGTTCTCCAAACTGTTGCGTGAATCGAGATCCCAGTGATTGGATGGCCAAGGACGGGGTCAAGGGATGAGCCGGTGCACCGCCGAGCGAGACCGAACGTATCGGATTCGCCGCGCCGCCGAATGGTGAGGAGGGGTGTTATGTTTCACGAGCTGAAGCCGAGGCACGAAGTACGTAAGTACGAGAGCCGATGATGATAGTAAAGATAGTTGGAGAAAGAAGATAAGCGCTAAGGGAGCGCGCGCGAGGCAGGCTCGAGACGCGCGAGGCGTCTAATATCAACAACTAGTAACCAATCATAATTGGGAATACCAGTGGGATGAAACAGCAATATATTGACACCCCCCCGTGCTGTCATACCACTGCACCTCGCAAACCCAAATTCTCCCGATGGAAGATGAACGGCTTGGGACCCAAGGCTTTGGTGAAAATATCGGCAAACATGTCGCCGGTGGCGATGTAGCGGACCTCGATCTCCTTCTCAGCTACCCTCTCGCGGACGTAATGTTCCGAGATGCGAACATGACAAGACCCCTGATGGTTGGTCGGGTGCTGCGCAAGAGCCAGCGAACCTTGGTTGTCCCCGCAGAGTACGACTGGACCGGAGACCGGAGCGCCAATTTCAGCCAGGAGTTCGCTCAGGTGGATGGCATCACCGCTTGTGTACGAAAGAGAGAGGTACTCTGCGTCGGTAGTGGACTTGGCCACCCTGTGCTCGCGTTTGGAGCACCAAGCAATAGCGGCTCCGGACAAGATGAACGCGTAGCCCATGGTCGATTGTGAGGTCGTTAGACAGGCTCCCCAGTTCGCATCCGAGTAGCCATGGAGTGGTTGGCTGGTCTTGCGATAGGTGAGGCCCAAGTCCAGCGTGCCTTTGATGTAACGGAGGACCTGCTTGATGGCTGTCCAATGCTCCGGGCCAGGCTGCTGGGAGAAGCGAGCGAGGTAGCTGACCACGAAGGCGAGGTCCGGACGAGTTCCAACTGCGGCGTACATCAACGAACCGATGGCCTGCAAGTAGCGTGTACGATCCTGAGGAGTGGCCGCCAAGTCCTCGAAGTCAAGGACGACACCTGGCTGCATTGGAATACTTGCCGGCTTGGCATCGGTGAATTGGAACCTGGCAAGGATGTCCCGAAGGTAGCACTCTTGTGAGAGTGTGATAGAACCATCTTGTCCACGTTTGACTTGGATGCCTAGAATATATTCGGCAGGTCCGAGACGTTTGATGCCGTATGCGAGTTCCAGCGCATCAAGCACCCGTTCGATTTCGGCGGTAGAGGGACCAACCAAAAGCAAGTCGTCGACGTACAAGGCAATATAGTGTGAGTACCCGTTGTGTTCGCAGCGGTAGATACAGATGTCCGACCTGGTGGGGACGTATCCGAGGGACCGCAGAGTCGAGTCGATCTCGGTGTTCCAGATGGTGCCGGCCTGGCGAAGGCCGTAGATGGATTTGGACAGCTTGAGGATCTTGCCGGGCAGGTTGATGCCCTGAGGGACGCGCATGTAGAGAGGCTTGTCAAGTTTGCCGTGTAAGTACGCCTTGTTGACGTCGGCCTGATGGACGTGATAGCCGTTGGCCGCGGCGAGTGCGATGAGGGCTCGAATGGACGTGAATTTGACGACAGGGGCGTAGGTCTTCTCGAAGTCAAGGCCAGGGCGTTGGGCACATCCGTGAGCAACAAGTCGGGCCTTGTGATCGGTGATGTCGCCATGCTGGCTGCGTTTAGTCCGGAACACCCAGCCTGACCGCAGGAGGATCTCACCCGCGGGGAGCTCACAGGATTCGACGATTTGGAAGACCTCGTAATCGTTCAGAAGCGAATCGAATTCATCCTGTGCCGGAGCGCCCCAAACGTCCTCTTGTCCCGATCGAATGACGTCGCCCCAATTTGCCGGATCGCGAACAACCGACAAGTCATGATCCGCGAAGCCAGCCTTGGTGGATGCGAAGGCAAGGAGCAGGCTCTTGAAAGAGGCGGTGGGTCCGTCGGGGTCTTCGACCGGCTGTTCCCGCGTGATCATGGTGGGAACGGGTTGGCGGCGAGTCCGGGGGCCATCAATGATGTTTCGAGCGTCGACTTCACCGTACTTCCCTGGATCGGGACCAACCTTGGCGACGTCGCCGTACTCCCAAGTCGGCTTGACTTTGGCGAGTGGACCTGGATCCGGAGGTGGTTGCGGCAGGGTCACGGCTGACTCCGTCGTTGCGCTCGTGGTCGATGAGGCGTCGTCGTTGTCGGCCGAGCTGGTCGATGCGGGCGACGCGGGTGCCTCGACAGGCGTTGGGGCCGGTGGCCGTGGGGGAGGCTCGACGGGTGTTGGAGCTTCGACGGGTGGGGGCTGGGGGGCGTAACCCGGGATGGACGGCTGCGTCACTCGGGTGGGCGCGATAGCGAAGGGGAACTCGGTTTCTACGAACGTCACATTGCGGCCCAGACTCACACGCATGGAGGAAGGATCGAGAAGACGGTAGGCTTTCGCGTGTCGATCGTACCCGACGAAGACCAGAGGAATCCCTTTTGGGTCGAGCTTGTCCCGTCGGTGAGCCGGCACGGTGGTCCAAGCGCGACAACCGAATGCCCGAAGACCCCCTACGCTTGGTGTGTGGCCCGACCAACGACTGTTTGGGATGGCTCCACCAAGGGCCGCGTGAGGCGAGAGGTTCTTGGCGTGAATGTAACACATGGCAGCCTCGTCCCAGCACGATCGTGGGAGTCCCGAGTGAGACAGTAGAGCCAGGGTGCCCTCGACGATCGACCGGTTGGCTCGCTCAGCCCGACCGTTTTGCTCGGGTGTGTACGGTATGGTCAATTCGCGATGAATTCCGCGGGCCACGCAATAGCCGTTGAAAGCGGTAGAGACATACTCGCCCCCGTTGTCCGAGCGAAGTGTTTTGACCCTGCGACCCGTGGCGTTTTCGATCTCCAGAAGCCAATCCTTGAATGTCTGAAGGACCTCGCTCTTGTGCCCGATAGGGTAAGCCCAAGTCTTCCTCGAGAAGTCGTCGATGAACGTGACGAGGTATCGCTTATGGCCTAAGGATTCCTCGGGGAAAGATAAGACGTCCGAGTGCACCAATGCGAGTGGTTCCGCGGCATGCGACGACGAAGAGGGGAAAGGCAAACGATGCGCTTTGGAGGCAAGGCACGCGTTGCAGGTGAAGCCATCACACTCGAAGTCACTATAGGGCCAATCTAAACCCTCCACCTGGCCAGAGGCCGCCAGTTTTTTAAGTGTCTGGACAGAGGCGTGGCCGTAGCGCCGGTGAAGGGTAAGTAAAGGTAGCCTATTGGACTTGGTGGCAACGAGGGTGTGTCGCGCATCTTTGCTGGCAGCTTGGACCGAAGCGTTGAGTTTGTAAACGCAGGACGCGATGGCTGATGCTGTGGCGATGCACCCTTGCGGCGTGCGGAGCTCGACTTGTCCGTGTTCGAAGGTGATGCGAACGCCTTTGCGGTCGAAGGCCCGGACTGAGATGAGGTTGGCAGGGCTCTCGGGGGCGTAGATCACGTCGTTGAGGGTGAACCTGGTACCATTATCGGAGACGAGCTTGACCGAGCCGATTCCCGAGGCCTTCACCGTTCCCCTTAGACCTTGCAGGACTTGCGGGGTAGGCGAAAGGGGGCCGTCAAAGAAGGACGCATCGTTGACGACGTGGCACGCCGACGCCGAGTCTAGCAGAAGGATTTACGCCGGTGGCCCGATGTTGACAAACGTAGCAGAAGAAACGACGGACAGGTGTTGATCCTTGGATGCTGCCTCGGTGGCCACGAACGTGGACGCAGGCGATGATGAGCCTTGGAGTTCCTTCATGGCGTTCTTGAGCTCGAGGTACTTGGCTCGCTTGCGCGATTCCGGACACTTGTCGAGCCAGTGTTTGCCTTGACCACAAGTTGGGCAGTTGCTCGGGGCAGGACCAGAACGATCCCATTTTCCCTTCTTGCCTGGTGCAGAGCGTTTGGTCGGTACGACCGCCTTCGCAACGGGGACCGTCGCTCGATTCGTCCGAGCGTTGAATCCAGCCCAAGAGGGCGGGCATGGCGGCATCGTGGGGACCCAGTCAACGTAATTGTCCTCCGTAAGTTTCGAGTCGTCGGGGAAGACCGGAGGGTTGGCTGGGGGTAGGCGCTGACGCATGGAGAATGCGTCGTCGTCCCGTGCGGGGCGCTGGTTCCTGATCAGCTCGTCGAATTGCTCTTTAGTGAGCGTGACGGAGGTAGTGGAGGCGACGTCGTTGGTATGGTACGACGTTGATGACGGTGGTGGAGGCGTTGATGCCATGTCACCGTGGACGTCGAGGTCGCCCGCCGCTGATAGGCTAGGTGGGCTCATAACCTTTCAGGAACTGAGGCCGAGGCACGAAGTGCGTAAGTACGAGAGCCGATGAAGATAGTAAAGATAGTTGGAGAAAGAAGATAAGCGCTAAGGGAGCGCGCGCGAGGCAGGCTCGAGACGCGCGGGGCGACTAATATCAACAACTAGTAACTAATCATAATCGGGAATACCAGTGGGATGAAACAGCAATATATTATTGACATTATGTGCCCACGAGTGTCTGGTTTGCGCTCGTACAGATAATTGAGTCGGATTCCGTCGCACGGTCAATTGATCTGTGCTACCTCTCGTAGCGGTATCACGACTTGGCTTGAAGGTATGATCCCGCTGCGACTCGTCGGCATTTCCGATCTGGGATCCCCAGCTCTTTGGGGTGTTGAGCATCCGATCCTGACTTCGCTCCCTCGTTCGTTTCTCGATCCTGCCAGCCCTCGGGCACTTTTATAATGAGCATGGACCACCCTAAAGCTACTTCCGTAATATCTGTAACTGACCATCCAGCCCAGCGCCCGAATCTCGGATGGAAAACTACCAAGCAGCAATTCCCTTCAACGCCTCTTCTTTTCAGGTTTTTTCTTTCACCATCAACTGGTGACATTGCATGCGTGAGTTCTCCCTTGACATGGCTGTGCAGTCTTAGATACGACGGAACACTGATACGAAAAACAGACATTGAACGTCAGTGACACAGCGCAAGGATCAATCCGGCTCATTGGGACCCTAAATGCGATCGAGCAACAAGATCCGCTCGAGACGCGCAAAGTGTGGGATGACGTTTCGCAAGCTTTGCTGCGGAAGGACTTTTCCAGTAAATAGATCGAAGCTAATTCCCTTCCGTGAGATTACAAAAACTGATAATCCTTCCGTCCCCGTCTTGCAGCCGCGGGGAAGAACAAACAAGCGCTGGAGCAACACCAGCGCGACAAAGCCGAAGGACGCAAGAAGAGTGGTGAGGTCTACACGCCGCGCTTCTTCCAACCTGAAGCAGAGGGGGACGCATGGGACGGGCGACCAACGTTGACGCAGGAGGGGTCGGAGGCGATCGAGAAGGAGTTCAAGGCTGAATATCCGAAGCCTGATGTGAAGGAGGTGGCGGCGGCAGCCGCTGTTTAGGAGGCATTCGAATTGGGGGTTCTGCAGTGTTGTGTTGATTTAGCCCCGACTACCTGGTATGTTCTAGTGTAGTATCTACTTGACTTACTCTGACATCTTAGAACTTAATGCCCTGTGAACCCAGTCTGAGTGACGATGGGGGATCGACATCGGAGGCCATCTCTTCGTCCAAGTCGAGTAGGGCATCTACAACCAGCGAGACTAGAACGAGTGCCGTGGGAATGGCAGTCCGCTATCGATGGTGTAGGAGTCGAAACTTTCTCGGGCTTTGCACTTTTTGCTTTGGATCAACTTGGATGCCTTCGTTGCAGAGCTTGAGGGGCACACTGAGCTTGAGCTTGAGCCCCACTTGCACAGCGCGCACGTTCGGGCGAGGACCGTGGCCACGGCGGATTACCGAAATCGATGTGGCGGCGGCGTAACGAGAGTTGAAGGCTCCACGCTTCGTGGTCCTTTGCCCCTTGTCCCCTTTCCCCCCACCACCTTAACACACCTAAGTACATCATGTCCGGCGCACCCCCTACTTCAACCTACGTCAACGAGTCGATCGTCATCAACGCCGTGAGTCCTCCCGTGGCCATCCTTCTCGCCTCATTCGACGGCTTCCATGTCGTTCCGCCCGCACGTCATCGTCACCCAGCATCGACCACTGACGTGAACGGCTGAAGGTGCAATACCAAAGAATCTCCTACTGATTTGGTTTATTTGCAATTTGATTTATCCCCACAGCCCGTGGCCAAGGTGTGGCACCTGATCAAGTTGCAAGACTTCTCAAAGTGGTACTCGGCGTTGGCCTCCAGTTCAGCGGGTGGGTTTCCGCTCTCTAATTAGGAGGATCCTGATCAGGGGCCGTCGAAGCAGGCCCCTCTTCTCGTCCGGGGAGGACGACTCGTTTTCAGACTCGTGCTTTGGTATCACATAGTCCTCGATGCTTGAAACTGACCCTCTTTTCTCGACTCTCACCTTCTCCAGCCAAGAATATCTCGGACGAAGTGACCGACTCGGCGATCTGGAAGTTCAAGGACGGCCACCAATTGACCGTCAAGCAGGAGGAACACTCGGCGATCAACCACTCCATCACTTACTCCGTCGTCGAAGCGGAACCAGCTTTGACTTACCACTCTGTTTTGTCGTAAGTAGGCTCTTTCGCGAACTTGGCTTCTTCCGCGAACTTGGCCTCGAAAAATCCGACCAAAATCCTGATCGATGAACGCGCTCCTCTCCCTCCACACGAACAGCACCATCACCGTCTCCCCCGTGACGACCGGTCCTTCCGAGGGTTCGTCGTACGTCACTTGGTCCGGCTCGTTCTCGTCCGATGCCGACGCCGGCGTCATCGCCGATGCGAGCTACAAGCGAAAGGAGGCTTTGGCCGACCTCGCCAAGGCTGTCGCTTGACTGGGCACACAACCGAGGTTCCGGTTCCGAGAGGTTCTACGACATTTCGTGGTGGATGATTTTTTGAAGTGTTCATAGTGTGTAATTCAGCTGCCCAAGTTTTCGACGCGGGAGGGAGGGTTAAAGGGACGAGGAACTGCTCAAGTCAGCAAGCCCCAAGCGACCTCGGTCTGCTTTGACACGATCCGTAGAACCGACCACCGATTAAAGACGATTGTTTGTTTGGATTTCGAGAGTGAAAACGAGAGGGAAAAAGGAGCAGACAGAGAAAGGGCGGTGATACAACTACAATCAAAGGGGTAAAAAGAAGAGGCTGCCGAACAAAGGCAAAAAGCTGAGTAGGCACATCCGTAAAAGCCAACGAGAAGACGATCAGGCGTCTGTCGAGGAGAAGGAATAGAAGGACATGGCATTCCAGGTCCGTGAGCATAGGTGCAGAGCAGATGAGTCTTGGTCGTCCACTCCATCACGTGAACGGTATCGATCATGTGGAATGTGTCGCTCCGAACGTGTTCTCTCCGCTGTACCTGTAGAGTGGAGCAAGTGAGGTCATAAATGTCAGTATGGCTAACACTTGGTACTGCTCGAGGGCATCTGATGGTATTCACGTCACGTAGAGGAACCCGTCCTCGTCCCTGAGAAGAAAGGTGGCGAACAGTACGTCAGCAAGCCTGGCTTTGGGAGCACATTGTTCGCTCTTGGACCGAGGAGAAGCGGTGGTTTCTCCTAGACCGTCGAGACTCGTGCACGAATTTCTCCAAACAGGGACGAGAACGTTGTGCACTTACTTGTGCTCCTCGTAGATGGAACTCATGAGTGCGGCGGTCGGCGGGAGGATCTCGTCGACAAAGATAAAGATGGCCTTTTCCGGTTGCAACTTGATGCGTTTACGGATCACGTAGACGAACTGTTGGTGAGAGTACGGGTGTTCAGTGGGGGTGCGTTTTCGCTGATGCCGAGGGTGGGGACTAGACTGACTTGACCGACGGTGAGATCGGCGGGCACGAGGTACTTCTTCTTGTCGATCGCGGGGATGTCGGTCTTGTCTGCCTTTTCACAAATGACCTGGGATGGATGACGAACCGATGAACGAGGTCAGTCCGCGGAAACGCCGCGCTGCGTCGGTCGGTCGTTCGTGTGGCGGGCGTGCGCGCGCGCGGGTTGTTGTGGGGCGACGCGGTGGTGGTGTCGAGTCAGATCGGGGTGCGCGGTGGGGTGAATGCACGTACAGGGATTCGGTCGGGGTACTTTTGGCGGATCCGCTCAGCCTCGGCCTTGCGTTTCTCTGTGGGCAGGGTGGGTGAGTGGTGGTGGTGGTGTCAGTCGTGAGTGGTGGCTGCGTACGCCCCCCAAGTCAGCAGCTCCCCGAGGGGCAGGGGCCAGCTGACGACGGCGGCGATGACGACGATGGACCAACAGAGCGGGGTGGCTGACCAAAGACGTGTTCATCCTTGAACTTGGAGCCTGCCGGTGAGAAGAGGGTGTGTGAGTGGTGACTGCGGTGGACTGCGGGATGGGTTGGACAGGACCGAGTGCGCTTACGAGTCATGGCTGCGTGAGGCGGCGGTCGAGCTGGCGCGCTGATATCGGCGCGGTAAGGCGAGGTCAGGTGGGGCAGCGGCGCAACAGGCGGCGCAACAGGTAACAGGCGGCGAGGCGCGTGGTTTGGCAACACGCCACAGGAGCAGCAAGGTCAGCACGACGTGACGTCGGTCAAGGGGACATGCACACAGACTGACCTGGTGATAGAGAAGCGGGGTGAGAGGGTCAATGCGTGTTGTGGTGGTCGGTGTTGGGTGGTGGCTGAGCGGCTGAGGCTGAGACTGAGCGCTGAGCAAGCAGGAGCAAGCCTCGACTGGCCCAGACCTGCCCAGACGCGAGCAGACGCGTCCGCGCGCAGATAGGCGCAGAGAGACCAATCGCGCTTATCAAATGGGGAACTACCAATCATCGACCCTCTCTAATGGTCAATTGGCCTCGCTCGGACCTCCCAGCCCAGTGCACGACGAGCCGAGCAGCAGCAGTGCAGGGGTTCCCCCTCGACCCTCGTCATACTCTCTCGCCTCCGTTCCGCCCACAACTCCTCTGGACTCGTTCATCGGGCCATCGACTCGTGCCCTTGTACGACCGTCTCCCCTTACGTCGCATCAACCTGAGGGTTGAGTCATCTGCACGTGGACGAGCCGCCAGCGGAGCAGGTCCAGCATGGCGTCTAAGGTCTCGGAACTGTACAAGGCCTCCCCGGACGAGTCTTTTGCCGTCATCGGTGGTGAAGGCTTCCTGGGGCAAGCCTTAGTGCAGGCCTTGCAACGCGCGTTCCCGTCGCATCGTGTCACCTCGCTCGGGCTCACCCAGCGCACCTTCACACCTGGCTATCGCTTCTTTCGCACCGACATCACCTCCGAGACCTCGCTGTTGGACTCCTTCAAGAACGCAGGCGCGACGACCGTGTTCCACATGGCATCTCCCCACGCCGGAGCCAAGGCCGAGCTGTGCGAAAACGTCAACGTCGTCGGCACCGCCAACGTCATCAAGGCCTGTCGCGACGCCAAGGTGACCAAGCTCATTTTTACGAGCAGTGTCACCGTATGCTTTGACGCGGAGGCGATGCGCAACGTCGATGAACGCTTGCCGACGACGAGCAAACTCGATCCGCCCTATGTCTCGACCAAGGTCAGTCTTCGGTGCAGATCGGCGTATGTCTGACGGGGACGTTCGGCTCAAACAATCTGCTCTCTTTTTGTGTAGGTCAAGGCAGAAAAGTTGGTCATCGAGGCCAGTGGGAAAGCCGGGCTCTCGACCTGCTCGATTCGGTTGTGTGGCATCTTTGGGTGAGAAACGAGCACCGTGTTCATAAACCTGGATTGCACCTCATCTGACGTGTGGCCCCCACCTTTTCAGAGCCGGTGATCGACAAGCCGTACCGGGCTTCATGGGTGTCCTCAAGGCCAGACAGACGTGCTTCCAACTTGGGTCCAACAAGTACCTCTTTGATTTTGTCCACGTCGCGAACGTCGTCCACGCGCACATCCTCGCCTCGTCTCGCATGCACGATGCCCCCTTGCCCCTCTCCGACCTCAGCAAACCCCTCCCTGTCATCTCAATCGATACACCTCGACGACCCTTACCCATTTCGACCCATACCGACGTCGTCACTTCCCCGCCCCCCGCCGATCCCCCCATCCCCCATCGCCACAACCGCTTCAACCAATTCTACGACGTCCCCGACCGCTCCGTCCTCGCCGTCCCAGGACAAATTTTCATCATCACCAACGGCGAGCCTGTCGCGTTCTGGTCCTTCGCCCGAGCCCTTTGGTACGCTTACAATGGCCACGTCCCAGCTTTCACGTTGCAAATCCCCGAAACGATGGGCATGGCTTTAGCGGCTGTGGCCGAAGCGGTGGCCTGGCTGAGGGGTATCCCGAAGGAGGATTGTGGGTTGCCTAGAGCGCATGTGCAGTACGTCGTCAGTGATATGTACTTCGATATCGAAAAGGTCAGTCCCGCGATTCTCCGGCAAGATTACGAGTAGCGGATCTGATGTGAAGATTGATATCTCATAGGCTCGCCGAGTGTTGGGGTACGAGCCAATCATTTCCCTGCAGGAAGGCATCAAGGAAGCGATAGAGGTATGTCCGAAAATCGACTCTATGTGAAGATCATTTAATCAACCTCTCTTCTCTTCGATTGGCGTGCTTCTAGGACTACAAGAACGCCGAAGCTGCAGCCCTGGCATAGACCCTCGCAGAAGCGAAGAGCAGGCATACATCCGCACTTTTTGTTGTACAGCACGCTTAAACTTAATATTTACATGATTCGAATGCGTTGCTCCTGGTCATCTTTCCGCGCCTCATTTCCTAGACAGCCAAGCAGTCTCGTGCAAAGCATCCTTGATGTCGACCCATCGCTTGTCCTCCCCTTTCCATTCCTCGTACATCCTTCTCACCCTATCCCCACCTTCATTCTTCTCCTCTTGTTCCGTAGGGATCAATTCGTCCCTTCCACTTCTGAACCACAGGGTTTTCAACCCTTTCAAACCCTCTGATCCCTCGGTTATGTTGTCGACCTGCGCGATCGCATCCCATCGATCGAAAACGCACGGTCCTAAATAATGATAAGGCAACCAGCGTTGTGGGTAGATCGCTCGTAGCATGTAAGGGATCGAAGGAAGGGGATTCTCCAACACCAGAGCTTTGATGCGCGTTCTAAGTTCGAGCGAAAGAAGTTCACGACGCAGGAGGAGAAGTACGGCCGCTGCTCCACCTAGAGAATGACCGTAAAGAATGATTCTCGCTTTAGGGTGAAGACGAATTGTCTCTTCCAGTGCGGAGAGGTAGTCCGATAAGAACGTCGCTTCGGTCGGTGTGGAGCGTGTTGAGAGCCAGTAGGAACGAGGGGCGAAGGCAACGACGGTCGTTTCTGTGGGAGGGGTGTTGGGTATCCCGTTGAGGAGGACTCGGAAGAGTGACGATGGAGCGGGGTTCCGGCGTTGCCTTGAAGGTAAAAGATGAGCACGGGTCGATCGTCGGCACGGTCTTTGTCCAGCGATCGCGTAGGCGTAGAACTCTGCATCGATGATATATGCTTCTTCGCGTTCGGTCGTAGTTTGACCTGTATCCCTCTAAGCACCACCTCGCGACCCCATCGAGTCGATCTCGCCCTACTAGTGCACTCCACCTGGGTCCAATCGAAACCTCCCAACTCCTTCTCCAATTGAGCCGAACGATCCTCGGCCGGTAGGAGGGTTTCTGTACGTCCGCCTAGGGGTAGGAAGGGTAGATTTACGATCTTGCGTTGGAAGAGGACCATCATCGTGCACTACGAACGGGTAGAGATCGATCGCGTCAGGTCAGGAACCGCGTGTGGGGGGGGGGGGGGGGTGTTAGCCACTGAGTCAAGGCGAGATCAGCACTCGAGTCATGAACGGAACAACCGACCTTGTACGTCCACAACACGATCGGGAACCCGATCCCAATCTCGAGCAAGAACAACCAAGGGATACCATCGCTCGCTGCCGAGGTGGTGCCCGCCAAAGGCAAGTTGGAAGGCTCGCCGAAGAGGGTCCGACGCTGCTGTTGATGACGCTTGGGGCTTGTGAGCATGCCATGGTGGGTATAGAGAGAAGGGAGGGATCTGGGTAGCTTATGGCCAGAGATCGGGCGGACCGCTCGATGGAATCGAAGCATGCATGAGTTGCAGGCGTCGCAGAGCGTTTTCGGAGGAGCCGAATGGAGCGGAGCCAAGCGCTCAGCTCGATACTTTGACAAAAACAGGTACTAGATGTCTTTCCGGAACAAGCGAGGGTAAGGTAAAGCAAGAGCAGCACCAACAAGGAAGATCTTTACGAGTTAGTCGGGTTGCTGAGCGACCGAGAATGTATATGGACGTCCTCTAAAAAAAAACACTTTCTTTCAAGCCGAGTTGTCTGCGCAGCTGAAGACGGTCAAGGCTTTGCCCGCGTACTGGGCTCGGATTAACACGGCGGAACCGTACGTTCTACAAAGAGAAAACCGCTTGTCAAACTACTCTTATCGCACACGACAGTCGACCACGTAGTCAGACTCACCCGGCCAACATGAGGAAAGCCCCTCCCGCGATCATCCAGATATTCCATGCCACCAAAGCTCTATACCTCCACGTCGTATTCGAATGTCGCTCCTCCAAGTGATCGTACAGCCACATCACACCCATGATACTCAGACTCATTATCGTACCGAACAACGATCCAACGAGATCGATCAAGCCGCTAAAGACGGGGATCGCCTGGGCGATGAAGAAGGCGATCATGAGGCAGCCTAGAACGGACGAGAGCCAGGTGATCCAATGAATCGCAGAGTTGGAGACGAGATGGGCTCCTCCGCGGAGTATACGGACAAAGATGTACTTGGCAGAGAGGTGGAGGTATATGACAGAGCTACCAAGCGTCGTTCAAGTGAAGATGAGCGGGCTTGGGCAGGGAGACTCGCGCAGGAGACGAACTTACCCGACGATCAAAGCTGGCAGCGCAAGACCGTAGCACACCTTTTTAAGGACGGGACCGGCCGATCCGAGAGCCGGAGATGTGATATAATCTCCGCAGAATGCGTAAACAATGCTCCCGACGACCAGGTAGACGAACGTGATGGAGCTTTGGCACAGAAGCACCGTCTTTGGAAAATCCTTGGGGTCGCGCATCTCGGAGACCACGTTGAAAAACGCAGGCGTACCACCGAACCCGACCACGATCGTCCCTAGAGCACTCGAAGCTTCGAAAAACGTCGGGTGTCCCACCAACTGAAAGTGTCCGTCCCATGGACCCGTCTGAGGTGCTGCGGCAGGTCGATCCTGGACGCCGACTGCAACTCCGAGTGTGAAGATGGCGGAGAAGATTGAGACCATTCCTATCCACCCGAGGAACGAGATCTTGTCAATCGTACGAATAATGGACAAGAAGTATACGACGATGGATCCTGCCACAACGAAAGTCACGCTGCATGTCCCGTGATTGGTCAGAGCGTTGAGTGCGATCGAGATGCTGAGTAGCCCAGAGGCACAGATGCACAAGGTGTCTGTCGTGAGAAGTTTGATGAGCGCGGGGTTCGGGAGTGGGCTCTCATAGCGGCGGGACTCACACAAGGCGTAGAGCGAGCCCAAGAGTTCTTTTCCAAAGCGTCCGCCAAGAATGAACCCTACATCCGCGATCGAATGTACTTCAGGATGTCGCAGCTTGAAACTGACCGCGGTGAGACGGCAAAGTCCGAAGGTTTTAGCACGATACTTTCCGTTTCAAGACAAAGCGCCACTCGTTCAGTGCTTACGTGCCGACAACATAGCTACTCCAAGTCGACATCATAGACAAACCGATGATTCCTAGAATACCAGGAATGAGTCCGATCGCCGAAAAGACGAATGGAACGCCTACAGCACTCGCCTGATAGATAATCAGCGACTTTTGCCTCACTAATATCCGAGCACTTGTGCACAGTCGAATGAGACCCACCTAGAACTCCGAGCCCGACCTGCGACTTCCTGTCGAAGCATTCGGAAGTTGGTAGGGATGTCAGCTAGAGTGTAAACATGCGGCTGACACAGCGGCCCGCTGTACTAGAAGCTTGCCATAGGCGCCGCGGAAAAAGCGTACATGAGAAACACGGCCGCTCGGATCCAGCCGACATTGACGTAGCTAGTTTCGCGGAAAAACAGGCGGGAGTCGTTAGGTTTTCCGAGCTAAAATTTCGAGGAGCACGTCGAGTCTCACTTGGGAGCGCCATCAATTCGAGGGATGCCGAAGACGGCATCGTGGCCCTTGATGGACGTCGTTGCTGGGGCATCGGCGTTTACGCTTTCTTTGAAGATGTCCAGGGACGGGAGCTCCTTGTCGGTCATTTCGCTCGTGGTTTCGCCAGATCCCAACATCGTGTTGAAGGTAGCGCTCTTGTGAAAGGGAGAGTGGGTGAGAGTTTCGTGCGTCTTGGAAAGGCAGGAAAGCAACAGCGGAAGCTGGACGCTCGGAGGCAATGCGTCGGAAAGGAGAAGGCGGCGCAGCGGGCGAGGTCCTCTCACCGCCACTCTTTGACCAATCAGTGCACACTAGGTATCACTATTCAAAGCCGGGTGAAATCGGGTAATTATGGCGGATGTCCCCCTGCATTCGGTCAGGGGCCAGCTTGCAACATCGCCTTCAAAGGACCACTGCCGGATATTCGACGGCGTACATACAGTGTGTACGTCTTCATAAGGCCATACAACACTTTCATTACTGGGAGGACATTTTGGAGTGTGTTTTCGACACCATTGGCGTGGCAGCCGTCGTTAGCGGTGATTTGACGAACGAATTTCGGCCGACGTAGAGGACCGCTCATCGCTCACACAGAAAGGGGGATGTATTGCACTTCTAAGACACGTATCAGCATCATTGCGCACTCAGATGGAGTTGTCTGAGCACCTAAAAATAGGCAATGCTTTGCCCCGGTGCGCCACAATCATGAGAGCGACCGACCCATAAGTACTGTGAAGAAGTAACTCGACGTGTCAGTCCGTTGAAATCAGGTTGAACCCCGGGTGTGACCTTGCTTCATCCGAACTCACCCCGCAATGCAAATGAAAAGACCCCCTACAATCATAAAGATGTTCCAAGCCACAAGTCCCCTGAACCTCCACGTCTGTTCGCAATGCCGCCGATGCAAGTTGTCGTACAGCCACATCATTCCCATGATGTTAATGCTCATCAGGCTCCCAAAGAGCGCGCCGACGAAGCCGACCAAGTGCTCGCTGACCGAGACGGCTTGGGCGACGAAGAACGCCACCACAAGGCAAGCAGTGACGCTCGAGATCCAGGTGACCCAGTGCTTGACGGAATTTGTTGTGAGATGAGGGCCTCCGCGCAAGACACGAACGAAGATGTATTTCGCCGCTAGGTGGAGGTAGATGATGGAACTTCAATCCATGGAACATGGGGATGGTCAATTCAAGCAGTGGCTACGGCTTCGAATCGCAGTGTATTGACGTACCCAATGATGATCGCCGGGGAGGCAAGAGAGTAGCATACCTTCTTAAAGACGGGTCCAGCTGACTTCAAGGCGGGTGACAATACCACATCGCCGCAAAAAATGTAGATCACCAGTCCGACAAGCAGATAGGTGCCGGTGGTGAACCCCTGGCAGAAGAGCACAACGCGGTGGAACTTCTTCGGTTCGCGCATCTCTGCGACGACTGTGAAGAATGCTGGCACGCCTCCGTAAGCGAACACTATCGATCCAAGGGCGTGCGTTGCGTCGACCAAAGAGGGTCTGCCGAAGATATGGAACGTGGCCAGCCCGTAGTCGGTGTGTCTCGAGGCCGAAGGCTTGTTCTGCAGGGCGATAACGATCGCTGTCGTCGTCACGGCTATCAAACTTGAAGCGACACCGATCCATCCCAAGAATGAAAGCTTGCCGATCGTTCGGATGATGGCGAATATATAGGTGATTACTGCGGAAACCAGGACGAACCAAACGGTGCAGGCGGAGTGGTTCGAAACCGCATTGAGGGCGGTCGAGAATCCCAATAGTCCACCCGCGCAGACCGAGAGCATGTAGAAGGTGTACACGACTCCAAGTACCTCCTGTCCGATATGACCCCCGAGGATATATCCAGCGTCCGCAATCGAATGCACTTCTGGGTGACGCAGCTTGAATCTGTGCGGCGTGGCAGGGTGGAAGTCGGCACCATCAGCTCCTGGCGCCTGGGAAACGGGCTCTACAGATCCTTCACCCGGTGGTTTGGGTCCACCCCTTCCCTCCTTCAAGGATCGTTATACTCACGTCCCCACCACATAGGCACTCCATGTCGTCATGGCTGAAACGAAGATGAGCATTAGAACGCCGGGCACGAGTCCCACTTTCGAGAAAACTCGAGGAAGAACTGAATGGTACAGGGAGGTGGGTATACTTCTCGTCATCAGCCCAAGCTCCACTCTCCATATCCGATGCTCTATGACACTCGAATACTCGCCCAGTATGCCCAGGCCGATTTGAGTTTTCCTGTTCAAGTCCCGACATTTCACACAGGTCTCATGAGCGGAGCTGCCACAGAAAAGATATCCCTCGCGCGGACACTCGTCAACTCACATGAGGAACACAGTGGCATGCACCCAGCCGAGGGTGACGAAGCTGGGAAGGGTGCGTTCGTTGAATTTCCAAATCTTCCGACTGAATCGTTCTACCAGATTTCTTCTTACTCACTGAACGCCCTCTTTTTGTGTGATACCGAAGACAGCATCTTTTTCGGTGTCTGGGTCGGAACTTGGCAGCGTCGGAACATCGAGAAAGTCTTCCGAGCGCAAGCCTTCGAGCGACTTGTCATCCACCTGAGTTATAGGATCCATTTGCAAGTGATCCAATGAATTCGTTTAATTGTTTTGCGACGCAATAGCTCCGTGCGTTCCGATCCTCCGTGAATGAACTGCCGAGACTTGAGAAAGTGAAGCTGGTCCCGATCTGGCAGCTGGCTTTGTGGCGCTTCACCGATGGGAATCGCGATCGAAGAACTGCAAGGCTTCGATGGGGGGTTGAACTTGTGGGAAGAAGGAGAAGGAGAGCATGCACTCAGCCACTTGGCAGGTCAGAATCGCCGTACTCATGCCGAATCATTCCCACCACATGTATACACTGTTGCGGGCTACACGTGTAACAGCTGCTTCCAATGCCTACTACCGGTCGAGGAAAGTTGGCGGCGCCTCTCCGGAGACTCGGCTGATGCCGGGGCGGATGGGCGGTACACTCGGCGATCTCTTGCCGCATTCAGCCTGTGCTCGCAGCCGCGTGTCAAAAATCGCAAAAATCCGAGGCCTTTTACACAACTGTCCTGCTCGCATCGCCCGCATAGTGCGCCGAGTCTGCCAGGAACCGCGGAAACAGGGCGGAATAGTGCGCTACACATGCACGACTTTGCGTCGTCACTCGTCACGAACGTTTGAGGCGTTCGTAACCGCTGCGACCCAAGCTCAGATGGCTGGACAAAGAGTCGCTTAATTGATTTCAAGGACCGGCCGGTCTCGAAAAAGCACTCGGTATACCTAAGTACAATAGAAAACCCAGTCTACGCGATTTCTTTATCTACATTCGCTGATTGGCCTCCTAAGCAAACTACTTAATTACCGTGCCACAGCTCTCACTGCGAGTTGTCTGCGCAGCTGAAAACGGACAGGGTTTTGCCCGCATAATCGTCGATGATAGACTTGATGGACGCATATGATCTGTGATGTTAGATGAGGCAACAAAATAATTGCAAAATGGAAAATCATGAGGGAGGGTCAATCAATGTCGCGGCTTACCCTGAAATCATGATGAACGTCCCGGCGGCGATCAAGTACACGTTCCACGCCACCAGCGCTCTGAACCTCCAGGATTTGTCCTCGTGTCGACGCCCAAAATTGTCGTAAAACCACATAGCACCCATAACGTGCATACTCATCAAGCTGCCAAAGAGTGCTCCGATCAATCCGATCAGCCCACCAAAGACGGGGATCGCCTCGGCGACGAAAAAGGCGAACGTGACGCAGCCGAGCATGAGTGAGAGCCAGGTGATCCAGTGAGTTGAGCTATTTGAGTTCAAATGTGGACCGCCTCGTAGCGCGCGAACGAAGAAGTATTTCGCCGTCAGATGGAGGTAGATGACGGATCTGCGAGGTGCCGACGGGTCAGTAGCTGCAAAGCCAGTGCGAGCAAAAACTGCAAACAGCGGCGAGACGAACCCTATGATGAGCGAAGGTAGAGCAAGACCGTAGCAAACCTTCTTCATCACTGCTCCCGCGGAACCCAAAGCAGGGGATGCAACGTATTGGCCGCAGAAGAACCAGACGATCACTCCAAGGAGGATGAACACGGTCGTTATGACGCTCTGACATAGGGCGATAGTCTTGGGGAAATCCTTGGGCTCGCGCATCTCGGAGAAGACGGTAAAATACGCTGGCGCCCCACTGAAGGCAAAGACGAGGGTACCAATCGAACTTGATGCATCGGCGAATGATGGGTTGCCGAAAAGACGAAGATTCTTGCTCCATGGTCCGGTCGGAGGTGCTGCGGCAGGCCTATCTTCGACGCCGACAGCGACGGCAAGCGTGAAGAGCGCAGATAGTACCGAAGCCAACCCGACCCAACTGAGGAATGAAAGCTTGTCGATGGTGCGGATGCTCGCGAGAATGTAGACGATGACGCCCCCCACGATGACGAAACCGACGGTGCACGCTCCGTGGCTTGAGAGCGCATTGAAAGCGATGGAGATGCTGAGTAAACCAGAGGCGCAAACACACAGCATGACTACAGGCGGTAGCAACATGTCAAGAATACACAACTATTAAGGCGGCCTTGCTGGAACATGGTCACTCACAGAGCGAACACATAATCCCTAGGGCTTCTCGTCCAACCCGGCCGCCGAGCACGAAACCGGCGTCCGCGATTGAGTGGCATTCAGGGTGACGCTGCTTGAATCTAGACGGTGTGCCATGTTCTCAGTGCGCACGAGCAGTAATATGTTTGAGCGAGGACATGGTATAATTTTACTCACACTCCCACCACGTAGGCGCTCCAGATGGTCATCACACCAAGGATGATGATGAGAAAAAGACCGGGGAACAGTCCGACTGTCGACATTACTTGAGGTATCCCTGCGTATTTACGAGATGGCAAGCTCGTGCATCAGCACCGTTCAGCAACCGCTATTCACATGAAGAGCACACTGATTGACTCACCCAAGACTCCGAGCCCGATCTGCGCTTTCCTGCATTCGCTCGTGTGGTCAGGTGAGTGGATTTTCGGAGAGGGGCACACTCGGCGGAAAGCCCGCTCACATCAAAAAGACAGCTGCCCTGATCCATCCGACGTTGAGGTAACTGCAAACGGTAAAAATGAATAAGTGTCTTAATTGGCTTCCATCTCGTTTTTTTTCGATGGGTCACTCAGCGCACTTGGGTCCGTCCGCGTTAACACCGAAGACGGCGTCACCCGCGACGGGGACCGTGCCCTGCGACTCCCGGTTGTCCACCGTCACCGCCTCTAGTTCTTTCGAGTGACTAATGTTGTCCTCAAGGTCGCTCTTCTCATTCGATATCGACTGCATTGTGTGAGATTAGGTTGAGTAGCAGGTGAGGGCGCGTGGGAGGGGACGACGATTCCGCCAAGTCTTGGCCGAGTTTGGGGGATGGGGAGCAAGGACAGGAAGCAGAGGGGAGAGGCCTGGGGCTTTCAACAATCGATCACGCAATCGTCCGAAAGGAGCGCAGAAAGCTAGGGTAATGGGCGGAGAAAGAGTCGACGTACTCCGACTTGTCTGCGAGGTGCCACAAGTGCCGCGCGCCCCCGCGTCCCCGAACGATGAAGATTCGACTGGCATCAATGATTCATCCTCCTTGCCTAAACTCCCGCGTGGTCCGTTCACCGATATAAAATACCTCAGGAGAGCAAGCGTGACCAAGCTAAAGCATGGGCGTCTTTGTTGAGTCCGGCACACTTACATGTCCGACGCTCCTTAGCCCGAAGCTTCGGACATCAGCGTAGGCCTTAGCGCGAGTCTTTGAATAGGGGACGCACTGCGTCAATACTGGGCGGCTGCGACTTGGGACGGAGGCCAAGCCATATTGCTCTATACTGGGTCGTCGAGAGCAGCTAGAATCCCTCCATTTTTTTCATCGAGACGTCTCAGGTACTCATCGAGACCGAACAGGCCATAAGGTCGGTGCAGGGATCTAGCGTATACTAGTTTCAATTACATTTATGACCAATCGAACAGGGGATAGGTCTCCTAGATCACCATGACCGAGTCACCGGGTGCGCTAACTTGGCTTGCGACCTCGGGCGATTATCTCGGCTGATCGTCTTGTATCAATTCGCCGCCGGGGATCGGGAGTCTCGTGCACTACTCCGAATGCTCGGATCCCGACTCGGAGGTACGTTCTGTGTCGAACTGTTCAAGAAGCTCTGGTTCATGTTCTTCCGAAGCACGGAATCAAGCGACTGACAGATGATAATGCATACATAGCGAATACAGGAGTCGGTACAGTGAGAAACTACGTGCAGTAGAAAGACGGAGCAACACATACAAGTGACCGGTGGCGTGGACATCGCTCATCGGATTGTACACATAAAGACACGGAATTAAGAATGCCAAGATATCCTCAGATCCCAACTAGGTAGCACGAGGGAAGGGTTGGTCAGCCCCATGCCAAACGAGCAAACTAGAAGCTTGTGACTCACGTTGTTCACGCAAGTTGAGGACCCATCTCGTGTAGAGCATCTGCGCGATCGGCGATCGGGGCTCGTCGTCGTCCCTCTCGGCCGTCCCTCGTGCTTCTCCATCTTCTGCCTCAACCTCACCGAAGAAGCTTGACGAGGTTGCGGCAGTCGTATCAGCTTCTAGGAATGTCGTATCGGCGTCACTTGTCACCATATCAGGTAATCGCGTGTTGACTCCTGAGCGATCTACAGCCGCGGCAAGCTCAGGAACGCTGGCAAGAAAAACGACGTCAGCACGGGAAGATCGATATTTGATACCTATTGTTGTAGCTTATCAACATCATACTCACCCCTGAATCGAATTTATAAGCTCCTGTACCAATGACCAAGCTTCTGCCGTGCTCATCTGCTTGAAGCCCATCCTGATCGACTCGAGCCCCTGAACTTGCTTAGCCGACATCGGCCCAAGTGACACGCGACGGCGATCCAAGACGGGATCGAGGATGATCCGACAAAACATATCTCCCTGAGCAGAAGTCAAGGTCTCAGACGAGCGAGAACGATCCGCTTGGTTCGAGAAACGAAGATCGGGGGTGGTGTGAGTACTCGAGAGCGGAGAGGTCGAGGAAAAGATTGAACTGCGGATGGAGGAGTTTCTGGAGGCCGGAGAGTTGGATCGTGCATCCCCGGTGCTCGGATCGTCGTGGTGTGCTTCGGTAGAGGTATCGGCAGATGAAGTAGATGCTTCCGGATCCGATTCTGTGTCCGTTCGCTTGGCAGGTCGTAAAGTGCGGTGCCTGTGACAAGCATGCTCAGGAGATCAGTCTACGTTCAACGACAGGGTTTCATGTAATGCCGAGGAATGCACTAACCCGCTACCCGGTGGTTTGGGCCCTGCAGAGATTGGCGCATTCGCGCTTCGTGATGCAGAATGGAGGTGATAGGGCAGGTCGGCCTCAGAAGCTTGAAACTGGTCAGCGCTACTTTGTGCAAGCAAGGCGTCAAATGTCGGCTCTTGCAAGGACGCGAGTTCGGCATCTTGCGGCATGGGATACTGTTGGGAATGGACATCAGCCCAAGGAGTCAAGGGTACAGTATTTGGCAGCGGGGGCGACTCACCTGATTCCGCAGGCTGGTCAGATTGCGAGCAGCCTCATCACCACCTGAACGATCTCGCAGCGTATCAAACTCCCAAGCACTGATTACACTCGCATTGGCCACGTCGTTCCCCTCGTTCCCGTCCTTGCTCGGCTTGACTTTCTTCGGTGTTTTGCTCCGCCACGCCTGATACTTCTCGGTCAGTTCTGTCAACTGGGTCGTCCGCCTCGCATATTTGACGAATCGATGTTGTAACAGCTCTTTCACGGAAGGACGCTGAAGGGGTGATGGTGGAGCAACAGATGTTAGCAAGCCTCTCTTGGAAAGATCTGTTGACAATGGCGAGATGACGGACCTCTTTCGGATCTTTGATCAGACATAAAGCGACAAAGTCTTTGAAAGCATTCGAGAACGGGCCTTCGAGCAATGGCGGTCGGGCTTTGGGTATGAGGAATAGGACGCGCATGGGATGATACTCGGCCAAAGGGGGTTCGCCGAGGGCGAGCTCGATAGCGGTGATGCCGAGGGACCATACATCGGCTTTGGCGTCATAGCCGGCTTGTCGGATTACCTCTGGTGCCATCCAGTAGGGCGTGCCTGACAGGTGACATGACGAGCACAGTGTTTAGAACGAAATTGAAACGAGCGGAAAGTTTTAGCGTGCTCACCAACAAAAGTGTTGCGCTTGCCATGCGTCATGGTTAGCTGCGCCGCAACGCCGAAGTCGGCTGTGGAAGCAATCCCTTGTATGAGCTTCCTGCGGTTCAAAAGCAGGAGTCTCGGTCGCCTACCGAGTTTGACTTTGCCCGTGTCCGAAAGCAAGACGTTCGCAGCTGCAATATAATCTCGGGGTTATCAGCTCCAGATGGACGAGAGCGGATTCAGCACATAGTTCACCTTTGATGTCGCGATGGATCTTGTGCTCGCTGTGAAGATACTCGAGACCGAGCAGCAACTCGCGACAGACGATGGCAATTTGCGATTCATTGAAGGGTCCTGGCTTGAGCTGGGAACAACATGCCGGGGTACGGACGGTCAGTTCTGCATTATCGTCCCAAGGCCGTTTAGAGCACCTACCAAGTCAAGGCACGAGCCGCCCGCGAGGTACTCCATCACTGCACAGACCCCGTGACCGTCGAATTAGCACGAGGTTTTCTCCGGACTGGTTCCACCGAACGCCTGACGACGAAGCCGGACGCACCGATCCAAAGTTTCCACCCGACGAGAAAGCTCCCGTAACATCTCGTGACGTACTCCGAGTCGCAATCCTGCATGTGCGCGATCTCGAGCTGAATGTCGGCGATGTCATCGTCGGCATGCTCGAGGTCGATCTGCTTGATCGCGACAGGCCTGGACGTCGGCACATGAATACTGTAGAAGTTGTCTTGGAGGTTTAGCACAGCGCACCAGAAGCGGGAGGAAGGTGATGACGAACGCCTTGTAGACGGTGCCGAACGATCCAGTGCCGAGCTTTTCCTGAAGTAGATAGTCACTGTCACGAGCAACAGGGGGAGGTCAGCACTCGCGTATCCCTATCGATCCTGTCCATGCACTACGAGATTGAACTAACCGACTTGGGTCCGAGGTTGCGGCGATGTGTGGTTCGTGCGAGTTCCCGTCGGGCGTCCGTCGAGGTTGAGGCTGAGCAGCACGACCAGCACGACCAGCACGTGAGCTCGGACGACTCGGAGCAGCTCCACCTCGTACGCCGTAGCCATCGACGCGATCAGACGCAGCCTGTGATCGGTTCAGGACTACCTCCGACGCCATCGTCCCTTCTCACGAACACCCGGGATGGAATCGAGAGTTTTGTGAACGAAGCAGCGCAGCGCCCCGTGCTTGCAAGGAGGGAAGGCGACCGCGACGACGAACGAACGCCTTGGACCGATCGACGCGTCGCTGCGCGGTCTTGCGCGGTTGAGTACGTTGAGTGACGCGCTATGACCTCGTCGTCCGCTTGGCGCCACAGCAGGACTCTTGCGCGAATACAGCATGAACAGGTGCCATCGGGGAACAAAAGATAGTGTCATAAAAGCTGTTTCCCTTCGATTCGGGGAACGCTACTCTGGTCTGATCGTTTGGCGAGGAGACTTTCGAGAGCCTGCCAAATATCGAGCATTCTGCTCCGACTAGTAGCAGGAGGCAAGAAGGCGTCATCATGTGCACGAGCCGTTTCGCTGACACCAACGGCAATATACAGCGTCGTCAAAATGGGTCGTTACATCGTTACATCGTAGCTAATCTAAAACGTTACCAACATCAGTTGGCCTCATCATGCTCCACCACCTTCTTGGTCTTCTTCTTTTTCCTCCGCTTTTTCCGCTCGATGTTGTGCTGAACCCCTGCATCGTCCAACAACGCTGCGAGCTGTTTCTGCTCGGCAAGGTATTCGAGCTCACTTGAGCCTCCGATGGAGCGGCCTCCGACGAGAATATTGGGGTACCCTTGGTGATCGGTCCGTCGGTACAGGAGTGCACTCAAAGGTTTTTGGTCGGCTGCGGCGGATGATGGAGGTAAGGTCCCATGGAGCAAACGCACGAGTCTGAAGCAAGGACTCACGTCGTTGGTCGACCATCACTACATACGGCTCTGGTGATAGCTTGAGCTCCTTGAGGTAGCCGATGGCCCATTTGCACGGTCTGCGCGACGAAACGAACGCCATCAGCTCGGATCCGACTCGACGCGTCGGGAGGACTGAAAGAGAACAACTCACGTGCAGTCGGATTGCGAAAAGACCACGATCGGAACTCGCCGCACCAGCTTTTCAAGCTGCACCTCCAAAGCACTCTTGACCCTCTCACCATCGCTGATAGCGTAGATCCTGCTCCATGCTTCGGCCGCCTCCTTCCTCTTGCCCTCGTCGTCCCTGACCTGATCCCTCAAGGGCAGGTGATCGACGCTACCTCTCTTCTTCGCATCCTCCATGATATTTTTTGTGTTGACCTCGTCTTCTTCGTCAAGGTACTCCCATGCCTTTTCCAGGATGAATTGCTCTAAAGCGTGCCGCGGGGACTTGGGCTTCATCATCTCCATGACCTCGCGGATGTCTTCGGCCTCCTCTCGCTCCTCGTCCGTGAGATTCGCTTCATCCTCTTCGAGCTTGTCCTGTTCAGCCTTCATCGCGTCGACTTCGGCGAGTCCAGCGCCTTCTTCGAGATCCTCTTCTTCTTCTTCGAAATCGTCGCCATCACGTCCCGAGAGTCGACTCGCCTTCTTCAGTTGCTCCTCCTTCTGCATCCGCGCCAGCAGTGCTTCGGGCGAGGTCGCAATTTTTCTCATGTCGGCACCTTCACCGAGCCAAACCCCACTCCCGACAATGCCCGTACTCCATTCGACCGAAGCGCCACCCATGACACCTCTCCGCTCATTCCCGAGGCCGCCCTCACGCTTCTTCTCGAGCTCGGAGGGCGACATCTGTTCGCGGTCCTTCATCAGCGTGGCCCATGCCTCGACGCTGCCGATCGGCAAATCGCTCTTCCTGACTCGGTACCAGGGTTCATCCGAGAGCCCTTTGACCTCGACTCGGTCCGTGATATCGTTGTAGACCTTGGGCGTATGTTCCAATACGCCTTGGCGCGCCCTGCCCAATCCGACGTGGTCACCCCAATTGACGACCGAGTGAAGCGGCTGCCAGCGAAGAGGTTCATGCAGAACAGGGTCCCTGCCCCCTACTCCGGGGAGACCGAATCTCCATCCAGCGGGTAGGACGCGTCGTTTGACGGCTGCGAGTAGAGGATTCTTGGGTTTGGCTTGTGGCGAGTTGGATCCGTTGCTGTTGTACGGGCTCGAGTAGGAGCTCGACGAAGGCGCGAGGACGAGCAGGTAGATCACGATCAACGCGAAGAGTAGGCCGATCGGTTGCAGGTATCCACTGTGTTGGTTGATGACATTCTGGATCGGAAGAGGGAGGAGGAGGGACAACTTGTGGAGGAGGACGTATGGTCCCGATCGGTGTTGACGTTTCCGGTGCGGATCATCGTCGTCGGATCGCGAGGCGTGGTCGCGTCCCGACCCCAAAGACAGGTTGGACTTTTTCGAGCTCAGACTGTTCGTGATGGAGGACAGGGAGAGTCGAGAGCCCGACGATTGGTTCTGAATCCCCGGTAATGGAAGCATCACGCTCCGAGACACGATGCGACGACAACAACAACGAACGCAAGAGATCGACCGGCGCGTCGTAACTCGTGGAGACGTCGTCGTCAAATGCCGGACTCTGCCGGACTCTGCCGGACTCCGTAAAGACTCCGTAACGTGTCGTCTCCTCGGTTGTTCACTTGGTCAGACTCTAGGTGCAGTACCACAATTGGGCAAAGCTATTTGCGTCATCGGATTTCCAAAAAATAATGACATTACTAACATTGAGCGAGGATATAAGCTCGGCCCTCTTCGTCGGCCGATAGAAACGATCCCAGCCAAAGCTTCCTGCAGGACACCCTCACTTCTTTCCCGACTTTTTGACTGTGGGTGACATCGGGCCGTCGTTCTTCAGAGAGGTGCAACGTTCTCATGGCAGAAACTCGTACACTCACTACCTCCACCACCGGCGAGGGGACCGCCTTTAGCTGCTCGGGCTTGGGCGTCCTTCAACTTTGCTGCGTCGGCCTTCTGCTTGGCCTTGAACTGTAGAAGGAATTGGTGTTAGCTTTGACTTCCTCAGCGCAGGAGGGCAATCGAGACGAGGTCTTACGTCGGCACTGTGGCGCGAGGGACAGGCCAGAAGGTCAGGATTCAGCTTCGCGTGTTGTGACCCTGGGTATGTGCATCGTTTTACTCACTCATCGGGATCCTCCTCGGCCTGGGTCTTCTTGGGTGCTTTGAGGGGCTTGAGTTTGCCGCCTGTGTGATGCGTCGAAGGAAGCAGCAGCAGAGTGATTGCGACGAATGACGAAAGCGACAGGGATGGTGCTGGTTAGCGCGTCATCACGCCTATCTCTGATGCATCCTGGCTTGCCCTCGTGGCGACACAACCCACTCGCCTGCTCGTCCTGACATGTTGATGAGTAGTAAAGTGCAAGAAGGGGTGGCTGAGGTGGGAACGGGCCCAAGCCTCCGCGAGAGGAGACAGGTGACTCTAATTGACCGCGCTTCTAATCGGTGGAGATCGGTGGTTCTAATGAGGCTTCATTCGCAGCCCATTCCGCCAAAGCCTGCCAAAGCCCGAGTGGTCGTGGGGGAGCTCACCCGACACCCGGCTAGAAGCTCCCTTGCTCCTGTCTCCTCAGTGGCCCGCTAGACCCGATTAGCTATCTCCTGTCCGAATCGAGGAAGGTTCCCACTTCCCCACGCCCGATGAGATGAGCTCGAGCTACGAAAGGGACACGAAGGACTCGAATCTGCACATCCAGAGTCAGTCATCGCGTGCTTCTCTTTGGTCGTCGTTCGGTCTTGATTTCCACTCTGCATTGCAGTTGGCTGACCGGATTACCTCGGCACCTTCTTCTCCGCGCGCGCCTGGCTCCATTCTTGCTCTCGTCGTCGAGCAGTCGCGATGTCAACAGAGGTTCCAGCAGCTCAGGCTAGAGCTTCCGCACGGACGGTCTCACCGACTCTCAACTCGTCCCATTTCCACCGCTCGCCGTCGGTCCAGATCTCGAAATCGTCGGCAGGGGGCAGCAGTTGGTCCAACGCTCAATCGAGCACGTCGTTCGCGCCGGGCGCGTCAAATGGTCTACACAGTGACTCTGTGTCACCCACGACAACCACAATCGAGACCTTTCCAGGTAGAGTGGCCGGAACATCGGACGTCCATCAGCAGCAGCACCATGAACCGCACCATCAGCCTCCTTCCGCATCCGTGAACCACCCTCATTCCTCCTCGCACGCGCAATCGCACGCTCCACCCCACACGCGCTCCAATCCGACCCCTGCCGATCACGAACCGGCATCGTCGTTTCAGAAATGGGGCCAACGCATCAACCAGGTGTGGTCCAATGTCGCCGGTCAAAACGAACAGGATGTCAATGCGAGGCGCTTCTCCACCTCCACTTCTGCCATGGCCTCCACCACGACCGCCCATCTGCGTACACCGACCCTCGGTCGACCTCCGATCGCGGACCAGCTCAAGCTGTCGTCGGCGCGTTCCCGGCGGTCAATACCGCGAGATCCTTCTTCGTCGCGTCACTGGATATTGTCGAGGACGTACGATCGCATCAAGCCCCTTCTCGCGACGTTGTACGTCACCGATGCGGACGGCGATTCCTCGGCGCCGTGGATGTGGACCCCCTTCTTTACACCCGGCTCTGGCCACCCACTGGGGTTCAGTCGGCGACGGTCGAGCTTCGGCTCGGTCAGTCATGTGCCACCTCTCAGTCGCTCAGGCTGGCTAATCGTGGGTGTGCTCTTCCTGTTGGGACTTCGGGAGATTGTCGGGCGCTCGTCCTTCTCTGGAGATCGACGGAGAAACGTCAAAGTCTCGGGGCGGAGTCCTTATAGCGTGATTCATGACCTCTCGCCCGCCGAGAGGATTTCTTCCTACTTCGATTCACCATCATCATCGGCGACGCCGGCGATTCTAGCTGGACAAGACCGCATATGGAAGCGAGAGTACATAACGACTACGGATGATCGGTTCGACGACGCGACGGGCCCGCGAGGAGACACGACTGCGATCGTGCTCCATTGGAAACGTACCGAGAACGTCATCGTCATTGTCTCCCACCTCTGTCGCTATAAATTTTTCGACTCTATTACCGTCTGGAACAACAACCCTGCAGTCCAGTTGCAGCGCTCCGATTTCGACTCGGCCAAATGTCCGCCCTCGAAATTACGCATCTACAACTCACCCCGGAACCAGCTCTTCGTCGCACGGTATCTTGCTTGTGCGCAAGCCAGGACCGCATACTGTTATTTCCAGGACGATGACTGGCTTGTCTGGCCACTCCGAGCACTCTATTCGCAGTTCTCTCGAGATCCCGAAGGCCCTGTCGTCGTTCACACGAACCCACAGGTCGCCTCCCTCTATGCCCTCGAGTGGTGTTTCTACGCGGCGCCTCCCGTGAAAGGGAATGACGACTTCATGGACTCGAAACCGCCTGCTCAAATTCATACTTGCTTCGCGTGGATGGGCACCGGAGCGTTCGTTTCCAAATCACGAGTCATCCACTACCTCGCGAATCTGACGGACGTGGCTTATCCGAGCGTCGAGCTGGCGCACGCCGACAACTCGTTCACGACGTTCTTGAATCAACCTCCCTATGTCCTCTCGAGCGAGTTGACTCAGTTACCGCAACCCTTCGGCCACTCGAATGGCAAAGGCATTGCGAGGAACAAGGCCTACATCGTAGGTCCCCCGTGCCTGTCCTGAAGCCGTGGGCTAGCCTACTCAAACTCACAGTTCTCCTTTTCCGAAATTTCGTACCTGTTAGCACCAAGGAATTCAACACCTCTATAAGTACCTCGATATTCCGACGACCCCATCCAAGCCAGGCGAGAAGTTCAAGCTCCCTTCAAAGCCCCTCCTTCTCGACACTCACGCGCATCACCACACCTCCCGATCCTCGAAACTTCCACCGCACCCTTACACTCACCACGTCCGCTCGCCGTGCCATACCGATACCTGCAACTTCATAACCAGTGTTGCTCTCCTCCCTCCACCCGACTCAGTCCCTTACCCTGGCCCGGAGAAGGTCGGTGATCTCGAGACGTGGGAGAACCACCTCGGTTGGACGGCGAGGGGTTGGATCGAAGGAAATGAGCTGTTCAGGGAAGAGGAGACGTTTGCGAACAAGTGGGCATATGCGCATGCTGTTGATGGGAGGGACGAGACGGCTTTTAGGAGCCCTGATGGTACATCTCGTTAGGCCTGGATATCTGAATAACCCGGGACGCTGAGCGTTTGTTATGCTGCTCACAGTCATTAAAATGGACGATTACGTCGGTTTGGCGTTGTTGACGCCTGCGGAACCGGCTTGGACACCGGCGTTGACTTTCGTCTTTGTGCTCGAGCATTGGGCCGTCATCTCGAAGTCGGTCGTCTTCGAGGTCTCCCTGGATGGATACAAATGGGTGAGCGTCTCAAGTAGCCCCGGGAAGTCGCACGTATGCTGACTGAAGTGCATGCTGTGTCCAGTTTGAGCCCCTTTCACCACCCTCTGCCCCGTCATGCCAAGGCATCGCGACCCAATCATCCCTACCCGACCACTCCTTTCCCCCCTCAACCTACCTCTCCTCACGAGGCCAAGCGATCCTCGAAGCCGAAGTAGCCCTCTTCAGCGGCAACAAAGTCATGACCTGGTTCCACCGGCGTCGACGAAGGTCCGAACCGCTTAAACGGTGTCGGATTAGGATCGGGACCAAGTTTGAGCGGGGGAATGCGGAAGAGGGGTGGAGGTTCGTGAGGATGAGGAGTTTGGGGGAGTTGGAGATTGGGTGGGGAGTGTATGAGATGGGTTTGGAAAAGTAAGATTTGGATGGGCATCGTCCTTGGCTTACTACGCTGGCCCCCAAGATCACGCCATCGGAGGACGTTCGACAAGGTCATCCGCCACAGCTCGTGGTGGTGCAACATCTCGCTATGACGCCTCGTTTGCAACGTCACCAAAAGACGGGCACTGTATCCATCGCCATCAGCGACTAACCCGGCCCCTACGACGCAACCGTGACCACCCAGAACGCAGCACGAGCTTACGCTCCGAAAGGACTGCAGAAGGAGTCCGACTCCTCCACGAGCCAATCTGACATACCACGCAATCGCATTGTCATATGTTGAAAGCTTCCTACTTAGAAAGTGTTTTCGGAGCGCCCCGTCAGCAACTCTCAGTGGTCACCAGACTTGCATGAAACGATAGATTCGAGATTCCCTCGGAACGCCGAAGCATCGACTGAGTAGGAGTGTCCCGTTAACCTGTGACATCCGCGACAGGAGCACAAGTAACACGATGGGTGTAGGGATCACGTTTTTCGAAATGATCCAATCCATTGAATCGAAAGATTGGGTATACGCCCATGCCGGTGTGGATCGATCGATGGAGAATGTTATCAGTAGCCATTGACCAGCTGCCCAATCTTCGCGCCCATCTCCTCAGGCTCTCGGTGCCGAGCAAGTTGCCGCAACTTTGACCAAGGATCATCGCGTGAAAGGTCATCAACACCATCTACCGGGTTGCAACGAGAAGAAAATGGTCAATCATCTGATCTTTGTCCAAGTGGTACACGATTGTGTCCAATATGGCGACGCCAGTCATTACGACGTGGAGTCGAGCGAGGCTGCCGTTGGCCACACCGCAATCCGGTCGTGATCATTGGCCGAGAAGGGAGCTCGGGGAAAATCGCGCACCGGTTCAAGCGTCCATGGCCCCGCTGCTCCAGCTTGGACGCCAGCGCTGTGCAGGGCAAGCCGAGGGGCAAGCAGCGGCTAGCAGCGGGCTGCAGCGGGGCAGGCGCTGGCAGGAGCTGGCAGGCGCGTTTGGCCCGGCGGGCTTCAGTTGGCGCGGCCCGTTTCGCACCTCGAAGGCTTCCCTTGCGTCACCATACTATCCAACCCCCACCAGCACCGCACCGCAACCTCGCCCTCCCTCCGTTCCTCCACCTCTAACAATGCTTTCCCGACAAATCCCCACGTTGGGCCGCCAATTGCGACGATCGTCGATCCGGTGTGCGTCGACCGCCGCGTCGACTCCCGCAACCTCCTCCGCCTCGCCCGTGCCACTGGCCAACGTAAGCCCGCCCACTGAAGCAGTCACCTCTCCCGCTTTCGGAAACTACAGCGCGTGGGCACAGCAGCTGACATTGTGAACCTCGTCCTCCACCGTACTTCTCATGGCAATGACCCGCTGATGGACCCGATCGATCGGCCGCGACCAACGCACCTGCGTGCTCGTCTACCTACGCTTGTCCCACCACTCGACCCCGAATCACATTCAACTGCCCGCACCGGTTCACACCACCGAAAACAGATCGAGGCATCGTGGAAGGGTTTGACGCCGGCCGAGCAAGAGTCGACGTTCAAGGCGCTCGAGGACCTTCAGAAGAAGGACTGGACCCAATTGTCGATTGACGAGAAGAAGGCTGGTCAGTGCTACTCTCTGGATCCTCGATGGTGGCAGATGCGTCCCCTCTCTTTTGATAGGGAGGAGACAGTGTGGTGTATTGCATGGCTTGTCCCGAGGAAGCCACGCAAACTGACGCTTCCTGGGTGTTTATGTGTTGGGCGCGGATTTCTGGTTTTTGTATTCGGCGCGGCAATTCCTCGTTACCAATTTCGAAATCGGATTCATTCAGCCTACTACGTCGCTTTCGGCCCGCACGGCCCCAGGGAGCCGATCCTTGCGCCCGGGTCCGGAGCCAAGACGCTCGGGGGTGTCACCCTCGCCGTCATCGTCAGTCTCGGATTGTTCACCGCAGCCCGCACTCTGGGTAAGTGCGAAAATTCTAGCCAATCTTTGGTGCTGTGACGAAGCAGGCGGCGTGCTGACAGGGCACCGATAACCCGCTACCCCTACCCCACCGTATGACCGCGCGGACAATTCAATCGATAATCCATCCCATCATCCATCGCCACCACTCGAAAAAATGGCGTCGCAACCAAACAGCTCAAGAGAAGCCCAAGACGCTGAGTCGAGAATGGCAAGAGGCCTCGAACGAGATGGCCAAGGAGCAAAAGATGGATCCTTTCACCGTGAGTTTGTGGAAGATCCTTTCGTGGAGGTGACGGCATCGCTGACTCGATTGAACGGGTACGATGATACGACAGGGTGTTACTTCAGAGGGCTACAAGGGCAAGGGCTTCGTCAACAATAAGGTGAGAGCAGGCATCCCAGCGCACCCCCACATCTTTCGCCGCATTTGAGCAAACCTGATCGGCGTGTTGTTTCTGCCAATTTCTCTCTCAGTGATCGGCGTTCGCTCCTCGCCACCCGTGGGGGTTATCGAGGTGGAAGGATTGTTTCTGTGTGTTGCTGGTGTTTATCTCTTCATGCGCGTTTCATAGGTGTGCGGTTGCAGAGAATGATTTTAGATGCGGTGCCTCTACGATGTTCTTGATCGAATCGCGAGAGAGTACAGGAGAGGGGAGGTCGATGTTCTGTCGATGGGTGATCATGTCTGCGATGATATGTGCTGGGCTTGATGGGATAGCGCAGGGGAACTGTGACCTGGCTTAGTGTCTGCGCTACTGGGACGGAGTCTGCTCAGAGTTTCTCCTATTCCGTTCAGTCTGAGGATTTGATGGGCGCGCAATGTCGATTTGCTTCACCGCATGTGAGGGAAATGCGCATCGAAGGAGGCACATGTATTTATGCCGGACGCACTACTGTGCGCCAGTCTCGCAATCTGACTCGAGAAGGCCAAGTACCCGGTTGACTCTTTGTGACTTGAGCTTCCTTGACGCGTCGCTTCGCGGTCGTGGGGGAGCGCACCCGTGTCCCACTCCCAAGGGTCCGCATTAGATCAGATCAGATCAGATCTGATCTAAACAGTTTCAGATCTGATCTGATCTGATCTGACGGGGGTCAGATCAAGTTCAGATCAATCAAGCCTCGAGAAAAAAAATCCAAAAGTAGGCGGTACCTATAGATGGTGCCAATGTGATTTGAAATGCCAACTGCGGCGCACCTGATCACTGCATGAGAGACAAAGGAGCGCGCCATCTGCCATCTGGCATCGCCGCCGCATTTGGGTGTCGGCCCCGCGCCACAGAAATACTACGGGGTGTGGTCCTCCTCTGATGGGCCTTCGTTGCAGTGTCAGGTGCTGACTCATTGCAAACACTTTCTCATAGGGATCATGCGACCCAATCCAGTCATAGAAGCGGGGAGCTTCTCCAAAAAACGGCGGCTTAGCAAGGTGATCACTTTGGAGGATGATGAGGATGAGGATGAGGTTAGGAAGAAGATGAGGATTTCAACATATAGACATGTAGAAGTCTTTATGTGCCAAATTAGGCAATTTCATGTCTCAGATCAAATTGATCTGCTCAGATCAGATCAATCAAGGCAGAATCAGAAAAACCAGATCAGATCTGATCTGATCTGACGGCGATCTGATCTAATGCGGATCCTTGCCCACTCCCAGCCTCTCCCTCTCCTTTTCCACCTCTTGCTCAAGTTCTCATTCGGCACCCGTCGCTCGTCGTCCTCCCCCTCCGAGGAAGCTGCCTCCTCGACCACCCCGTTTCGGTTCAGCTCCCAAGCGAGGCGCTGCAGCAACCCAACAAGTTCCGATGTCGTCCTTGCTGAACCTCTCCCTCGCAGCCGTCGCAGGCCTCGCCATCGGAGCAGGTGCGACCGTCGCTCTCTTACCTCCTCCCAAACCGCCCGTACAAGCCAAGAACGACCAGCCCTCAAGGACGAATGGGATTGCCCCCCTCGCTCATGGGAGTAGTCCTGTCCCCGGTCCGCCGGGCAGTGCAGCGATTCCGGGCGTCGAGCTTTACCATGGGCTGCTGACTGGCACCGAGTTGGCGAAGAGGAACTTGACGATTGGTCAAATCGGTGAGCACTTTACCCCTAGTTTTCGGGGTGAACCTTTCGTGGCCAATCTCATCTGACCGTATGGTTTGCTCTCTGCACAGGCCCCATCTCGGACTTTCTCGTCCGAAAAGCCTACACGACCGCGTACGACCGGCGACTCCGGATCCCGAGTTGGACCGCCGAACACTTGACCGCCGCGAGTTTGAAAGGTTCGGGAAATCGTCAGGACGTGTCTTTTGAAGAAGATCGGGACATTCCGGACAAGTTCAGGGCACATTTGCTGGATTACTTCAAGAGCGGTTATGGTCAGTTGAGAGCTCGGTCTGGAAGAATTTTTGGAGTGGGCCCAATTTGACTGAAGGGTGAATTGGGTGGCCCAGATCGAGGGCACATGGTTCCCGCGGCGGATGCGAAGCAGGACCAAGAAGCGATGAAGGAGACGTTCCTCTTGAGCAACATCGCTCCTCAAGTTGGCGAAGGTTTCAACCGAAACTGTCAGTCCGCGAGGGGAATAACGAGCGAAAAGTCCATTTTGCTGATCGAATTCGTGGTGTCGTCAATGACTGCACAGACTGGGCCTACCTGGAAGCTGTGAGTCGGTGGAGCCTGCATCCGAGTTTACAGTAGGTTCACCATACTCTGAACCGATTCAAAACACCTCGCAGTTCTGCCGAAACCTCACTTCGTCCTTCGAGGACGTTCACGTCTTCACCGTGCCTCTCTTCCTCCCCCGTCGATCACCCGATGGTAAATGGCGAGTGACGTATGAGATGATCGCAGCTGCAAATAGTGCACCAACAAGTACGTTCTCTCGCCAAGCCGTAATTTCCAAGCTGGGTATGCCCGAATCATCAACTGAGCCTCGGCTTTTCACACCGTCTTTACCTCCTTCCAGTTGCCGTCCCGACCCACTTTGCGAAAGTACTCCTCACATCCCGTCCCCCTCGATCTGGAATCTCAATGGCCCTCACGACGTCCCCTGATCGACTGGCGGAGAAGGAATGGGCCATCGGCGCTTTTGTTCTGCCGAACGAAGTGATCCCTGACGAAGCTAGGCTGGAAACTTTCATCGTACCTGGTGAGTCAGGTGCTCGACGATGGGCCAACCGAGGATTTGAAATCGCTGACGTTGGAGAGAGATCCTATGATCCTGGAATGGCTCTGTTCCCCAGTCGATGCGGTGGAGAGTTCCTCCGGGCTGACTTTGATCCCGGACGAGTTGAAGCGCTTGGCGAGCCCGTTGTGTTCGGTGAGTCACGAATGCGATCTATAGCGATCAGGAGCCGTTTTTGGGTTTAAGACCCCCAAGTCCAGTTGATCACCAACTCTTGTCAACTTGATGCTTCTTCTAGACCGTCAAGTGCGAAGTGATCGTACGACGCTTTGACGATGCGCAAAAGAAGCTGGGCGGGGATCGACCCAAACCCCGCCGAAGGGAGACGATGTAGATCACCTTTCTCTTGAACATGAAGCAGTGCAATCCTCTCTCTCCCAATGGAAGACCAAATCTCACCGCAATCAAGGGCGTTGGCTCGTAGCACACTCGTATTGAACAGCGAGAAGAATCCATCGGAAGTAGAAATTGCAAAACAAGTGACCAAAGGCCTGATCTCGATCTATCCAATCAGTGGAATTCAGACCGGCGCTATGCCCACATCAAAAGGAGACAAGAAAGTACCCTCTCTATGCGGAACCGAATTGCTTGGGTCCATCCGGGTACAAGTTCGAGTCGTTCTTGTCAAAGTGGTGGATCTCCTCCCTCTCTCGTCCCCTCATGTACATCGGGTTCGTGCCCTTGTAGTAGACTGCGAGGCGGTACATCCATCCTCAACATCAGCTAAACGATTCCAATTTGAAAATGACCGCTCCAGGATCAAACCATGACTCACTATCGGTCCACAACTCCTGATCCTGACTCGGTTCAGGGCTCTTCTTCGCCTCCTCAACGGCAACTTCGACCTCCTTCCTCGCGTCTTTATCGATCTTCTTCAACTCGCTCTCCTCCACGACGCCCCATTCGAGGATGTTGTTCTTGAGACCGGTGATCGGATCGTTCGACGATCGCATGTGTTGGATCTCCTCTCGCGTGCGGTAGGTCGTTCCGGGGTCGGACATAGAGTGACCACCGTAGCGGTAAGTGACCATCTCGAGCAACAAGGGACCCTTGCCCGCTTGAGTCCACTCCTTGGCGAATGAGACCGCTTGCTTGACGGCGAGCACGTCCATACCGTTAACCTGGAATAGGGAAGGGAAATGGCGCACGCTCGTTGAGCTCCGAGTTCGCAGCTGAGCAGGGATTTGTCCATTCCCAAGAACTGACCTGGAGACCAGCGATCAAGTCACCACGCTTGTAGTACTTGGTGTTGGATGAAGAGCGGGCCGCCGAGGTGCCCATACCGTAGAGGTTGTTCTCGCAAACGAAGACGCAGGGAAGGTTCCACACTGTGATGCGCCGAATCATGTAGAGGAAACGTGATCAGCGGGCACTTTCGCAGGAGAGAGATCCAACGCGACCAAGGCAGAGGACTGACGCTTGGCCATGTTGTAAGCCTCAAAGACTTGGCCCTGGTTGGAAGCGCCATCACCGTACATGGCGAAAGTGGCGTGGTCCTTGTCCTGGCCGAGATACTGTTGAGCAAAAGCGATTCCGGCACCGAGCGGGACCTGGGCTCCAACAATGCCGTTACCACCGAAAAAGCTGTATAGTGTTGAATGGTTCAAGCGTCAGTCTGTAGTCCCAAGCTTGCTGGCGCAGGACCGAGACTGAGGCGTACGTAGGAGTAAAGATGTGCCTGTCAAAGAAGTCGGTCGTGTCAGTCGGGTGTTGCGGAGATAAATCCCTGACCCTGCACGCACATGGATCCGCCCTTGCCGTGCGACATTCCGTCACGTCGACCTATAATGCTCAAAGGAGCGAAAGGATGAGCTCAAGAAGATGAGCTCGGAGACAGAGCTGAGAGTGAACTTGCCCAAGAGCTCGGCCAAAACACCCTTGACCGTTCCGCCTCGCAATACGGCAAAGGGGTGGCATCGGTACGCGGTGATGATCTTGTCGTCCTTCTTGATGGCATGGTGCATTCCGACCGAGACGGCTTCCTGTTAGCGGGGAAGCGATGCGTGGGATGAGCAGATGATCACGGGTGGGGGGAGGCCTAGCTCGGTCGCGAGGGTGGTCGGAGCGGAGCTGCAGCTGCATCGGACTACATCCACATAGTCCGGAGTGCACGGATGGGAAGAGAGGGCTTACTTGACCGATGGCAAGATGGCAGAAACCACGAATGAGCTTCTGTTGGACGAGATCAAGCACGATCAGTCGACCGCTACCGGGCGCTGCGGCTCGCGGTGGTGGTGAGTTGGCGCGCGCGGCCCGAACCCGACACCGACACCGAGACACCCCGAGCGCGCTGAGCCACGCAAGACGGAACACATGTACTGACCGCCTTGTACAGCTGATCGGCGGCCATCTCCATCCTTCGCATGAGGACCATGTTGCGGTACATGTCGACGAGCTCGGTCTTGTTGACGTGCATCTCGAGCGCGGGGATGTCGCACAGGTGCGCTTTGAAGTAGTCCTCGTGCAGCGCGACCTTGACCGTGTCGCCGTTCGACTCGATCTTGGACGACGAATCGCTCTGTTTGAGGGACGGGCCATCGTATGGGTCAGTGTTGGATCCTGACTGGTGGCTCACATGCGCCACTGGGGCAGCACGATGCCGTCGTTCCCGCGCCCGTGCGAAGACGGGGTCGCGGGTCGTCGTCTCGCGCGGCGCTTGGGGCAACCCGATCGACGAACTCGACCGAGTGCCAGGCGGAGGGGAATGGGGGAGGGCGCGTAGAGGAACGACTACTGACCGTTGTCTGCAGAGAACGCGTCAACACAGCCGACGCAACACGGCATGTCGGTCGTGCTCGCAGGCCGGCGACCGAGGGCAGGGATCGGGCGATGCGGCTCATGGTCGATGGGCGGATTTGGAGTCGGGGTGGTGGGTGGGGGGGAGGGATAAAGTGATAAGGATGCCCACGCCGTCCAGGCGAGCGACCCCTGAGCCAGCTCACACCTGCTCACACGGGCTCACACGTCCGCGCGAAAGGCAGCCAATGCGAGGCGTTGGGGCGCGCTCGCGGCCAGGCGCGCGCCTCAGCCGATCAAGGGGGAGCTCCGATCCGGGCTGCAGTGAGTGGCGCACGATTGAGCCTCAACTTTAGAGAGGGATCCAGTTGTCTAACCACGCCCAAGTTGTACAGTAATGATGGAAGCAACCTCTCCTGATCTGAGACACAGGCTTTTCGCATGCGACGGGCGTCGTCGGGCGACTGGCCTTCGCCGTCGCCGAGGACAATTCAAATTGACGACATTTTCGAGTGCGCGCAAACGGAGTCTGCAGACCAGATATATCAAATAGAAGGGTCGAAGTGATCACTCACCATCCCAGACGAAGTTTCAAAGTGTTGTACCCGAAATGCAGCCACTTCTACAGCTTTCGTGCCCAGTTCAGGCACTCTGTTCTCGAGAAACAGTCACTCAAAGACTAGCTCAAGCCACAGAGATTTGCTGTCCGGCATATTTTATTCAACAATCTGTGATGAATCTTTGATGTATTTTCTGGAAGCAAAAACCATGTCTCGTTCGTTCGAGACAGTTTACTGGAGCTCTTCGAAATCACTTTGGATCTGCAGCTTAATACTTGCCACTGGCTGTGTATGGTTCTGGCAAGTCGGTTTCGGAACGCGAGACAATTACATGGTCCCCTAGAACTCTTGTCCGGTCGTGGCGCAGCAGAAACTTGTTCAACCCACCCTTCCGCAGGTGCATCTAGCAGCCTTCGCTGTTCGGCATTGGAAACTATTTGGGGCTCTAGTGCTTGCAGATATAATAGACCAGGCAAAAAGCTCATGTTCCTTGAGAACTAGGCAGACATCGTCATTGGGGCCAACGTAAGTGCAAGCGCCACTCCGAGTGGTTGGCAGCTCCTGTCTCCTTCCCGTCCTTATGGTTCGGGGAGGGGGCAAAGCTTGACGTAGGTGCGCCAGAGACACCCGGCTCACCCTATCCGAAAGTCCGTATTAAACTTGCACCTTGCCGTATTGTATCACTGCGCGGCTCGCTAGCGCAGCTCGTGGACTAAAAGTTGGGCTCGCCGACATGCAGTCATTTGCACCCGGACAGAACAGCCACAAACGAAGGGCACTTTGGACCGACGAGCACTACATCTTTAGAGACACTGCAGGATACAGCTTGTTTCAACAAAAAGTACAACTTGAAGGGTTCGATAATTTATGCTATACGACCAGAGCCGCAAATGTCCATTCTCCGCGTCGGAAAACGAATGGTGTAATATTTTTAGGATCGGTTGAACCTCTATCGTGGGTGGACATGACCTAGCCCATGGACCTGACCAAGCGATCAAACCACCAAACGGATGTGCATCAGCATAACAAACTCGGAAGAGTGTGAAGAGACGTAGGGCGAGATGGGACACTCACCAGGTGGAAGCTAGTTGAGCGAGTGAGCTCAGTCTGTCGGGAACATCACAAAGTGAACGGAGCAGGGAATAGGCAAGTAAAGATCAAGCCGGAATAAGGTGACGTTCTATCAGCTTAAACCGACATCTCTCGCGAACTGAGCGCCTTAGTGAACTTACGAATCGAGCCGCGAACAATCCTGTGACGTCTGTTTGCCAGACGAACTCGTGTGGCCGCCTGCTCTCGTCAAGGAGACCGTTGCGCCCTCCACGCCCTTGATGAAGACGGCTGTAAGTCAGATAAGGCCCTTGGTGAGCTTAATCCGAACAAAAGCCGAGCGTGCCGTGAAAGTGGGACGGAGATGGGCAAAACGCACGAAGTTTACCGAATCCGCTGAGGTGGGTGATGATTTGGAAGTCGGTTTCTGCGGGTGGTCAGATCAGAAAGACAATGTCAGCATACCGTGCCTCAACCTTACGTATTCGAGGCAGCTTTGGGGCTCGTGATTACGCACTGCCGATAATCCAGTCCTCCACCTGTGCATTGCTTGTGCCGTCCAACAGCCTCATCTCTTCCGCGTCCGTCACCTCCGAATGAAGCTCCGGATGCGCTTGCGTCAACCCAGTGACAACGATGCGATCCGAAAGATGGAGCAGCGCGTCCTCTTCCAACGCGCGCGAGTCCGTGACAAGGTAGTAGATGACCTTTTGGTCGTGGCGCGCGAAGCGTTCGGCGATCTTGTCGGCGCAATCAAAGAAGTTGCGGTGAGCGTCGACGGTGTTGCCCTGGTCTTTCCTGTGATCGAACTAGGACAGTACAAGGGAAGAGGGGAAGAGGGTAGTATCGTAGATCAGTATGGCCGCTGATGAGATCAAACCCGTACTACCGCACCACAGATGCTACCTGCCGAGCAAAGCCGTGTTGCGGCAGACGAGACAAGCCCGCGCAGCGCCAATCTCATTGCAAACACTTACAGATTTGTCTCCTGTCCGGATCTGAATCGTGATCGAGAAGACGGTGGGTAGGTTGAACAAGGAATCGTACTCGGTGATGAAGCGCAGCGCATTGATCTTGGGGCGGATGAGAAAGTCGGTCATGCATGTGTAGACGGTCTCCGGGTCGAAGCCTCGTGCGCGCAAAGTAGGCTCCACGGAGGCAAAGCCGAACGAGTTGATCGCTGCTCCTCGGTTCATTTGGGCCTGTATAAGGGTAAGCCACGTCCCAAGTATCGATCGCGTCAGTTCCCTTGGCGTGGAATGACTGACGAGCTGACGAGGCTGCACCTCAGCGCCTTTTCCCTTTGTCCTTGAAAACTCACCTGAATCCAAGGCGGGTCGTCCCGCTTTTCCTGGAACAGCGTCACGGCCAGCAAGCGCTCCAGGCCCGACATCGAGTGATCGTCGACTTTGGGGAGTCGCTCGGGGTTTGTGATGTTAAGGAACTCCGGCTCAAGTGTCGCGAGTCCTGGGTGGATCGAACGACCCGAGTTGGGCATGTAAGGCTGGGCCCAGTCGATCCGCACGGCGTCGTAGAGCAACTCGAAGGGTAGGTCGGCCCAAGTGACGAGCAGGGCTCGGTTGGTCAGGACGGCGTAGAGGAAAAGACTGTACAAGCCGAAGAGGCTAACGAAGCAAAGATGCGACGCCCGAGAACCATCGGCGGATCAGTCCCGGTTGTTGCTGGCAACGCTGGGGACGGGCTCAGGGTCATAACTCACCGATCCGAGCTGCCACCGCAAATCGCGCCTTTCGGACAGACAACTTCGAGAATCTTCGGTGGACGCTCTCCGTTCAGCATCTCACGATGTAACGTCGCATAGTCGGCCATCCACGAGGTATTGCGGCACTGGGATTCTTGGCGACCCGTCTGCCACTCGGTCCGCAGCGACTCGTACCTGCACAGAAAGACAGGAATCAACGTCAACGGAACCCATCTGGCAGAGGCTTGGTCGGCGCGATGTTGCCAAATCTCACTTTAGCCTCGACCCATTCGTATAGCCTCCCAATCCATGTTGTACTCGGATCATTGCAGGCCCTTCCCGGATCGGTGCAGGAACTGGCGAGCTCTGCGAGAGGCCAACCGGCGTGCCGCTCTGCGCAACGGGCCTTGTCGAGAGAAGCCATCGTCGGACTTGAGCCTCTTGCTGCACACGGGGCAAATAAACACACAAGGACAACTCTTCGTCAGAACCCGGACAAGAAAGGGAGCGCAGAGATGTTCCAGCTCGCGCCGGCTATTTCGACTGGGGGTGCCCTCAAGCGAGTTCGAACTCTTGCACTAACCTTCGTGAGAGTCGAGACCATCTTGGTGAGACTTTCGTGAGGTGGCCTGGGTGCCCACTCGTAGCTTCTCCATAATTCAGACTCTCCTGACCAGTCCAACCCCTTGGCTTGCTCTACTGCGACTGGCCCCTGGCTATGCGAGGGTGGGCCTGTCCGCGTGAGCCCGGAGAACGCCCGGTGGAGGTCTGAGACGCGGTAACCGATCTGATACGCGGCGGCAACTGCGAACACGATGCCTCCGACCACAATGAAGACGATAGCCACAAAGGATCTGCGGCTGTTGGGTCGACCTCGCGTGGAAGGATGGCCATCGAGGTGTTTGTGCGCCACGCACGGCGGGGCTGTCCACCGTAGCTCTGTTTCGTCGGTCGAGTGACCAACGTCTCGTTTTTCGACCGCGTCCGAGTCGGAGTAGTGGCCGTCTCGATCTTGAGCACTCAGCAGCGGCACGATGTACGTGTCACTACGATGGATCATGTCGTCTTTCGTTGGTCCTGTGTTTGAGATGGGGGCAAGGGGAACGTGATGCGGTGGGTGCGCCAACGTGCAGCACGGGCATGGCTTGGAGCAAGTTGCGACGACGACCGATCATATCATTGGCTGCCCTAATTCCGACGGAGGCTACGACGCACCCAGGGGAGAAAGGGGGGCAGCTAAAAAAAAACTAAACTAGTTCTTGCTGGCGATCTTCTGAGGCGCGCTAGGCTGACTCAAGCCACCGGGCGGGTCATGGTCAAGAATGATCGCCCGGACGCCGGGCTCCAACGCTGCAGTTACCATTACGCGCTTGTCGCGTCGCGCTGCGCCCCGCCCGCGTCCACGGCCCATAGCAGAGCTCGGTCTAGGTGCCACCGGGCATCGATCTTACCTGAGCTAGCCCACTCGCCTATGATTGAACTTCGGTCTCGCTACCCTCTCTATCTAGGTGGTAGAGAGGTACCTACCTGTTCCTGATCTGTTGGAACGGGGGAAGCTTTCGTTTGTGTTCTGTAGATCAGCCCGGTGACGGCCATTCCACAGAGTTTCACTATTTTAAGACCTTGGTTCGGGTGCCCGATGTAAGACGTCGTACGGGCCGCGCCTAGCTCTTCACAAGGTTCCAACTATCTCCCTAGTGTACATACCGAGGTTATGTCCATCGCCCAGAATAGCTAGCTAGACCAACGTCAGCAGGCAAATTTGCCCAAGTTACTTACTAGCTCCTTATCGCGGCCGCGCGCTACCCGTGACTTGGCTCGTCGACGAAAGGGGTGACGCTTCGTACGGCTTCGCTCGCGGTGACATCTCGAGGGAATCTCGGTCTGTGAGTGGGGATTTTAATGGTATGCGCCTGTATGCACCAGTACCCACGCCCAGCCGCCCACCTACACTTCATCTTCAAGGATGAGTTCCGTAATTCGCAAAAGAAGCCACTGCGGGCGGCGGGCAGTGGCGCACAGACGGGCAGATCGGCCTGACTCGAAGAGGACCGTGCGCAACCGCCGATCGAAAGTGAAGTGTCGACTGCCGAATTGCAAGTAGTGCCGCGGTCTGCTAGTCTGCTGCCACCACCTCGGAACTGAAACTTCGCCTTGCCACCGCGACTGGTCGCTGCGCTCTCGAGAGGCCACCCCAGAGTCAAAAGGTTGAACCAGAGGAGAGCCTTTCCTAACACCAAGTCGAAACAGACATGGCCTCCTCTACGTCTGCACCACCGGGCATCTCGGCCCGCCGCGCTGCTTTTGGTGGGCAGCTGTCGACTCCTGACGGGGCGACCACCAGCGTACCCGCCTCGAGATCGACACCCACGACCCAGAGTTCGCACACAAATACGTCTGCATCCACTCGCAATGAGCAAGCCAAGTCATCGGCCTCGACCAACACCCCTTCACGAGCTGGCAAAGGCAAAGGCCCGGCATCGTCCTCGCGATCGAAGCAGCCCCAGTCCACCTCGTCCTCGTCCCAGCGCGGTCAGAGCGGAAACGGGAATAAGCAGAATAACCACGTCACGTCAAGCCTCGAAGGCGTCCTGTCCCCTTCTCAAGCCGCACTCGATGCCGCCGCTATGGCCCAGGCGACCCAAGAAGAGGAAGAGACCATCTGCCTTATCTGTGCGGACACGGCGACGTTCTGGGCCGTGGGGGTGTGCAACCATCGCACATGCCATACGTGCTCCATCAGGCTGCGTGCCCTGTACAAGAAAAAGGAGTGCACCTTGTGCAAGGTCGGTCCGCATCTGCCTGCTGCGATCTGCCCACTCCACCCTGCCTTTCAATCTTAAGCTGACATACCGGGTGGCGTGCTCTTTCCTACAGACCGAGTGTGATCGTGTCGTCTTCACTTCATCCCCCGATCGTCCTTACCTAGACTTTCCAGACTCCGTTGTGCCCTTTTCCGATGCCAAGGTCAGTCGAGCGCAGACTTGTCTCGCTTGTGCCCGTTCGGCGGCTGACAAAGCACGTTCCACCTTTCACCGCCAGCTCGGCATCTCGTTCGAGACACGCGAGCAAATGGACGACTCTCTCGCTCTGTTGCGGTTCAACTGCCCTATATCGACGTGCGATTCCATCTGCCTCGGTTGGGGAGACCTCAAGCGCCACGTGCGCTCGTCCCATCAATCCAACCTATGCGACCTGTGCTGCAGCAACAAGAAGATTTTCGCCCACGAACACTCGATGTTCGCCAACAGGGAGCTAAATCAACATATTCAGAACGATCACAACAGCTGCGAGTTTTGCCGGAGGGCTTTTTACGATGCCGATCAGCTGTACGCCCATTGCCGTGATGCGCACGAAGAGTGCTTCATTTGTGTCAGGCAAGGGATACGGCACCAGTACCACCTCAACTACTCCCAGCTGGTCAGTGGTGTCTTCTCCTCCTACTGCTTCCTTTCCGTTCCAGACGCTGACAGTCTTCCGATCTTGCTCTGCTGATGACGATCCACAGGAGGCACACTACAAAGCGGCTCACTACCTGTGCCCCCATCCCACATGCCTGGAGAAAAAGTTTATCGTCTTCGAGACCGAACTCGACCTTCAAGCCCACGCCGTTCAGGAGCACGGTGCCGCCCTCGCTGGCGATCAACGCTCTCGACGTGATGCTCGAAGAATCGAGACCAACTTCACCTACGAGGCAGCGGACGCTGGGCCTCCAATGGGTGGCAGGGGTGGACGTGGTGACACCCGTGGTGGTCGAAGAGGCGGTAGAGGAGGCGGATCGGGTAGAGATGGGGGTCGACGGACCGATGCGGCTCCTGCCGCTGCCGCGTTCGTCTCAACGACCGATGCGCCGAACCGGAGTAGGGTCATCCCCGGCCTGGGTCCAGCCGCATCGCTGACGAACGGATCGACCTCGCGAACCAATCGGTTTGGTGCAGCTCTGACCAGCGACAGTAACCCCGCTTCGGCTCCTTCGTCGGGACGAGCGACTCCGGACCCTACGACGGTGGAACGGCACGCACAAGTAATGCGCCTCGTCGCTGATGCGGTCGCAGGCTCGGAAGCCAAAGCAACGTCTTTCAAATTGGCGATTCGCGCCTTCCGTGCGAACGAGGTCTCGGCCGACGATCTCGTCGATCAGCTGTGGAACGTGTTTGATCAAGATGCCGACAAGGCCGAGCCGATCGTCAAGGGAGTCGCTGGACTCATGGAGGATGCCGACAAGAAGGCGGCGCTGCATGCAGCCTGGCGAGATCGACGGATTGAGGTGAGCACTCTTCTTTAATTACAGTGTTCTGGCACGACAACTAACATTCTCCGATCGGTCCCTCGACAGCAAAACCAGTTTCCCTCTCTGACGGCGCTAGCCCCGACGCTCCATGGTGTCCCCACCACGACGAACAACTCTTCGCCTCGTGCGCTCAACTCTCGTTCGACCCGCGACCAGCGTGATCCCAACATTTGGGCCCGAGTCGAGCAAGCGGCGAACCGTCCCGGTGCGATCGTTTCGGCTAACCCGTTCCCCGCTCTTTCGAGTGCACGGAACGTCGTCCCTGGTATGGCACCTCGTCAACCCGCCCGAGGGGTAGGTCATCATACTCCCTGGTCAGCATCCGCTTCAAGTAGCGGTGCCGGTTCTTCGACACCAACGCCGCCAGCGACGAGATACCCTTCACCTTCCCCGACGTTGGGTGCGATGCCACCACTCCGATCCTCGGCTCATCCACCCTCGTCCACGCCGGTGACTCGACAAGCACCACCCCCTTCGATCGCTCGTCGCACCGAATTTCCTTCCTTGCCCGTCTCGACGACCGAGATCGATCGTCGGGCCCGGATGCGCGCCGCGATGGGGAAACCGAGTCAAACTATTCTCGATGGATCACCCTCGAACGAAAGGAGTGCGAGCCCATGGGGTCCAGGCAATTCGAGGGACGAACAGGAAGTGGACGTCGAGACGAATGAGGGTGTCACTCAGGGAGTGGATAAGAAGAAGAAGAAAAAGACCAAGGTGTTGTTGATGAGTCGTGGGATGCATCATGCATAGATGAGCTGTCAAGATTTATCACGGTCAACGGACGGAAACGGGAAGAGGAGAGCAACTTGGGAATGCAATGCAGGATCAAAGAGGACACAAGGAGTCATGCCAGCATGGGTTCGTACTAGAGAGAGAAGGATTGAAAAGGGAAAACGTGACATCGAACCGCTACCTTGAACAAGCTATTCGAGGCTTCAGTGCTGGTGGCGCCTATGCTTGATCCCACTCTTCGCTCCAGGACTACTGGAGGGGATGGGAGAGGCCGAGGACAAGGGGCCCAAACGCTGGGAGGCCGCAGCGATGCCTTGTACGTTTTGGCCGACTTGCTTGGCGATGCTAGGCACGGCTGACGTCGTGGTCCTGACTCGGGGTGTTCGGGTCGGTCGAGCCGAGCGGGTCGACCTCGTCGTCCTAGCGGCCGCAGTAGTGGCGGCGGCGGCCTTGTCCTGAGCGGTTTGCGCATCCCAGAAAGTCGTCGACCCATTCGCAGCGGGCACAAAGACGAATTTAAGGGGTGCCTCGGCGGTAGGGAACGCTTGCTTGAACGCCGCGTAGTTGCCCGTCGCGATGAGACCACTCTTGGACCAACTCACGAAACTGACGGGGAGGCTCGAACCGTCGGACAGGGTCCACGAGGCGGTCAACTCTTGCGTGATGCAGTCCAAGGACCAGACCGCGCTCTCGCCACGGTAAGGACTTCCGAGGGAGGATTCGGATTGGGCGAACGTCTTGGAGTTCGTTTGGTTCACGGGTGCGACGAAGGCGTAGCCTCCTGACGTGGAACTGAGCGACGAAGGCGCGTTGGGTAGACCCGTGAAGGAGGCGAGACCGACGTAAGGCAAGGCGGCGTACTCGGCGAGGATGCCATAGATGGAGAAGAGGGGAGGGAGGGTCGAACAAGTGGTGGCGGGGAAGTTGACCGTACCAGGTTGATCGGTGGTGTTGGCGTAGACGCCTGATCCGTCCAAGGATCCGTCACCGAGCCATTGCGTGGAAGAAGAACTATCGGTCGAAACGATTTGAATCTTGCCCCATTGTGAAGCCGAGTCGTTGGGCCTGGGTGGATTGGCATGCGGTCCCAGCGAGTTCGAGACAGCCTGAGCGATCAAAAACATAAAGTTATCGTACATGAGCTTTCGTTCTTAGCATACAGGCCTCTGATCCTCCCGGCGTAGCTTCCCGTCGAAGCGCGCGCCAAAATCCGACCCCTAAGCGCGTCGCCGCGCGCGCGCTCTCGACCCCAACTCGACCATTCGGAAGGAATACAAAATGACGAAAAACTCACCGCATCGCTCGCAATCGTCTCGGCATCCAAAGCCTGTTGAGGCGTCAAGCTCAACGAAGCCAAGTTGTTCAAATTCAAAGGCTTGGGCGCTCCAGGAGGTCGTGGCTCTGGGTTCGCGAAGGTGGTGGGGATCGCCGAGGCGGCGAGGAAGGCCAAGAGGGCCGCGGTGGAGACGACGATGCGGGCAGCGCCGATCATGATCGCTTCTTTGATGTGACTGGGGTCAGGATTTCAAGGGGGCGAAGGAAGGTGGCAGAGAAAGGGCTTTGCAGAAGTGTTGAAGTTGAATTGATTTCGTAAAGAGTGACAACAAGTTGGGTTGGAAGGAGGGAGCAAACGAGTGACGGCGTCCGGCGGCCGGGGGGGGGGGGGGGGGGGGGGGGGGGGCGAGTCGTCTGAGCTGGACAGCGATCACTTCGACAGAGAAGACGAAGATCAAGAACCGGCGAGGCACCAAGCGTGACTACAGGATCTTAAGATTTGTCGATGAAGGTGGGTCGTAGATGCCAAGCTCGACTTAACTCTGTGTATCGCCGGCAACGGTGGGGGATGAGAGAGGGAGGTAGAGAGGCCTAGGTCTGGAAGCAGAGCCGCAGACGAATCAGTGATCGGGGCGACGACGGTAGCGGCAGTGAACAATTGATGAAGGTGTGACAAGGGCAAACCAAGCCAAGGTCCACTAAGGGCGATTTGCTTCTTTTGTGATCCGAAACATTTTTTTGATTAGGAATGTTTTACCCTTGGTGGAAACTCCCTTTCGGGAAGTGATTAGCGCGGGCGAGACATGGATCCCGACTAGCCGGATTTCAAATCCGTCGATTTATCGGAAGGCTCTTGCGGTTTCTGGCGATCTAGGCGATCGAGCACGGTGTCCTGCTTGAGCTTGGGCCGAAGGATGGGATGATCAAATACCACGACCACTTGGATCCGCCTTGCCGTCGCTGCAATGACTACCTCGAGGTGTCGAATGATCGCATTGAGGAACAGCCGGCCTCGCTTCGGCTCGTTGTGTTGCGCCCGGTCCGTCGCGGCATGGCGCTGACGTGCGAACGCGGTAGCGCCGTCGATGATGGCGACTGAGTGGAGCACAGTGATGGACAGCGTAGACGGTCAGCTAGGGTTTGCTCGGAAAATCGGGGCGGAGCAGTTACGGGCTGCGAAGGGGCTCTGAGGAAGCGACCTGCCATCGATCTTGCCGACGAGGGAAGCCAGCGCGCTGCTCAGGTTGCTCTCGCGAGAGAGCAGGGCGTCTGGAACGATTTCCACAGCGCCACCGAGGCAGTCGTGACCGTGTTTGACCGTCATCGAGGGAGATATGAGCTGTGTAAGTGCAAGGCGCAAGGCACAGGGTGCAGGGTGCAGGGTGCAGGGTGCAGGAAGAATCAACGGTGGTTGAGAAGGCTGCGCTGCCCATCGCTGCCAGCCGAAAAGCAAACGGGGGCAGGTCCAACAAAAGGTCGTTCGAGCTCAGAGTAGTGTGAGAAGATGCATCATAATATCTCGAATTGTACCGTAAAATAGCCTGTACCCCATATTCGTTAGTTTTGCTCTCAATCTTAGTCTGGTCAAGGCGGCAGCCTCCTTTCGGAAGATCGCAGTGGGGAGCTTGACCGTCCACGATCTAGGCAGCGAGAATCCGCCAATTTTCTGATGAACAATGGTCCGACGTACATGTAAAAAAGGCAAAAAATCTTCTTTCAATATGATTTTGTATTTGGGTGCCACCCTACTTGCATGACGGCCTCGACTCGCTGCGTCGGAGCTCTCGCGTGAAGCCGACCCCGCAACTCTGCTCCGCGGCGGACTCGGAGTTCGGGGTCGTCCCAACTCGGACCAAGCTACAGGAGCGACCACCGCTGTATCGATCGCGGCGATCTCAACTCTGGGGTGATCCCTGGAGCTCAACCTACTTGCTGAGACTTGACCGAGCTTGATCGACAAGGTATTCGGTCTTTCCGAGGGATGGATCGTTGGCCTCGATGTCGGTTGCACGGTCCCCTCTCCGTTCAGATCTTCGGCGCTCTCGGCCGCCCTCGGCCGAGGTGGAGAAGATCGAAAGCTTAAATTCACAGCGTGGCGTCATATCGATGAGATGACTCATTCTACCAAGCGCACACCCCGCACCCAAGTCAGCAACCACCTCGAGCTCGTCGCCTCTCTCTCTTTTCTCCTTCCTTCTCCTCGTCGACGCGCTCTGCACTTCTCGCACCACTTAATCTTGCCGACATCGCCCCCCTTTTCAGGAGGATACGAACGGTGGCCTTTGTGGTGTGGTAGAGTCTGTCGTTCGATCCCTCCCACCGTCAAAAGTGTGAGTAACCACCTAGCTGTGATCGTGTTCGTGTGGCGTAGGGTCGGACTGACTCTCGTGTTTACCCGTCTCGCGTCCGTCTTTCACCACCCCACCTCCATCATCTTACCCCACCCCACTCCTCCCCTCTCCCCTCTCACCGTGATCTCTCGCTTCCCACCTTGCCACTCGGACCTTACCGTCTGTCACTGCGTCACGGCTTGCCATCAGCCTATCCACTCGTCGACGAGTGTTGAATGGCGCCTACGGCATGTCACTGAGGTTGTTCCTGGTCCACAAGACCGCTTGCATTTGATCGTACCCCGTGAGTCTTTGCTTTGACCCTTGATGATTGATCGATGGATCGATCATGCTCGCCGGCCCTTGACGACGGGCGAGACGGGGCTGACGATTCGATCCTCGCCTACACTCTCCAGACAAGCAGCCTCCACTGCGTTCCCGAATCGACCGATCTCCCCTGCTCGGATCGAAGGAGGTTCACGGTACCCCTAACATCAGTGAGTAGCAGGTACCCTAATCCTGTGGCACCAGGTAGCTTACTTCTAGTGCACGCATCAACCTCCAGCTGCACACGGTCTTCAAGCGATCTCCACCTCGGTCGACAAGGTCCCCTTTTCTTTTTCTGTTGCTTTTGAATTGGTTTCACTTCGGAACTCTATGTTGGCGGTGCCAAGTGGCAGGCGACTTGTCCTTGTTTAGTCTAGCCAGATCCAACTCCTACATTGAGCCTCCCTCGTGAACCCTTTTCGTTTTTTAGTAGTTTTTGAGTGCACGTATCGAGATGCGCATGCACCACGGATTTGAAATCCGACTAGCCGGTGCCGTCGTATACTTCCTGAAACGGCCAAGGTCAAGGGGGCTAACGCTGACCGAGACCGGCGCCCGCCCATGATGCGAGTATTCGGGACGGCAAGGCGCACGCAATAATGATGATGTCCCCAGAGCCAAAGAGGTATGTGCGTTCAGCAATCGACCCTACCATGTGTGGCATCATCACAAGTATTCTCAATCGTCACGGAACGATCAATGCTCAAAAATTAGCGCGCCAAAGATTCAGTCACAATCCGGTCTCGGCTGCCGCCCTAAGGCCCAAGCGAGGTGACAGCGGTCCCGACACCATGTGAGCATAAACGTGTTCTTTTTACAGCAGGTGGTGGGGGAGGAGGGGTTCGAGAGCTTAGATTCATGACGTAGGAGAGAACTAGGAAACATGTATGAAGGTGGAGACAAAGTTAGGGAGAGGAAAGTCAAGGGCGGCAAAGGAGGTAGTAGAAAGGGCCAAGTAGGAGGAACGAGAAAAAGGAAAATGACTGTACGATGCGAGTTGACAAGGCGGAAACGGAGGAGTAAGGGATGAATTTGGGATACAGATGATCCCAGCGGAGTGGTTCAAATGATAATAGCGACAATCGATCCCTGAAGCGAAGGCGGAGCCGAAAAGCGAAAGCCGTCAAACGTGCGCGCGGGCTTCTTCACAGCTCTTCTTCCATTTCCGACGGCTGCAAACATAAACACCCGCCAGCATTAGCAGTCCGTCCTTACGAATTTGAAATGAACTGGAAGTGGTCAATCTCACCTTGATCATGCCAGGAACATGCGCAGCGCGTTCCCTCTCCTCAGCCTGCTTCTGCGCGATCGCGGCCTCCTTCTCATCCGCAAAGAGCTCGGCCGTATCGTCGGCGCCTTGGAACTCGCGCATCGAGATGAGGAAGTCGCGCAGACCGGCCTTGAAGCGCACCGAGTCGTTGTTCTGTTCTCTGAGACCTGTCACGAAGGCCGTGATTTGGGCTCTGTGGAGTGAGTAAGCACGGCGTGATTAGTACCGATGCGAGGCTGATCTGAAAGGGGGAGAATGATAACTCACGGTTGCAGATGCGGGAACGCTCGCTTGAGCAAATCGGCGCAGTATTCGCTCACGAACTTGGAGTTGTTCATTGTCGGGTCCTGGATCGTCGCCGGGTCGTACAGCGGCGCCTGAATATCCCCACTCCCCACGAGCCTGAACAAGCGAGCGAGCACGATCGACGTTGACTTGAAGCCCGACTTGTGATCCGCATCGGTCAAGACGAAGAACATGTCCTGCAACAAGGAGAGGTAATAGGCCTGGAAGAAGCCGTTCGATGTCTCGGGTCCAGCCGCCACGATGTTGTCGATCAACTCGTAGCAAACGTTCAGACTGATGTCGGCGATATCCCGAGCGGCGTGCTTGGTGCCCCAGACGATCGAGTCCATAATGAGCTTGAACTGTTGCGGCGGGATCTTGAGCAAGGCGTCGAAGCAGTTGACGTTGATGGCGCGCAAGAGGCGGAAGAAGGCGACGCGATGCTCGGGATAGTCCGACATGTCGACGTTGATCATTGCGAGCGTGCACTCAAAGACCGCATCTAGCACGGGCGGGATCTTGTCCGTCATCAGCGGCCCAAGTCGGTTCACGATCGTGACCATCGTACTGAGCACCTCGGCATCACGAGCAGCGGGAATATCCTGCTTGTAGTCGCCGAGAATCGCTTCGAGCAAAGGTGGGATCAGGTTCGCATTGACCTGCTCCAAATCCTCGGCCTTGCGAATATATGTCTCTCCGACGAGCTTGAGGATCTCCTTCTTGATCGTTCGCAGACCTCGGACCTTGGGTGTCTTCGTCGCGATCAGGCCTTGCTCGGCCGTCGTCGCCGAGATGATGCCCGAGACGGCTCGGTACAGTCCGAGCAAGTCGACGTAGATGCGAGCAATCTGGGGTAGGAAGAAGGTGCCGATCGACGAGCATGCGGCGACGTTCGTCTTGAGCACATTGGACAGGATCTTGATGTTTTCCGGGTTTGACAAGACATCTGTTCCACTCGTTGCGGCTTGAGCCATGATCGCATCCCACTGTGAAGCGATGCCAAGAGTCAGACCGTGGCCCACCATCACCCAGAATCTCGGAAGCAAATACTCACAGCCGCATTCGGTGCCGACATGAGACTGGCGATCAACTGCTCCTGCTGAGGCTTGTTGGGCTGCGCCGAGATCATGTACCCGACGGCTTCGTAGAAGGTGTGGATCTGCAGAGGGGACAGATCGGCGGTGATGCGCTGCAAGTTGCGCAGGATCTCATCGATGAACGGCTCCTGCTCGCCCGACTGCTGCATGACGAAATGCCTTCGGCATCTGTGACAGATACACGCGCTCGTCAGCACTCTTCGGCTCCAAATTCGTCGTCAATTCTAGCAACTCACTTTTGTGCGATCTTGATGAACGTATCGCAAGCCATGTCTTGCACACCTTCGTGAGTTTCGTGCGCAAATTCGAACAGCTTATTGACAACCGTCTTGAGGAACTTCCAGTGCGCCTTGAGGAAGCGCGGGTACTGCCCGACGATGTACATGATGTTGGAAGCGACGACGGCCTTGTTGTCCTTGCCGCGCTTCATCTCGGTCAAGCCCAACAAATCCTTGATGACGGTCACCAAGAATCGTTTCTCCGTCTCTTCGTTCATGGCACCCGAGATGGACCCGATGGCCCAACAGAGCGTGTTCAAATTCGACCAAGACCATTCGGACCCGTCGACCTGCTTGGACAGCTTCTCCGTCATGATCATCTCCGTATCGACGACGTCGAGATGGGTCAGGTAGACAAGCACCTCGCGCATGCTCTTGTACAAGACGATCGTGTCGATCTCCTTGAGGAACTCGCGCACGATCTCGCCTTCGTCGTTCTCGACGATCAACACCTCCTCAGGCTTGGCCATGCGCTCGACCATCACGAGGCGCAGGTTGCTCAGCACCTCGGTGTAGATCTCGCGTCGCCCCGACCCGCTTCCACCCACGCCCGACGAGCCCGGCCCGCCCATACCGAGGTTCAAGAGAGGGTTGCCCATCGTGTTCATGGGGAATTTCTGCATCTCGTCGTACAGGTCGGCCACGAGTTTGGCCCAGTACTCGAGGCAGATCTTGAACACCTCGCGTTCCTCGACCTGGGAGATCTTAATCAGGTACAGATGCGCGTTGAGAAGGACGTCGCGGTGTTGCGGCGTTTCCAAGATTTGGACATGCACCGAGAGGAAGTTGGTCAAGAAGAGCGCGAGGTTGAGTACGAGTTCCTGGTCGGCGTCGGACGAGCTCTCGTACGCGCCGGCGATGTCGGTCGAAGGGGGGATCATCTTGTTGACCGAGGTCATGACGAGGTTGAAGAGGATGATGAACTTGGCGTTGTACTCGGGGCCGATCTGCAACCCTCCAATCTCGGACAAACATTTGAGGGTCACATTCCTGAACTCGGGCACCTCGAGGAACTGTCGATGGACGATGGTGCGCACGTCAGCGCTGACCAAGCAGAAGCAGTCGACACATTTCAGGATATAACTCGCCCTCCCGATAAGGTGATCAATGACGGGGGTTTCGAAGATGTAGCCGAGCGGGATCCAGTTGAGGAAGCGAAGCATCGCCTCGAGCGTGGCCTTGATCAAGCTCGCCTTGTCGGCCTTTTCGAGCACTTCAACACAAAGACTGAAGACTTCGGAAAATTCTTGACACTGTGATGTCACCATTTCCGCAGAGTTTAGATACTTACACGCAAACCGCACACTGAGGAATCGTCGCGACTCACAATCTGCGCCTTCAATGCCTTGGTTTTGGCAGTCGTCATTTGCTCGGCCGAAAACTCAAAGATCTCCTCCGACAAGAGCTTGAGAATGACCATGTTGTTTTCGCATATGGTCAGGTTCGACTGGGATGAGGAGACGATCTCGCTGATGAATGTCGGCCACTTGTGCGGCCTGGGCGGGAGCACCGCACACTTGAGAGTCAGTCGTCGGCTCTTGGACACGGTCACTCGGGAGAACTGACCACTCTTGCTTGAGAATCTGTACGAGGATGAGGTTGAGCTTGTTGACGTAGCTCTTTTGCTTCCTGAGCGTGGCCTCGTCCTCGGACGACTTGACGATGATGCCGACGATAAAGTTGCGGATGCCGGAGCGCTGGTCGTCGGGCAGGATCTTCCACCGCGTCTTGATGAGGCGGTCCATGATCTGCAGCGCGATGTACTTTGTCTGGGCGCTGGCCGAGCGTTCGAGGATCTCGGGCACGCGCTGCCACGCGTCGGGGTGCTCCTGGAATTGGGCCAGGACCGTCGACGCTTGCGCTTGCTGTGAGGGGCGGGTGCGGTCATAGTCATGAAGACGTAATCGAATGATCAGATGGGTATCGTAATCGAGCGCAGCATGACAGCTTCCAAGACAACATGAGGGAACGCACCTCGGTACCTCGGCCGGTCAGGAAGACCTGGGCGACCTGGTCGAGCAAGTTGACATCGAGCGGCACACTAAAGTTGAGGATTGCCTGCGGGAATCATTTAAAGGGGGGGGGGGGGGGGGGAGGGGGGGGGGGATGACCAGACATCAGTGGTTGAAGGTGGCTAGCGGTGGGAGGACAGCCAGTGGTGGTCGCTCGGTCGTGCAGGGTTCGCGCTCCGAGTAGCGTAGGCATCGCATGTGCAGGACATGGCAATGTACTCGAGCGTGCTACCATCAGTCGTCGTCGTCGTGGATGACGAAATCGTACACGGTCGGTCGAGGGCTGATGATGGACCGATGGCGCGCACGTTGGTTGAGACCTGACGCGCGATGGCGTGGCTCATGTGTGTTGACGGGGTGCAGTACGACACCCAAGTGACCAAGTGTTGACCATTCTCATGGGTATCGCAAGTGAGGTGGTGGTAGGTGTCTACTCACGTCCATGATGCCGAAGGGACGATGTGGTGGGGGGGGAGGTGCCTCGGCCCGTGAGCGATGATCGTCGAGCGCGACGAGAGAACAAGAGACCGAGAAACGACGAAACCGAGACTGAGAGCGAGACGAGAGCTGCGTGGGGGGCATACAAGGTGTGCGAGGTGGGGTGAGGGGGAGGGGTGCGACCAACAAGGACAGGACGACGTCAGCTGATGCGGTGGCCATGGACCACGACTCCCGCCCGGCACTGACCGGCGGTGAGCAGCGTTGACCGCGACCGTGTGACGAACCCTTTGAGCCCGAAGCGGTGGTGGTCGGGAGGGGGAGATGGGAGATGGGAGGGGCGAGACCTTTGGTCGTCGGCGGTAGTGGTAGATGGGGTGGGAGGTGTGAAGGCAGGGAAGGGGCCAGGGAGTGAGCTCAGCCCAGGCGGCGGGAACGCGCCGCGCTTCCCGTGTCGGCCCAGGTCGGCCCTGGTCTATGGGCCGCCGTTTGGGCAACAAATGCATCTGCGCGCCCGGGGCCATTTGCGCGTTACGACTCGTTTGTACGCGCGCCGAAAATCGTGCAATTGCGCGCCATTGGGCCTTCATACGCGCGTCATTCACAGCTTTGCATCCCTTGGACGCACTTTTGGTCTCTAACGCGCTCTGAATCCGTCGGAGTTGCGCGCTTTTCAGGAAAAACATCTGTTTCAGGCCCCTATTGGCGGTCCACGCGCGTTTCGCTCGCTGTTAGACTCGCTCGCCCCACCGTATCCGCGCACGGAGGGGGTATTACACGCGCTCCAGCGCACTCATGCGCGCGCAATCTACTCAATCTGCGCGCTTTTTGGCATTTTTCCAAAAATAAAAAGAAAATCGGAAAAATAATTTTGATTTTTTCAATTTTCATAGCTAAATTCCGAACCCCGCACTCCCCGCTCTTTACGATTTGCGCGCCTCGGAAGCTGCTTACGCGCGCTCGCAAACAGTTCTCACGCTCGCAGAATCGCAGATGCGCGCGACCGGAAACGCTCTCACACGCTCGCGGCGCTCTGATTCGCTCGCAGCTTTTTCCCTGCGCGACAACCGACACCGACTCGGAGGAGGATTGCCTTTTTACTCCGCGGTGTCGATCTCATTTTCATGGCAGGAGGGCGTTTGCTCCGATTGCTAAGTCTTGATGTACTTGCAAATAGTGACATTGCTATGGTGTACTGGATTGGTGGTGTGGCTGTTGAAAGCGTTCGAGGCTCAGGGCTGGGCATTCCGGCTCCAACGTTAACGTTCCAGAGCTCCAGCCTAGAGCTAGGGCTCGTTCCAGAGAATTATTTGTCGGGGAGGCCTGACAAATCCTGCGCCGGTGCTCCTGGCCAAGAGTCTTGGTATGCAGCAGCAGAATCGTATATCAAACATCAGCACTGGAAGTCTGATCCAGCCTGAAGCAGGAGGGCTCAAAGACTCGACAAAGAGCTCCCAGCTTGCAACGTACCTGCACCCTTGGCGGCCAACTCCCTCTCCCAAGTCGGAATGATGCCTTCTAATGATGGCATTTGAAGGCTGTTGAGTGAAACAGAGTCGTTATGAAAGCGGGGAATATTTGGACAAGGTTGACGTGGGGGCGGTGCCACGGTGTGTGTGGAAGAAGGCGGCCGCGCGAGTCCGCGCGAGTGTCGCGCGTGAGCTTGCGTGTGACTCGCGCATGAACGACCGGAGACGAGGCTAGACGAGTCGCGGGCGCGCAGAAGCGTTCGGCGGCGCGCGCATATCCATATTTCTGGGCGCGCGGAGGCCCCGGGCGCGCAGATGCATTTGTTGCCCAAACGGCGGCCCATACTGGTCGGCCTTGTTCTGACCTGTTCTGCCCCTGTTCTGCCTGGCGCGGTTCTGCTCGGTTGCGCCTTGTTCTGCGCCGCGCCACTGCTCCGTCAGGTCAGCCAGCTCGGACAACAATATTCCGACTCGAAAATCTGGAAACGTCTCGGATAACTCGATTCTGCGGTGCTCGGTACGATCTCGCCCGAGTAAGGATTAGTCTCAAGTCACCGGTATACCCGGCGTACGCTCGAGCCTGTCGCCCGGCGCGATCTGCAAGCTGGCGCGATCACTCGCCGACGCGCACCGACTCGGTTCGGACTTATCCCAATTGCGTTCCACCACCTTCCTTTGCCATCGTACCGACCTTACCCTTGTAGAACTCTCACCCTTCACCGCCGGTACGGGTACGATGGGTCTCTTATCCAACTTAGGCTTAGACACCGGTAACGAGGTAGGATTCCCCATCGATCCGGGCCTAAGCCACTAGACTCGTCGACGTCACTCCTCCGCTGCGGGCTGAATCAGCTGACCTGGCCGCCGCGCTTCTCGTTCCGGGCTCCTTCACGGTCCTTTTCCAGACGCAGCAGATCCAGAAACTTGCGCACGAACTTGATCAAGCGAATCAGGTAAGACTAATCGACCTTGAGCATCCTTGACCAAGGCCGGGTCTCCAATGCTACCTCGGCGCGATCGTGTGCCCGATGGTGCCGGGTGCCGATGACAGTGCCGGTGGTGGCCGGGCGCGTGCGGACCTTTCGAACCTTCAAGACATCTGGATCTGGATTCGCTTGCTTTGAATCATCGCTTTTGTGCGGTCTAGCGAAGCTCGGACGCAGACACGTCAGCCGTTGTGGGCCGACCGGCCCAGACCGGCCAGGGGCTGCCCCCACAACTCCGGCTATCGGCCTGCACACGACACACGATCGATCGGCCGAGCTGAGCTTCGGAGATTGGAGCACCGCAGCACGGCAAGAGCCGAGAGTCACTTGAGATATGCGAGCGTTGAACCGACCGCTCCACTTTGCATCCCTTTCCATCAAATAGCACGCACACCACCTAGCCCTCCAGAACCGAGCCGCGCAGCACCGAATCCGCGAACTCCAAGACCTCCTCGCGATCCAACAACGTCTCACCTCGGACACTCAAGCGACCCTCCACCTCACCGAATCACGCCTCGAATCCCTGACCCATTCCTACAATTCGACCCAAACCGAACTCTCGACCCTGCGTACCGAACTCTCCAAAACGCCCACCACCTCCTTGGACCTTTTCTTTCGCTACAGACAACTCCAAGACCTCTGGGACCAAGCTCGCGATACGCTCTCTTGTCCCGTCTGCTTCGATTTCATAGGGAAAGGCCAAGTCGTTTCCCTCTTGTGCGGACATACATTCTGTCAAGGCTGTTGGACCGAATGGGAGAACAAGCATTTGGTCGAGTTCAAGACTTCGACCCAACAGGGAAGGTATTTCGGGCCGGATTGTCCAGAGTGTAGAGAGTCCGGAGTGAGGCATGGGAAGGTTAGGGTTTGGGCGCTAGAGGAAGTCATTAGGTTTGTTGAGAGGGGGACGAGGGAGACGGAGAAGATTCATACGCAAGAGGAGATTAGGCGGATATTGGGTGACCACACGGATTCCTCACCGTTGCCGCAGCAGCAGGATCCGACATTCACCCGGCATCCACCCGCGCCGACTAGCCCTATCGAGACATCGGAAGGAACACATCGAGACTCTACACCAGCGTCCGGCCAAGACACTTCACCGGATCAACTCGAACCTCAGTCCGTCACGATCGACGCAGAGGACGAGGAATCATCCTGGACGCTTTTTTCGGACGAATCGACATCAACACCGCCCTGGGAAGGGTCGCTAAAGAAATAGTCGGGTATCGCCGCGTGTGCAAGCGTTTGTAAAGCTGACTCGCTCGCGTCCACCACGGCCGAACCAGAGCCAGGGGCATTGGCTTGGCTATTGAAAGTATTCGCAAACGTATCGGACGCGTCCAGCGACGCTGCAGATCGAGAGCGGGGGTCGAACGATCCGACGCGAGTGGCGGTCCCTGGAGTCGAAGCAGAAGCAGCCGGGCTCAAGTCCTGCAGGCTTGGAGCCGAAGGTCGACCGTTGGCGGGGCTGGATCCATCCATGACCACATCGTGTACTCCTAGTTCGGAATCGAGGCGTTGCTGCTCTTGCTTGAGAATCGCAGGCCCCGATGACGTGTTGGGACTGATGACGAGGTTTTCGAGCAAGTGGGACAGCTGCGATCGGTTCCAAGCGGCCATCTGAGCTGCAGCGTCGGTGCTCGAATCACTTTGATCGAAAAAAGCTCGGTACTTGGCCATGAGCAGTTCTTCTCCTTCGACCGCGAGCAAGTACCCCTGAGATAAAGTGCACAGGGCATGTGATCGGTCGATGAGCGAGCCGAGTTTTTCCTGAACTGAGAGGGGGCACTTACGACGAATCGTTCGAGACCCGTGATGCGCTCTGCAAGATTCTTGGTGAGACCTGCTTGAGGACCTCGTTTACGAGTCGGTCGTGTGAAGGTGCATTCGTGGGCGGAGCCTTGCTCGGTGCAGATCACACACGGCGAGTCAATCGAGGGGGCATTCGGGAAAGCTTCGCACTTGACGCGTCGTCGTCGGCATCTATTCCGCCGGGTTTGATACGGTTTCAGCGATGTGAGATCACGAATCAGCTTGCTACAGTGCACAAGCAGACTGACTGATCGCACTGTAGCAATGAACAGGGTGGATATGGAATCACGGTGGTGGGGCACAGCCTCGGGGAGAGCGAGAGCGTGGCGTGTCAGCGCAGCAAGCGTTCTCTGCAGCGAGCGACGTTGTACCTACGGCTTTGGTGACCCTTTTCTGCTTCTTGGGTGCGCGCTCATTCGAGTCCGAAGGCGGCGAGTGGGGCGGCGGGTGCTGGTGCGGTGGTACGACCGCTGCCAGTGCGGACGACGAGCTCGAGGTCGAAGCAATCGGCCCCAACGACGCCGACGCCGGTCTGGCGACCATGACGATCGAACTGGCCCAGTTTGATTGGTGACGGGTTGCGCCGTGCCCTGTGCGAACCGAGTAGATCTGGTTTCGGCGCAAACGTCGGCGGTGCGAACAGGAGCGCGATCGCCTACGCGCCCCAGCCTCAGGTGTGATAAGTTGTGGGGTAAATCGAGCCAGATCGAGCCCGGAGCGGCCGAGCGGGGCCGAATGAGCAGCGAATGAGGCCGAAAGAGCCCGAATGAGCCCGAATGAGCCGCGGCTTTCGCCGAGTGCGCCACCACTCGCTGCAACTGGGAGCTTTCATTGCAGCTACCTACGGTCACAAATACCAAGCTCTTCGCGGAGGGAAAGGACCTACACTCGGACGACCAAGAGCCCTCGTCTCCCCCACCCAGCAGCCGTCGGTGAGCCGGGGCGATCGGTACCCGTGAGGCCGACGGAACGTCGTACCGGCGTCGTGCGACCTGGCCCGACAATGCCTCACGCACCGCTGTACGATGCAGATGCCACCATCGCTCTCATTGGGATGCGTGAGTGCTATTCCAGTGATCGGCCTCGCAAGCTGAAGTCATGCAAGCTCGCAGCGAGCGTCGGCTTCGTCAGGGGGCAGAGGGCAGAGGCAGAATGATCCGCGACGGGAGACGCTCGAGTGCGACCAGACGTGTACCTTTGGCTGACGATCGTATCACCTTCTGTCGCGTCGATTAGGTGGAGTCGGCAAGACTACGCTCGGTCTTATCGCGGCGACTTCCCTCCGGCGCCAGTTCATCGATGCCGACTCAGCCTTCCAGACCCTGCACGGACCCATCACCGACTTTGTCAAAGGTAAGCAATGTTCACCATAGATTGACTCATATGATCCACCTCGGGGCCATCCAACCGCTTGCGGGAAAGTAGTGATTTCCTCCGCGGCATCCTCCGGATCCTGGCTGAGCCCCCACATGATGGTTTCTCACCCGCAGCTCGCGGCTGGGCCGACTTCCGTGACAAGGAGACGGCCATTCTCAAGCAGTTGCTCCACCAATATCCACATGACTACGTTATCGCGTGCGGAGGAGGCGTCGTCGAACGCGAGGAGAACCGCTCGGCATTGCGACAATTCAGAGCGTCAGGCCATCCGATCGTACACGTCGTCAGGGACAAGGAGGAAACGATTCGGTATCTCGTGGACGAAAACGCGAGGCAAGCTTCATCTCGGCGCACCTTGTGATGTCCTTGCGCCCGCTGACCAACGACTCGGCCTCATCTCAGACCGTCCTGGGGCGAGGAGATTCGCGCCGTGTGGAGTCGAAGGACACCTTACTTTGAAGACCTCTGCTCCCACACCATTGTCTCTCTCACGGCATATCCTCCACCGTCATCGCCGCAATTCCTCATGAAGCACGTCGAAACCGCCTTTGTTCGGCTGCTACGTTCCATTTTTGGCCTCGCCTCGTCCCACGTCCCGCTCGTCCCTGGCCCCAGACCATCTCCCATCGCTGGCCCTAGCTCGGGAGAGTATGGAGGGTATGGCGCCTGCGAGAGCGAGATGGGGCGCGGTGCCAAGGGCCAGAGGACAAGCTTTGTGGCGCTCAACTTTCCCAACCTGCTCAACGTTTCGGGCGAGACCATACGCAAAGTCGCCGGTGGTGTCGATGTGATCGAGCTGCGCGTGGATACGTTGCGGCAGTCACTGCCCGAAACGCCGCCAGACTCGCGTGGAGTGTCTCCTGCTCCGGAAACTCTACACAAAGCTCGTTCAAACGGCAAGGGAGGAACACAAATGCCGTCACCTCACTTCGTGACACTTTGCTTCGGCCACTTGCGGCGGTGCTCGCCGCTCCCAATTATGTACACCGTGCGGACGAGATCGCAAGGGGGTGAATTTCCAGACCTCGAAACCGAGGAATTAATGGAAAGGTATCTGGCGCTGGTCGAACTTGGCTTCAAGCTGGGTGCCGAGTATGTCGATCTTGAATTGTCCCTACCAGATGCAGAGATCGTGAGACTACTTGCGTTGCGAGGGGCGGCAACGCAGTGCCTCGGGGCTGACCACGATCGCGTAGGCGCATGGAAATGGGACTCCCTAGAGATGGTGGACAAGTACTCGCGAGCGGCACGACTCGGTGTCGATATCATCAAGTTCGTCTCTACTCCGACATCATTCGAATCGAACCTCGAGCTACTCAAGTTCCGCGCGAAGGTCTTGACTCTTAAATCGGTCGACCGGACAATATCTCTGCTTGCGATCAACCTCGGCAAGGGCGGTCAGCTCTCTCGTTTTCTCAACCCAGTATTCTCGCCCGTTACGCACCCGCTTCTTCCTGGCAAGGCAGCTCCAGGCCAATTGACCTACGCTCAAACACAGCAAGCCCTCTTCTTGTCCGGTCTCACACTTGAAAAGACATTCTACGTCCCGTCCCACGCTATCGCCGATTCGTTCTCGCGGGAGGCGCACCACCTTGGTCTACCGTACACCTTCGTTGTCAAAGACCGTCTGTCTCTCCGCGAAACCGAAACCGACTTTGGCGGGGCCTTTTTCTCCCCTCGCAAGGCCCTCCGAGCCGGCACGCAGAGCCCGTCGGACCAAGTCCTCCCTCCCGCAAAAGCAAGCAGCTGGATCGATCTCGTCGTGCCAGCTTGCTCCGAGCCGACGAGCTACGATGAACCACCGATACCAAAAGGATGGTACAAGCACACAAACGTCCGAGTGCTGGCGCTGGCCGACATCATCACACAAAACCTCAGCCCTATCAACGCCGTCGGAGTGCACACCTCGGCTTTGCTCGTGGGTCTGGGTGTCAAGGATTTGGCCGAAGTTCTCGAAGCTTTGGACATGGTTGGAGCCCGGTGGGTGCACCTCTATGCGTGCGAAAGCGAGAGCACACCGTCCGGCCCAAACACTGCTGGTCGAGCCGAGTCCATCGTCGCTCCCTCCCCTCGATCTGCAACGGCTCATCGCGCAGCCTCTATCGAACCGCTCTCAAGGTCACATACGCCGAGCGTGCCTTACCCACACAATGCACCTTTGCAAGCCTCGACGATATCGTCGTTTTCAGACCCGAGACTGTACTCCCGGCGGCCACCTACCATCATCATCGCCGCTGAGAAAGCCCCCACCCTACCGGACTTTTTGTTCGCCAGTCCGACAGGTGGTGCGGCCGTAGACCTCGCTTCGGGCAAGGACGTGGAAGGAGAGCTCAGCCGAGCAATTGAGAGCAAGGCCGGTCGGTCGGTGAAGGAGGGGTGGCGGCTGCTTTCAATCAAGGAAGTGCAGACAGAGGTGGAAAGACAGGCATTCCGAGCTTTGACCGGTAGGCGCATGGGATCGTAAGTTGTCAAGTACGTGTGGAAGATGCAAATTGCGCAACCTCAAAACTATATAACGAGCGACTACGGGGCCACCGTGAAACAAGAATTAAGGCCGATCGAATTGTCTGGCACTGCCAGGAACCCTTCTCGCCTTCGTCACCACGTATCTGGACCAAAGCCTTGAGGGGGCGGGTTCCGGTGCGATATACCGGCCCAATCGGCAGTGTTCTTGAAGACGTTGTTTCCCCACCTAGAAGAACAGATTCTTGGATTAGCTTTGCCGATTCGATTTTTGGTCACTCGAGAGAGCCCACACGCACCAATCGAGTGCTTCAACCATCAAGGCGAGGTGGCAAAGGGATCGTCAATGAGCTTGCTGTAGTTTCCCTGCCTCCCGTACGCTGGCAACACTCACTAAGTTGCCCGTTCTTGGGTAGCATCAATGAGAAAAAGATGATGAGCGCGCTGAACGTAGTCCCCGAGTCGAGCCCGGCCGAGATGATGTATACGTATTTGGACCAAGTTGAGAAGTGACGACGGCGTAAGCAGTATTCTGCAGGTGGTTACATCAGCCGGGTCGATCACGAAGAGTGAAGGATCTGACCGCTCCATATTGTGGCTTACGAAAGACAAAGCCCACAATGAAGCAAGACGAGTACTACGATTCCGAGACACCCGGCACCTCGGGTCAGTACTGGAAAAAGACAATCACGGAGAGCGGACGAGCGGACGAGCTCACGTTGATCCCGTTCGCGCTCGTGATGGAGAGGGCGGCGTTCATCGCCACCGGGAGAGACACATACGCCAACCAGCTTCTTGGCCACCGCTTCTCACACATCCAAGGGAGGAGTGGGGCAACTGCGCCGGCCAAGACGCAAAATAGTAAGGGGCTGTACTGTTTCCCCGGTCCGAACAGCCTCGAAGGGCCGATAGCTCCCCTATGCGGTGAGGTCTTGCGCGTTAGCAGATGCGATATGACCTTCCGTCGTGTGGTTTCGTGCTCACCATATGATAGACGCCGAGTAAAAAGTGCGAGTCGTCGGACAAACGAGGAGCGCACTCTGCCCGCGTTGACAAAAGTCCTCCACGTTGGCAACCAGCCATCGCTTTACCCCGATCTGTGCGAGACAGGTGACAAAAACGGCGACGACTTGCACTATTTGACGATGTTTCTTTTTCAGTGGAACCGAGCAAATACGGGAGAGTTAGATGATGACTTACCGAGAAAGGTGACTCGAGGGGGA